>OX122932.1:7885000-8485000 GCA_944738685.1 Synanthedon myopaeformis | reverse complement strand
ACGGACGATGGTATCCTTCGACAACTTTTTATGCGGCGCTTACCACAGAATCTTCAAGCTCTGCTGGCAGCCCGGGTTGACTCACTCGACAACATTGCAGCAGACGCCGATAAAATTTTGGAAGTTGTTCCTGGAATTGCAACAACCGCCCACAATTTCGTGCACGCTACTTCCGCTCTAAATATTGGGTTTCCCTCTACAGCTGCGGATAGCACAGCCTCGGGCATTTCGACCACCGCGTCCCTTGCAGCCGCCAACGACCCTCTGGGACTGCATGCGTTCGCTTTACAGATGTAAGAGCTGACAGCTTGTATTGCTGCTATCACATCCCAGCAGGTTCCTAGTCGCAGCCGAAACCGATCCAGGAGCCGAGGCCAAACGCAATTTCGTAGCCGCACTCAATCACCTGTAGGTCCATTCTGCTGGTATCATAGGAACTTTAAAGCCAAGGCAATCAAGTGCATTAGTCCATGCAGCTGGATGCAGGAAAACTCCAAGTTCAGTCAGTAATGGCGGCAGCTGACTGCACACCTTCGAGTCGCCGCCTATTTATTACAGACAAACACTCAAAAGTCAGATTCCTTATTGATACAGGATCTGACCTTTGTTGTTACCCACGGAAAATTTTGCCTGCTAAAACTCCCGCTAGTAGTTACGAGCTCAGTGCAGCGAACGGCAGCACGATAAAAACCTACGGATGCGTATCTTTAAACCTTAACTTCGGGTTACGTCGAGAATTCCGTTGGCAATTCGTCGCAGCTGATGTTAGCACGCCCATAATAGGTTCAGACTTCCTGGCACACTACCATTTACTACCTGACTGCCGTAACAAGCGTCTTGTGGACGGCGTTACCGGTCTGTCGGCACCAACTTCTGTTGCCTCACTTGATCAACCAAGCATTAAAACCATTTCAATTTTCACAGCATCACCTTTTAGCAAAATACTTTCCGAGTTCCCCACAATCACACGACCTCCCGGACTTCATCGAGAAAAAAAGCATAATACTGTACATTATATTAAAACGACGGATGGTCCACCAGTTTCGTGCCGTCCACGTCGCCTTGCTCCACAAAAACTCAAGGTGGCTCAAAAAGAATTTGATGATATGATCAAAAATGGTACAGCAAGACCTTCTGAGAGTCCATGGTCGTCCCCTTTTCACTTAGTCCCCAAAAAGGATTCCACTTGGCGACCATGTGGCGATTACCGTTCACTTAACGCTCGAACTATTCCTGATCGCTACCCTGTTCGTCACATTGGGGATTTCAGTCACAACATCGCTGGTTCTACCATTTTTAGCACCCTTGATTTAATAAAAGCCTACCAGCAAATTCCTATTTTTAACGAGGATGTGTGCAAAACCGCGATTATCACCCCATTTGGGCTTTTTGAATTCCCATATATGACGTTCGGGTTGCGTAACGCTGGACAAACTTTCCAACGCTTTATGGATGAGGTTGTTAGAGATCTAGACTTTTGTTTTCCGTACGTTGACGATATTTTAGTATTTTCTCCAGACGAAGACAGCCATAAACGCCATCTGCGCATCCTATTTCAAAGGTTGTCTGATTACGGCGTTGTTGTAAATCCTGCAAAATGCGTTTTAGGAGCAAAAGAAGTGATTTTTCTGGGATACCGGATCTCAAAAGATGGATCTGCTCCTCCTTCAGAGCGAATATCCGCTCTACAGGAGTATGACCTTCCAAAAACTGTCCAGGGTCTACGTCGATTCCTGGGCATGATCAATTATTATAGACGTTTCTTACCACATGCTGCTAAAATGCAAACACCATTGGTAAATATTTTAACTGATTCAAGGCTCAAGGGTACCAAACCCGTGCCTTGGACAATTGAATTGAAAAATGCTTTCAACGCTTGCAAAGAGAGCCTTAGCCAGGCTACTATGCTAGCTCACCCACTTCCGGACGTTCCACTAGGCCTTTTCACTGACGCATCAAGCACACAGGTGGGAGCCTGCCTTCAACAACGCGTTGGCACAAATTGGCAGCCCTTAGCATTCTTCAGCAAGAAGTTAACCAATCGTCAAACACTCTGGCCTGCTTACTACAGAGAGCTTCTAGCTGTGTATGAGGCCGTGCAACACTTCCGACATATATTGGAAGCTCAGCATTGCACCATATACACAGACCATAAGCCTCTCCTTTACGCCTTTATACAGCGACGTGAGAAACTGCCCCCAGTGCAACTGAACCAGTTAAATTTTATATCGCAATTTACGACGGATATCGTACATATAAAAGGCGTAGATAACGTCGTAGCAGACGCGTTGTCAAGAATTGAGGCCATATCACTTGAAGACGACTACGCGGCTCTTGCCGAATCCCAAAAAGGTGATCAAGAGCTGCAAGAACTTCTTCAAAACGGCTCTTCCCTTAAATTACAAAATATCCACTTACCCGGTACGGACCTCAAGGTCATCTGCGATACTTCCACCGGCAAGCCACGGCCGTTTCTTACCTTACCCTTTCGTAGGAAATACTTCGAAAAGCTTCACAATCTCAGTCATCCTGGTATTCGTGTCACATGTCGACTTATCACAGATAGATTCGTCTGGCCCTCTATTCGCAAAGACTTGCGACAATGGACTAGATCGTGCATACTTTGCCAGAGAAATAAAATCACGCGACACACAGTCTCCCCATTAGGCAACTTCGATTCACCGTCTGGACGCTTCAGTCATATACACGTCGACATCGTTGGTCCATTACCCGTATGCGAAGACTATCGTTATCTTCTCACCGCTGTAGACAGATTCACACGGTGGGCAGAAGCTTGGCCTATGCGTAGTATCACCGCGGAAGAAACCGCAGATACACTTTTACACGGATGGATCGCGAGGTTTGGTGTTCCTATTTGCATTACGACGGACCAGGGGCGGCAATTTGAGTCAGACCTATTCCGTAGGCTCATGGCGTTTCTCGGTACCAAAAAGCTACGCACCACGAGCTACCATCCATGTGCCAACGGGATGGTAGAACGCGTCCATAGACAGCTTAAAGCTTCTCTGATGTGTCGTGCAGAGCCGTGGATTAAAGCTCTACCCATCGTGCTTCTAGGATTGCGTTCAGCCGTGAAGGAGGATTTAAAGGCTTCACCAGCTGAATTACTCTATGGAGAACCTCTCCGTCTTCCTGGTGAGATGATAGTTCCTCAACCTAACTGGCAGACTGCTAATTCTTCTGAGTTTGTCGCTCAGCTTAGAAGGTTGATGTCAGAATTGCGGCCCATTCCTGCTTCTCGTCACGGTCAAAAAAACTGCTTTATGTCTAAAGAGCTCAATTCAGCTTCGCATATATTCTTGCGGGCTGATCATGTGAAGCCGCCACTGGAATCTCCTTATTCAGGACCTTTTCCAGTGGTCAGCAGAACTGACAAGACATTTACCATCATCGTCGGGAACAAGGAAGTTGTCGTGAGTATAGACCGAGTAAAACCTGCCTACACTGACACTCTCACCCTTACCAACACTCCTGATTCATCATTCGTTCCTCAACCTTCAGGCATTTCGCCATCTAAGACTGCTCATTCACATCCAGACGTACTTGCATCACACTCACAGACCCCACATCATACTACACCTTCTACATCTTCACCAAAATATACAACGCGTTCAGGTCGTAGGGTAAAATTTGCCCGTCCTTTCGATCTTTGATCTTCAATTCTCCGTGGGGGGGTGGTGTGGCGGCGATCAGTATCTGAACGCAGCTTAAGCTGTCAAAAACGACTATAGTATTATTCTGTGACATCTCTTGTAGAGCGCTCGTTTTGGTAATAAACGTGAACACATGGATTGTGGAATTATTTGTGTTGGTGTGACTGACAACGATAAAGACCCGTTTCTCCCATAACATCTTAAGAGTCTCTCGTTAGATGGATGGATCAAGGGTCAAAATTTAAAACTAAGAAAGAAAAATATATACTTGAATAATAATAATAAGAGCAAAAAAGAATTTAAAAAGCATATTAAAATGATTATATTCTTTAAAGTATATGTCACACAGAATTAGCTAGCAGTGTTTTATTATTCTGTGACTTATATTAATACAGCCGAAGGCGTCGTCATTTCTCCCGAATTTTCATTGACGTTTTTCCTCAACCGAGCACAAAGAAAACGTATAAGTACTTACATAAAGGCAAATGGACAAAATATAATTTGGTGCGTGTAACAATGAAATGTCACACGGTCAAAGGCTGATCTCGTGTTCTGAATGCCTTTAGCCCACACGGCATTAGCGGCTTAACTACAACAGGATTTAGCAGTTTCGCTAAACTATCTAGTTATTTAAGGCTCGAGTTCACCAACAGACGGTTATTTTTAAACAGCTGATTGAAATTTAAACAGCCGTTTAATAATGCCGTTTAATAATATCACCATTGCTAAACTGCGGGTTGAACGCCCTAAACATCATATTAATCAATAAGTTAATCAGATGTTTAGGGCGTTTAACCCGCATTTTAGCGATTTTGAACAAAAAATATTATTAAACGGCTGTTTAAATTTTAAACAGCTGTTTAAAAATAACCATCTGTTGGTGAACTCGAGCCTAAAAAGTACTCTCCCATTAGATAAATTTACGGCCTGCCTATCCAATGACTATAGAATTCTGGACTTGTTTTAAATAGCATAATATAATAGCATTTTTAAAATCTAAGTATATATTTTTTTATAAATATATTTTTTTAAATTTGGATGCTAATCTCTAAAACAACTGCATCACTATATTTGAAAAATTTATTCACGATTTACTTAAAAGATAAATTTCTTTAAATGGACATAACTATACATAGGCAGACAGACATAAATACATATTATGTATACTAACTTCCCCCAATTGCACCCCAGGTGAAGTCGGGACCTGTCGGTTTAGTCATATTCATATCACATACTTCACACCAAGTTTAAAAAAGATTGAGAATTATTTTTAATCCAAAAAAATGCAGTATTTAATAGAAAATGTCGAGGCACCTATTTGATTTACTAGGTACTATTCGAAATGAAAAACACAAAATGTAGAATGATGTGAAGGCAATGTTTTGAACGTGTAATTATTCACCATGTGTCAAGTAGGCTAACCGCCATTTATAGTCACCGGTAACCGAGAATGATGGAGATGATATACCTTTGCTTGTACTGTAAAAGTCCCAAACATTAAAAAGAAAATAATTAAAAAAAAAATCGCCTATCGAAGGATTCAGTAAACCGAGTGCATAATTTAATAAAACATAAAATTATTTCTAAAAGTGACTAATCAACACTTTACTTGTAGTTGGTGAAAGAGGCCCTAATACCCTAATTTTTAAATATTTACTTTAAATGAACTATTCCTTATTGTAGGTAATTGCAAATTATTTCTATCGTCTCCTAAGCAAATCATCCCTAGTCTTAGCGAGATTACGAAATATTTATTTTTCTTATTTTAGATAAAGATGTAAGTATTATAAATGAATAGCTAAGTATTGGCATAGAGTAAATAGTACTTAACCAGTTTACTCTACGGTACTACTACTATTTACTCTATGGTATTAGCTATATAGAAAGGGATCTTTGATGATTCGTAAAGTGTCGTGTAATGGATTCCTGTCTCCAGGGAGATAACAAGTTCTTAAGAAGTGTCCCATTCTTATTAGCCAACTTAACTATTTACCTGTCAACTGTGTAATGTAGTTAGTTAGTAGGAAATATCAACAACTACTTACTATATGGAAAGTTTATCGAACATTTATCAAATCAAGTTAAATTAATTAAAGTCTAAAAGTCTGTTGTTTAGATTATTTCTTTTAATTGATAAAATATAAAATAAAAAAATCTGAGCATGTTTAAGAATAAGTTAACCATGGAATAATAATAATGGAATAATAATAACCGTTGAATAAGAATAATGTTTAAGAATATAGTCATGGTTATAGTTACTACTTATAGTTAGTAGTTAGTATACTTTTTTTTTGGAATTATAATATGTAAATCTTATTTTTAAGTAATTATTTTATGTTTTATGAAACATGGTTATTTATTTATTTATAAATTATATCTATTTATAAATTAAGAAATAATTTAAGTATTTAAGACCATTAGTAGTTAAGTTAAATTAAACATGTTAAGTACACTGTTTAGGAGTGCAATTTAGATAATTATCCATACACATGCAATTTATAGTTTTCAAGTATTTAATTGCAATCTGTTTGTGTACTATATCAAATATAAATATAAATAAATATTTATGAAAAAACGGACACACTTTTATTTTAATGTTTTCTAATTAATTTAATAAAAAAATATCATCAGATTAACATATTATAGGTACTTGTAGTGTGTATAAAAAGCCATTTGAATGATCGCGTTTTGAAGAGCGGAATATCATTGTAGCAATGTAAGAAAGTTGGAACTCAATTTGTTGTCGTATAGTTTTGGAGTCGTGTTGTACTTGTACGTGTCTAAACAGGCAACAATTGAATTTACATCAATGTCTCGTGGGAAGGCACCTCGACTTACTCGCATGTAGCAAATAGAACAACTACCTATAGCAAATATCATCGCAGCGAAAGATATGACTAGCTGGTGTCCGCGACTTCGTCCGCGTTGAACGATGAAAGGTACCCTATGTCCTTTCTGGTGTACCGGACAACGTGTATGCAAAATTTCATGGCGATCGCTTCACTAGTTTTTGCGTGAAAGAGTCACAAACATCCATACATCCAAACGTACTTTCGCATTTATAATATTAGTAAGGATAGCTAGTATAGGTTTTCCACCACTTCGTTATTCAGTTAAGAGCGGCCACAACAACCGTACACTGGCGCTACTTCTTTAAAAAAATATTATTTCATAACTGAAAAGGAATTATGACTAAGTAGTCATAGTCATAGCGCGAAATATAGTTAACTAGCTGGTGCTCGCCACTTCGTCCGCGTTGAAAATTAAAAAAAAAGCAATATAACGCTTGACCTCGTGTTGCTGTAACACTTTGGCCAGGCGTTTGTTTTTTATTTTTTATTTATCCCTCGGGAATAGATTTTTTTTCTGGATAAAAGGTACCCTATGTCCTTTCCGGTTTCCCAGACAACGTGTATGCAAAATTTCATGGCGATCGCTTCACTAGTTTTTGCGTGAAAGAGTCACAAACATCCATACATCCAAACGTACTTTCGCATTTATAATATTAGTAAGGATAGCTAGTATAGGTTTTCCACCACTTCGTTATTCAGTTAAGAGCGGCCACAACAACCGTACACTGGCGCTACTTCTTTAAAAAAATATTATTTCATAACTGAAAAGGAATTATGACTAAGTAGTCATAGTCATAGCGCGAAATATAGTTAACTAGCTGGTGCTCGCCACTTCGTCCGCGTTGAAAATTAAAAAAAAAGCAATATAACGCTTGACCTCGTGTTGCTGTAACACTTTGGCCAGGCGTTTGTTTTTTATTTTTTATTTATCCCTCGGGAATAGATTTTTTTTTCTGGATAAAAGGTACCCTATGTCCTTTCCGGTTTCCCAGACAACGTGTATGCAAAATTTCATGGCGATCGCTTCACTAGTTTTTGCGTGAAAGAGTCACAAACATCCATACATCCAAACGTACTTTCGCATTTATAATATTAGTAAGGATAGCTAGTATAGGTTTTCCACCACTTCGTTATTCAGTTAAGAGCGGCCACAACAACCGTACACTGGCGCTACTTCTTTAAAAAAATATTATTTCATAACTGAAAAGGAATTATGACTAAGTAGTCATAGTCATAGCGCGAAATATAGTTAACTAGCTGGTGCTCGCCACTTCGTCCGCGTTGAAAATTAAAAAAAAAGCAATATAACGCTTGACCTCGTGTTGCTGTAACACTTTGGCCAGGCGTTTGTTTTTTATTTTTTATTTATCCCTCGGGAATAGATTTTTTTTCTGGATAAAAGGTACCCTATGTCCTTTCCGGTTTCCCAGACAACGTGTATGCAAAATTTCATGGCGATCGCTTCACTAGTTTTTGCGTGAAAGAGTCACAAACATCCATACATCCAAACGTACTTTCGCATTTATAATATTAGTAAAGATAGCTAGTATAGGTTTTCCACCACTTCGTTATTCAGTTAAGAGCGGCCACAACAACCGTACACTGGCGCTACTTCTTTAAAAAAATATTATTTCATAACTGAAAAGGAATTATGACTAAGTAGTCATAGTCATAGCGCGAAATATAGTTAACTAGCTGGTGCTCGCCACTTCGTCCGCGTTGAAAATTAAAAAAAAAGCAATATAACGCTTGACCTCGTGTTGCTGTAACACTTTGGCCAGGCGTTTGTTTTTTATTTTTTATTTATCCCTCGGGAATAGATTTTTTTTCTGGATAAAAGGTACCCTATGTCCTTTCCGGTTTCCCAGACAACGTGTATGCAAAATTTCATGGCGATCGCTTCACTAGTTTTTGCGTGAAAGAGTCACAAACATCCATACATCCAAACGTACTTTCGCATTTATAATATTAGTAAGGATAGCTAGTATAGGTTTTCCACCACTTCGTTATTCAGTTAAGAGCGGCCACAACAACCGTACACTGGCGCTACTTCTTTAAAAAAATATTATTTCATAACTGAAAAGGAATTATGACTAAGTAGTCATAGTCATAGCGCGAAATATAGTTAACTAGCTGGTGCTCGCCACTTCGTCCGCGTTGAAAATTAAAAAAAAAGCAATATAACGCTTGACCTCGTGTTGCTGTAACACTTTGGCCAGGCGTTTGTTTTTTATTTTTTATTTATCCCTCGGGAATAGATTTTTTTTTCTGGATAAAAGGTACCCTATGTCCTTTCCGGTTTCCCAGACAACGTGTATGCAAAATTTCATGGCGATCGCTTCACTAGTTTTTGCGTGAAAGAGTCACAAACATCCATACATCCAAACGTACTTTCGCATTTATAATATTAGTAAGGATAGCTAGTATAGGTTTTCCACCACTTCGTTATTCAGTTAAGAGCGGCCACAACAACCGTACACTGGCGCTACTTCTTTAAAAAAATATTATTTCATAACTGAAAAGGAATTATGACTAAGTAGTCATAGTCATAGCGCGAAATATAGTTAACTAGCTGGTGCTCGCCACTTCGTCCGCGTTGAAAATTAAAAAAAAAGCAATATAACGCTTGACCTCGTGTTGCTGTAACACTTTGGCCAGGCGTTTGTTTTTTATTTTTTATTTATCCCTCGGGAATAGATTTTTTTTTCTGGATAAAAGGTACCCTATGTCCTTTCCGGTTTCCCAGACAACGTGTATGCAAAATTTCATGGCGATCGCTTCACTAGTTTTTGCGTGAAAGAGTCACAAACATCCATACATCCAAACGTACTTTCGCATTTATAATATTAGTAAGGATAGCTAGTATAGGTTTTCCACCACTTCGTTATTCAGTTAAGAGCGGCCACAACAACCGTACACTGGCGCTACTTCTTTAAAAAAATATTATTTCATAACTGAAAAGGAATTATGACTAAGTAGTCATAGTCATAGCGCGAAATATAGTTAACTAGCTGGTGCTCGCCACTTCGTCCGCGTTGAAAATTAAAAAAAAAGCAATATAACGCTTGACCTCGTGTTGCTGTAACACTTTGGCCAGGCGTTTGTTTTTTATTTTTTATTTATCCCTCGGGAATAGATTTTTTTTTCTGGATAAAAGGTACCCTATGTCCTTTCCGGTTTCCCAGACAACGTGTATGCAAAATTTCATGGCGATCGCTTCACTAGTTTTTGCGTGAAAGAGTCACAAACATCCATACATCCAAACGTACTTTCGCATTTATAATATTAGTAAGGATAGCTAGTATAGGTTTTCCACCACTTCGTTATTCAGTTAAGAGCGGCCACAACAACCGTACACTGGCGCTACTTCTTTAAAAAAATATTATTTCATAACTGAAAAGGAATTATGACTAAGTAGTCATAGTCATAGCGCGAAATATAGTTAACTAGCTGGTGCTCGCCACTTCGTCCGCGTTGAAAATTAAAAAAAAAGCAATATAACGCTTGACCTCGTGTTGCTGTAACACTTTGGCCAGGCGTTTGTTTTTTATTTTTTATTTATCCCTCGGGAATAGATTTTTTTTCTGGATAAAAGGTACCCTATGTCCTTTCCGGTTTCCCAGACAACGTGTATGCAAAATTTCATGGCGATCGCTTCACTAGTTTTTGCGTGAAAGAGTCACAAACATCCATACATCCAAACGTACTTTCGCATTTATAATATTAGTAAGGATAGCTAGTATAGGTTTTCCACCACTTCGTTATTCAGTTAAGAGCGGCCACAACAACCGTACACTGGCGCTACTTCTTTAAAAAAATATTATTTCATAACTGAAAAGGAATTATGACTAAGTAGTCATAGTCATAGCGCGAAATATAGTTAACTAGCTGGTGCTCGCCACTTCGTCCGCGTTGAAAATTAAAAAAAAAGCAATATAACGCTTGACCTCGTGTTGCTGTAACACTTTGGCCAGGCGTTTGTTTTTTATTTTTTATTTATCCCTCGGGAATAGATTTTTTTTTCTGGATAAAAGGTACCCTATGTCCTTTCCGGTTTCCCAGACAACGTGTATGCAAAATTTCATGGCGATCGCTTCACTAGTTTTTGCGTGAAAGAGTCACAAACATCCATACATCCAAACGTACTTTCGCATTTATAATATTAGTAAGGATAGCTAGTATAGGTTTTCCACCACTTCGTTATTCAGTTAAGAGCGGCCACAACAACCGTACACTGGCGCTACTTCTTTAAAAAAATATTATTTCATAACTGAAAAGGAATTATGACTAAGTAGTCATAGTCATAGCGCGAAATATAGTTAACTAGCTGGTGCTCGCCACTTCGTCCGCGTTGAAAATTAAAAAAAAAGCAATATAACGCTTGACCTCGTGTTGCTGTAACACTTTGGCCAGGCGTTTGTTTTTTATTTTTTATTTATCCCTCGGGAATAGAATTTTTTTTCTAGATAAAAGGTACCCTATGTCCTTTCCGGTTTCCCAGACAACGTGTATGCAAAATTTCATGGCGATCGCTTCACTAGTTTTTGCGTGAAAGAGTCACAAACATCCATACATCCAAACATACTTTCGCATTTATAATATTAAGTACGGATTAATTTACTGTATAGCAAAATCACATTAAACTCTCGTGTTGATTTTAATATTTGACATGGGCGAAGTCGCAGGCATAAGATAGTTGTACATAATGACACTCACCGGTTGTTCTTCGACGACATGCTGCAGATAGGTCCTGAACAATGGCGCTGGAAGGCTGCTGAGAGCGTGTAGTCCTGCCAAAGCCCACAGTGGACAGTCACCGTCCGAACAAAACTTGAATTTCTGCAAATCAATTATTTTCAAACAAAATTCTTTTTACATTTTTTTTTTGTTCAAAATTCTTACATTAAACTCGCGGTTTTATATAACGCTCACGGTTTCATATAATTTTTTTTTTTTATTAATATAGGTACACAAACATACCTTGTTTATAGTTCTTTCAATTAATGAAAACCGTATCAAAATCCATTCGTCTTATTATTAGGTAGTATTTTTTTTTGTAATGGAATAAAATTATTATTTTTTAAATTTATAAGACTAAATATAGTCAAAATTTATATAAAAATAAAAATAAAAACGTTTAACACAAGAGAGAAAAAGTCATTGAACTATTATGTCTTTAATTAATTATTTATAATATAGATTTTGTTGAGAGGTAGCTCCTTTATGAAAATAATATGTAATTTATCTTTGATAGTAATGTACAGCTATTTGTCCACCACTTACCATAACGTAGCTGTAGTGTTGCTATATGATCTGTAACAAACAGACGTAAGGTTATAAAATTTGCATCTAAATTTGTGGATAGACACATATAAATTGTCATAACTTTTTGCTCCATGTAACCTTCAATAATTCAAGAATGATTCAACCAAATATAATTACTATAGAAGGGGAAAATTGTCGAGTGATATTCGGGCAAAATTTAACGCAGCACTTTTAAATATTTGCGAATACGTAAGCGTTGAAAAAATTAAAAAAAAATAATTATAACGCCTGAAAAAAATATATATACTATGAGCAATTATTTCTATAGCTGAGAGTTAAAGTTTATAGTTGAGCTAATTACAAATCGAGGTTAAAAATGCCATTATAAAAAAAAAATTAAACTTTTTGCTTCGTATGTTTGTTATTTTATTATCCTTGTTTTTTTTTTTTTTTTTAAAAAAAACTTAAAACTTTCGAAAAGTGACTTACGATTCTTTACCTCTCAGCTATAGATTTATTCAATGTTTTTGATGTTATAATTTTTCCAGGCGTTGGAGTTTTATTTTTCCTTCGGGAATAGTAATTTTTCCTGTATAAAATGAATGAAAAGTACCCTACGTACTTTTTCGTATAAAATATGTAAGATTTCATGATGATAGGCAGAGTTACTTTAACATTTATAATATTAGTACAGATAATCGATTGCTATTTTGTGCTATAATTAATATGCAAAATTCAACGTATAGAAATTAAATTATGTTATGTAAAACACAAAAATAAAATAGTATACTTATTGATTTTTTTATAGATATGTGCATTAATTATTATTTTTTGCTTATCATAAAAATGATTACGAAAAGCTAATATCATTTAAATGATCTGCAAAAGTCTCTGCGTTTTAAATAAGTTCGAAGGTTCTACCTTATCAAATGTTATTCACTCATACACCTAAACACAACAGCACATGTGCTTTTTTTTTCACGGTGATCCTCTGTAAGGAAGTGTTTATGGCCGTTAGAGAGCCTTCAAAGTTTATATGACTGCCATTTTATTGTGGTATAGCCAATGAAAAATTTTCGGTACAATGAGTATCAGATCAGTCATATATCTAAGAAATTATCGTATGCGAAAAATGCGAACTGTCTTTTAATTAAAAACAGCAGCCATTTGTACAGTGAAATAGGAAAAAGCGAAGAAACTTTCGTTATTAATTCGCAGGTTTAGCAAAATAAAATTCTAACTCATTCTCGTGGCGGCGTAGGCAGCGCTTTTTATGTAACTCAACGCGATATTAGCGTCTAATGAAATTTTTAATAACTCCCTCTCTTTATTAACTCAGATTATTTCAAAATGTAAAATAGATACAATTGTTAAGACTAAAATATATCTAGTTTAGTAAAGTATGCATTATTTTAATACTCTTTTAGGGCCTCTTTCACCAACTACAAGTAAAGTGTTGATTAGTTATTTTTAGAAATAATTTTATGTTTTATTAAATTATGCACTTGGTTTTGTGCATCCTTAGATAGGCGATTTTTTTTATTATTATTTTCTTTTTAATGTTTGGGACTTTAACCGTACAAACAAAGGTATATCATCTCAATCATTCCGGGTTACCGGTGACTTTAAATGGCGGTTAGCCTACTTGACACATGGTGAAAGAAGCTCTTATTGTGTCAAAGAGGTATTTACTTATTGTTTCTAAGTTTAGTATTACTTAAAAGGTTAAAGAAGGGTTGTCTAATGGTCTAACCACTATTTGTCTCTTATTTAGCCTTGGTTTTGATCATCAAACATGAAGATCAAACAATAAGTAGTCTAAGACAAATAGAATAAGAAAACTACCAGCTCTTTCAAATTAGTGTTTCATAGTTAAACACTACAGTTCGTTCAGGTAATAAACTATCTGTGTGCCAAATTTCTTCCAAATACGTTCAGCCGTTTTTGCGTGATTGTGTAACAATCATCCAAACTAAAACACAACTTTTGGATTTATAATATTAATAGGATTCATTAGTTGTCTAACACCATAGAGTAAATAGTAGTTAAGTACTATTTACTCTATGCTAACACTAATAGTATAAGCTCTGCTTAGTTTACGCTAGATGGCGCTATGTGACATAGAATTCCGAAACCCTTATATCAAAGTGTTTATTAATTGTTCGATCAAAGAGCTAGATAGTACAATGTAGGAAAATTTATCAATCCATCGTTCAATGAAAGCACTTGTCTTCGGCTGTCTTTGTGACATTCAGAACAAAGACTTTATTTAAATACAAATCAAATACAATTAAAGGGAAACGTGTTTAGACAATAGAAAACATCGCATAATTAATTTGTAATTTTCGAGGCGTCAATACATTCCTTTTATAAATTACCAGCTGTTCGACGCGGCTTCGCTTATTTTAAATTTGGAATCCCAATCACTTGTCGCAGTGATCGTTTCAAATGAAATAATTCACTTCAACATTAAACATCACTGAAAACAAACAACCTAAACTACTTTACAATATTAATATAGATGATAAGCTATATATAAGTGCTATTGAAATAAAAATTGCGCATATAAATGGCCAGGTGAAAATAGTATTTAGACGAATAATAGCTATAAATAAATGTAGACTCGCAATTCCATCTTTGGTGATAAGTTTGTTATCGTTCAATCAATTTGAGACCACTTTCTGGTCTCGGCTGTTTGCCGCCATTAAAATAGGAGCGAATTAGTTTATTCAAAGAATAGATTGTTTCAAAACAACTCAAGTTCGGCCTCCAAGGTGAGCTTTTTATCCAGAAAATTTACTCTTAACTTAAGGATCGAATGGACAGAGTATTCATCGAGTACTTACAGTCGAGAGCAGAAAAAGCTATAGGTACCATTATCACTTGGTAATATGAATTATACATCGTTACTAATAAATGCCAAAAATAAGTTTGTTTGTTTGTTTGTTACGCTGTCACTACTCAACCGATCATCATGAAATTTTGCATACACGTTGTCAGGGATAAGAGTATCATTCATTCAAAAAAATATACTGACCCCGAGGAATCATCTAAAAAAAAATTCAACGCATGACAAAAATATGGTATCAAATACCAATACCTCTGATATTATTTTCGTTTAGTATAAATCTTTATTTTTGTATAGTAATTGTTTGGCTAAAGGACTTACTTTGGGACTGATTATTTGTTTATTATAACTATATAAGTAATATTACTATTTATTATATTTGTACAGCACATGATTGAAGAAAAGAGCAACTATGAGATATCTTGCCAGTTCTTCCTCATAGATTAAATATTCAGTTGTAAATTAAAAGGAATTGACTATCTATTTTATAAGGCTAAAATTTAGTATCTATGCAATAAGGAATTCTGGCTGTATCGAGGTAAATAATAAAATAAATGTTGTGCTGCTAATGTACTTACGAGACTTAACACAGAAACACGTTAAACAAACTTCTAAGGTATCACAAACATTACCGATCTTAATTTTTGAATATTATATTTCATGGTTAAATCTTCGTGATATCTCTCACGAAGAGTCAAATTTAACTCTTCAAATCTGTTCATTATTTTTTTTAGTAAGTTAAGGACATCTTATCTAATGTTAAAATCGACATTTTGAAACCAAAAGTTTCTTTGGCTCATTCTATTTTGTAACATCGAATGAAAATAAGACAATGTCGTATTTCTCGGATTCGACGTATCTCGAAGAAAGTACCTATATTGACATATATAGATATATAATCGTATTAGCAGTGTGTGTGTGTGTATATATATATATGTGTGTGTGGTATGTTCGTTCACATCACACACTCTATTGTCCCCACTTTTCAGGTAATAAACGGATAAAATCGACAAATGGGCCACGCTGTTTAACAAATAACTCTGTCTCGACAAATATTTTACAAGTTTTCCTAAGTTATCACGGTTCCCTTGTGTATTTTATCAATCATATAGTTTATTGGCATTAAGTATTTTATTCTTTTATAAAACTACGTCCATCATTATCATAGCTGGCATATAATTGGATTTTTTTTTAGGATTTTTTTTATCAAACGTTGAACATTTCTAAAATCGAAAAGGCTTTCAAAAGTTATGTCATTTTTAATATTAATTTAAGAAAAAAAGACATTCACAAATTTAAAAAAAAAACGTCATTAATTAATCGAATATTTAATCTCTGCATTATAGTTAGTATTAGCATAGAGTAAATAGTACTTAACCAGTATATTATATAAATAATACTTAACCACCAATCTATATTATATAAAAAAATAAGTTGGTTTGTGTATGATTCAAAAACTCGAAAACTGGCTGGTGAATTGACTTGAAATTTTTATACAACATTATACATTTAAACAGAAGAGTATTTTATACTTTTTATTCCGAAATCCCAATGGAAACCAATTTTATTATATATATGACAACTCAGGTGTACGGTACAAACTTAATTGAGTTTATAGTGCATCTAAACTGTGTACCACCAATTGTTTTTTTGTATGTAAATAAATAAAAAAAATAAATAAAAAAAAACATAATTTTCATAATGACGTTGCTGAGTAACTGTTGATATGACTTTTGTAGGTGGATATTCTTCTCTCTCTATCTTCTCTCAAATGTCGTGGGACCGTGTTAATGATTAAATAACACTTTATTAATATGTGCACATCATTATTTTCATTTATTTTCAAACTTTATATTACTTTAATATTAAACTGTACACGAATAAAACTTATCAAAAATACACGATCTCGTAAAACGTCTTTCCAATTTTACTTCTCAAATTATACTACTCAAATTACAACCAAAATACCTTCACTTGTTTTTTAATTATAAATAGCTAATTTTTTTATATCGTTTTAATTTTCATAGACATTTAAAATTCAAATAATGACAACCGTTGAACGTTGCTATGGCAGCCGTTGCTTGGGTAACTGGGATTATATGTGGCGCTAAATCTTAGTAAGAAAACTCAATGTTCAACGAGCTATAGAGAGGACTATTATGCTCGGAGTTACACTGCGATGGATACTTTTTATCCTAGAAAAATGTTTTTATCTTTTTATCTTTGGAAAAAAGTTAGGTTACTGTGGAGTTTTTGAAAAAAAAAACCGAAGTAGGTACAGCGCGTAGGAAGTTGCGGGCACCAGCTAGTCTATATAAATAAAAATCAATCGCCAAATATGTTGCTAAGCGCGTAACTCGAGAACACATAACTAGACAAATTCGGCTATTTTTTTTTTAACTAGTCGTCTGATCAAGGTTTCTATAAAGAAATAAATTTGAAAAATTGGACATCAGTGCGAAGTCGGGGGCGGTTTGTTAGTATAATAAAAATTCTAATTTTGGCAGTGCTTAAGTACTTGTTTTAAGTAAAAAAAAAAATTACTTTATACGAATTCAATGATACATTTATTTATTTATTTATAATATTTAACAATTTTAAGACTAATATATAAAATAACATGTAACATGATAACATTAAAAACCACTGAGGTTTAATCACGTGTTATCATTTGTAATTATTAATAAAATCTAACTATATACTATTAATTACAGTTTAAAAAATATTGCTTTAACTTAAATTTAATATTTTTAATTGTTATATTGTTAAAAAATTATATTTGACGTACGTAATATTAGGTAAAATTTAAATAAGGTAACTTATCTTTAGCAAGTTTTGCTAAGCAAGGCGAGTTGACCAATAAGCCGTATCCTGGATACATTGTTATAACAAAACGAACCATTTGCGACAGCCTTTAGTTGGGTAGTTGTTTTAAAAATATAGGAAAACAAGGAGGAAACAGTGGAAAATTAATAAATGTATAAAATAACCGACCAACAGAGACGTTTCGTCCTACGACGTGGGACAAATGTCCCATTTCAATTCAACAGTTGGTTTCTAGTAGCGTCAGCATATAAAACAGAATTTAAATCAATCCAACATTTTATAATAATTATACTTAGCTGATCCGCTCCCGGTTTCACCCGGGGTGCAATTTTTATAATAAATATTTACTCAATCCAGCCGATAAATTATCTTAAACCGCCATCTGTGAGAATCTTATGGAACACACAGATAACTTTTAAAATAAGTTCCATAACAAAAACTGTGAGTTCCATAAAATTCTCACAGATGGCGGTGTAAGGTAATTTATCTCTCATATAATAAAAAAAAATTGCAATAAAAAAAATACTATAAATTGAGATAAAAACTATCCTATCTTTTAAGTTGGACCAAATTACACATAGTTACGAAATGTTATCAAAATTAATATAATATTTAAAAATTGATTTTACTTATTTCGGAGAAAATGAATTTAAAAAGCGTGAATGTGTTTTTTGCTATAAAAATGTGTTTAATTTTTTTTTTTGTTAATCATTTTTCATTCGTGATATAATGAACGCGCATGTATAAAAACGGCTAGTAAGAAAATAATTATTGCATTATACTTAATTATATTAAGCATGTTAGTAACTAAGTGTAAACTAGTTTCGTTATAATATGTAAAATTATAAAAAATACTTGTGATGAGCAAATTCTGCATAATACTAATATGTTTGTCAAAGTATGACAAGAGCAAACTAATTTATTTTCAATTATAATATCGCAGAAATACGTAACGCTACCAAGTCAAACTTACATGACAGTTTAGGTATCCTTTGACAAAAGAAATGTCAAAAAGGCTAAGTTGACATATGGTATCAACTTGAATCCATGTGTGGTTGTAAACTTCTTTTCTTTTAATGTCTTGGCCAGTGTCATTTGTAAGAATAGCAATTGGACTTGACCTGACTGCTTTAGACTTGACGGACCTGTTTTGGAAAACTAAGAAAAATTATAGACTTGACTTGACTAACTAGTGTCTGGATCTGCTACTTTTGATTTTAATTTCAATTTTGCCTTTTTTTAAAAAAAAAGCTATTACAAATTGATATTTTTACTAATGAAACTGGCAAAATCATAACGCGACAATCGACATTAACTTGACACTGGCAGAAAATGGCCATTTTAAAATGAGTCGCATTTCCATTTAAACCTAAGAAGAAGAAGAAGAAGAAGAAGAAGAAGAAGAATAGCAATTTAAAAAAGGCAAAATTAAAATGAACAGTAGCAGATCCCGAAACTATAGTCAATCAAGTCAAGTCCACAATTTTTTTTTTTTGAGTTTTCCAAAACGGGTCCGTCAAGTCCAAAGTCAAGTCCGCGTTGTCAACTTATACAATTTGTTTTAAAATTATAAAACATTAAAAGATATTCGTTTACTTTGCCGACCGTACATCGAACGGGGGCTGTTAGCGTCAACAATTGTGTGTGTATATAAACGCGAAGTGGGCTGCGCATAAAACACAACACCACGGACTGTCTTCGGATATACCTGCATTTATTTTCCCACGTGTAAAGCGCGTATCTAGTGTGTCGACATAATATATATATTTTTTTATTTTAGTTATCAGTGACCTGTCATGCTGTAACCATTTTCACGGTGAGTTTTCTAATTTTATTTAACCACTGAATATTCACTGAAAAAGTTTAAATCTATTTTAATTTCTTCAATACGATTTATTAAATAAAATACGAACTTTAAGTTATATATTGTAACAAATTCTAGTTTGTTTGTAATTGTAACAAGTTTAGTATATATCATAAAAGTAATAAAAAAATCTTTATTCAAGCAATTTATTAAGTACAACATAATAAGATCCACAAATTCTTATATTAATATTTAATATTAAATTGAGAAATCGCCCAAAGTTTTTTACATATATATTTGGATTTATTGTAGCTAATGCCCGCGACTTCGTACGCGTTGAAAAGTAAGGAAATAAGGGTCTGACATATTTATTGCTGTCATACGATAGTTGGTACCAGTGGCTTATATAATAGCCTATAATACCTGTCCATCCTGAAATTCTATTCTAAATATTGGTGAAAGATTTTTTAAAATCAGATGAGTAGTTTCGAAGATTACCTCCAACATACAAACTTTACCTCTATAATATTATAAGTATAGATATTTTGGAATCAATTCTAAAATCTTCGTAGTTTAAAATTAATCGATAAAAAAATAGTTTATTTACTTAATTTGTGAAAATTTAATAATTTAGAGTTTGGTTGTTATAGGTCTTTGATTACGATTATTTTATACATACTAGTTTTATATTAAACTAGTTGGTGCTCGAGACTTCGTCCGCGTTGAAAATTTAAAAAAAGCAATATAACGCTTGACCTCGTGTTGCTATAACACTTTGGCCAGGCGTTAGTGTTTATTTATCCCTCGGGAATAGACCTTTTTTCTGGATGAAAGGTACCCTATGTCCTTTCTAGTGTCCCAGACAACGTGTATGCAAAATTTCATGGTGATCGGTTCAGTAGTTTTTGCGTGAAAGAGTTACAAACATCCATACATCCAAACATACTTTCGCATTTATAATATTAGTACGGAAGTACGGATTAGTCATTTTGCAAGAAAATCCTGCATTTTAATGGATACAATTCTAGACTTCGAATTTTACAAATAAACCAGTAATTTTGAGGCGTGATATCAGAGGATGATATTTTTATAATACTCGTATTATTATTTTTTACAAAAATTAGAAACACACAAATTTAAAAATACTCAGTAGAACCAAAAAAGTTCAAAAAAAATTTTTATTTGCGCGAACTCGCTCAAAGAGATTCACAATTATAATTTGGCTTTCTGCAGTAGGATTCATTTAAACAAAAATATTTAATATGGTTTTAGATAATTTCATAAAGAAATATTAAAACTGTCACTATGTTTTTTTTTATTAAGCTCTACAGACAGGCTGACGGTCCACTTGATGGTATGTGGCTACCGTCGCCCATAACACAAGCAACGCCATAGGTGCTGCAAGTGCACTGCCGACCATAGTAGGAATAGGTAAGGATAGGGATTAGGAAATGGCATTACTTAACAATAGCACAAATGCTATTATTTCACGGTGGTCTTCTGCAAGAGGGTGGTTATTTCCGCTAGGCAAGCTGCCCAAAATGTCTGCGAAAAGCAGCGTGTCCTGTCATTATTAATGTCATGACAAAATTATTCTAACATTTATCACCCACAACATATTCAAAATTAAACGAATTTCTGGGCTCATATCAAAGATCATTCTTAATGATTTATAATTCTAAAATGCTGATGTAAAAACACAAATTGGAGTGAATAGTTTTTGCCTGTCGATATCTTATTATTACTAATTAAATTGAACTGTTTTTTTTTTTAAATTATCTATCACTTTTTGTTGGATACTATTTCAAGTGAATGGTTTAAATTAAAATGAATAGTCAAAAGGCCGGTATCACGAACAACATTAAGAAGACGAAATTTATGGTCATATCAGGGGAAAATCGACGTTACTACTAACATAACAGTATCTGGTCAAAATCTGGAAAGAGTTTGGGAATACAAATACTTGGGTACCTTGCTGAACGAGAAGTGGAACAGCGTGTGTGAAATAAAGTCCAGAATAGAGTTTGCTCGCAGTGCTTTCAAAACAATGGAAAAAATTCTCTGAAGCCGTAACATCAATATCCCATTACGCACTCGTTTACGCCATTGTTAAATCTGGCCCATTGTGTTGTAAGGATGTGAGGCCTGGACCGTTAAAGAAGACCTCAAAAGACGAGAAGAAGCATTTGAAATGTGGATGTTTATGTGCATGCTGTCCATTAGCTCAAAAGGTGACCAACGCAAAAGTCCTGCAAATGATTGGCTAAAAACGCAACCTCATGATAGGCGGTGAAAAGGCGAAAATTTTTCCTACCTGAGTCATATTCTTAGATATGAGCTATGCAACCTACTTAAGCTGATGATGATGGGCAAATTGAGGGAAAGAGAAAAGTTGGGCGAAGGAAGAAGTCGTGGTTAAAGAACATCAGGTAGTGGACGCAGTAGAGCTGTTCCAACGAACAAAAGACAAGGAGGACCTTTCAAAGGCTGAAAGGTCCTCCTTGTCCTTCACTAGTTGGACAAGCACCGCAAGAAGAATAGGAAGAAAGTTTAAATTATTTCAATTTCTATCTTATCTTTTTCTACCTATCTTTGTCTTTTTTGATACTATTTCAAATGAATAGTTTAAATTATTTCAATTATCTATTTAATGTTATGATGTGAATGCGTCTTTGAATTTGTTTCCATAGTGGTAGGCAATTATTAACTGGGTTAACTGGGGTGACAGTTATATGCTGTAGCTACATAAAAAATTTAATTACATCAATCGATAGCTGAAAGATGAAAGATTTTTTTTGGTAATTATGTTATGGTGGTATAATTTGAATTAATTGGATATATTATGCATATAATACGCTCAAAGAAAATATTGTACACGTATTCAGGTAAATCCCTCGGCCGTGTCCAAGAAACAGTCACGTCCCATTTTTTCCTTATCTAGGTAGTTATATATTATATTATATATTCCCTATAATTATGTCGAGATTCGTTACGTATATTGTTTATCATTTCAAATGAATTGTTTTTGGCCCTGAATGCCCACACATATTTTCTCCTAATTTCAAAGTGACACAAAACGAGATAGGTTTAGGTGCGTCACGGTCAGAAATGACATGATTTTCACGTACGGATGTAATTGCTAATCATGATGCGGTTATATCTGATTCTGTTTGCTTGGTGTTATCACTGTCGACTGTCGACATTGCGAACGGGATAGTTGGCTTTTTTTTATACATAGCACAATTGTAAATGTCTCTGTAAATTGTAGGGGAAATTTAGCATTTTATATTGTTTAAAAGAAATAAAACTGGAAATTAAGTAATACGTTGTGTGGTGATACCCAAATTAATTTTTCGTTGTTTATTCTAATTTTTTTTTTAAATGCATATTTTATTGAATTGGTATTTGCTTTTTGGTTAGATTTTAAAATTTGAATGACCGTTGATATATCCTAGGTTCACATAAGAAGGAGCAGAGGCACCTATTTGCAATTAAAATCCAAAAAACCTCATAATTTCTGTTTTGATAAAAAAAAATTGACATTTAAGTGTACTTAATATATTAATATTTACTATTTTGTTGTTAACTCGTAATTATTTATGGTCCTAGTCCTAACCTAACCTATATATCCAAGTGATATGGGAGCAAGAATTGGGTAAATATTCCTGATGAGAAAAAGCTTATCACCAAGAAAACGATTAATTATTTTTTTTCTTGTTTCAATTTTTTTGTGTAAATTATTCGCCTGCGTTAGACACAAATTATTTTCTTAACTTATAATAACAAAGCAAATATGCACAGCTTTTAATATTTAAGAAATAATATTTAGGTAGAAAAAACTAATAATAAATTTTCTTCATTCTTTTCTCCGGTGCCTCTAAAAAACAAGTTACTTAGATCTATTATTAAAAAGATATTACAACTACTAAAAAAATCGCTTCCGGTCCATTACAAACAAATCCCAAATTGCCTGAAATGTGAATACGCCTGAATTTTAAATAGACTGAATCCAAAAATCGATCACCCAATAATTCTATACCATCCTATACAAAAACATTACTTGGTTAAAACTCTCACATTATATTAAAATATTCAGTTTCGATATTCAAATATTACCTAAAATTGGTAAAAAGATTTATTTTTTGAATCAAACTGTAGCATCTGTACAAACATTTGGTTTTTGTAAAGATCATACGTTATATTTTTAATGGAAGCCACTTTCGCGCTATATTCGCCAATTTATGAGATAGGAACGAAAGGTTGTTTATTGAAAATATATAAATGTTCTACGGAAAAAATGTAACATTGAATTTAATACTGCACTAACTGGTTCCCGCGTCTTTGTCCGCGTTGAGAAATAAAAGATAACATCTGACAATATACTCGTATATGAATAATTTTATTTGCTCTGTCATAGTTTTGCCATGTGTTGGATATTTATTTTTATGATCCCTCGGGAACAGTACTTTATTTCTGGATGAAAGGTACCCAATGTCCTTTGCTTTATCCCTGACAACGTGTATGCAATATTTCATGATGATCGGTTGAGTAATTAAGGCGTGAAAGCGTAACAGATAGACAGTTAATTATACATTAATAATATTAATAGGAATGTGAGATGCATGGAATCTAATTAAAACAAGAATGTTGAAATCGAAACTTAATAACAAATAATTCAAACTTAATTCGGTCCTTAGGTTCTGTTAATAGGCACACTGAAAAAACCTACCTACAGTTTTTTCCTATCACACCATTGTAGTAGAAAAATACTAACAAAATCTAAAAATATTTTACATAGGTCAGAATTTACAAAGGCCAAAAATACAGACAATAGACTGCATTTTTTAATTGCCAAAGTCAAACGGAGGCCTGAAAATGAAGAGGTTTTAGTGTAGAGATTTATTTGAAGTATATTTCGAATTTCCGTAAAAATCGTCATAAAAATTGATTTTATTAAAATGACATTCACTCTGTGACGATATTTAAAAACATTTAGTTTCAATGAAGTCATTTAATTAATTCAATTCAAACACACATAATTATCGCTGTCAAAGTCAATGTTCACAGACAATTTTATTTTATGTCTCGCGTGTATAGCATATAATATGTTAAATTATCTGTAGTTCTAAAGTGTTTGTTCTATATTTACCAACCTAGATATTTCAAATTCAATTAATTTGTAACTCTATACGAGTATAATTTGTCCCTTGTGAATACGAGATAAGCCTTTTACTACAGTTCGAATTATTGTCATCAAATACTAATAGGAATCTATGAAGCGTTAGGTAACTCGCTTTAAAATAAACTTGCTAGTAGGTAAAAGCAGGTGTCTAATAATTTAATTAATTAATCTGCATGAGAAAATATTTAAAAATCTCAAAATCAAATATCGAATATTTAGGTAAGTATTATTCTTTTTTTGAATTCATGGCTACAGAAGTAAATAATCTCAACAAGCTTTCTTCTGTATAACGATTCTTTGACAAGTCAATCTCTGTAAATACCTTTGTAGGTATTTACAGTCCGCATATAAACGTTTAATCCTATAGCCGCTAGTCGGATTTATCCGACAATTATTTTCGTCTCCATTTCGCCAGAGCAGTATATACACGACAAATTCCTCTACTTGTATAATGTTTATTTTAAAATCATTGCATTGCTTTCTCTTAAAAAAAAATTACGAGTTAAGAGTTAGTTCCCGTTGTTTCCTTCGTCGGTTTTGATACTATAGTGAAAATATTTTTTAATATAATTTAGTATGTCTCTCTGTTTTGTTTTTTAAGGACTATTAATCTATGTGTTTGCCAGTTGGGATCACAGATGAAAAATTAACTCCGAAATCACACAATTCAGGCTGTGATTTAACGGTGATCTGTATGGTAATGACTAGCCACTATCAAACACACTGTATTTAAATATATATATCATTAAGAATAAATAATTCAAGGTTATAATTTTGAATACGTTTTCTATAAGTATCTAACTGTTTACCTTTTGTAAGATATCCACGTCAATGATAATCGAAAAGTGATATTCTTCGTTATTGTCCGAAGAAGACGAATATAAACATATGCATTAGTAAGGATAGACAATCACAAAGAAATGTCAATAACTACCTCAGATTTTTGCTTTATCAAACGTTTAACTCAATGAATTTCAGAGACAATTTTTGTTTTTATCAAATCTAACACTAGATGGTGTTCGCGACTTTGTCCGCGTTGAAAATTAAAAAAAAAGCAATATAACGCTTGAACTCATGTTGCTATAACACTTTGGCCAGGCGTTAGTTTTTTATTTTTTATTGATCCATCGGGAATAGTCCTTTTTTTCTGGATGAAAGGTACCCTATGTCCTTTCTGGTGTCCCAGACAACGTGTATGTAAAATTTCATGGTAATCGGTTCAGTAGTTTTTGTGCGTCTCGTCGCTGCGCCGGCTTTAGCCTCTCCCGAATCATTATTGTCATTGAGCGGGTGGTAAACAGATATGACACTGTTTTGAAGTGACATTTTTAATAATTTGTTGAGCATGAATGGACACCTATATTATAATATAGTACATAATTATTGTGATAACTTGATAGGATATTATTTAGTGGCAGTGTGTATCGTTTTTATAATAAATGTATATTGAAAATGCCGAACTTTAATAAGGTGAAGAAAGCCATAGCTCTAAAAGCTCAAAAAATGCATGAAGTAATGTAAGTAATATTTTATTATATGTAATGTTTACTACTTGTATAAATACATTAATATTATATGTATTTTTTCTGTTCGATTTAGGTCAAGAAAGAAAAAAACTCACGAGATTAATAATATTTTAGCAGAATCGAAAAAAAATATATAATAAGTAAGTATGTATGTACATTATATACATGGTGCATACAATATGTGCCATGTTCGTTCGATTGTACAAAAAATATCCAGTTCATCATTTCTTTTGAGAAATAAGAGAGCTCTGACATACGGACAAACGGATGGATACGTCGAAACTATAATTTTCGTAGTAGACTATGGACCCCTAATGTTTTTATTATTATTTTTTATAATTTTTCACATAAAAATACATGTAATCCCAAATTTTCAGCCTTCCTCAAATTTTCCCAAATTGTCACCTATCAATATTTTTTATATGTGATTAAAGACCACGCGAAAGTAATTACTACTACTAGGGCAATAGCTACTAAAAAATTAATTGTAAGATTGAAATTTTTTGACTTTATAGTTGTTTGTTTATTTATTATTTCTATTGTTGAAAATAAAACTATTGTAGGACTTTTTTTGAAAGAATATGGCTTGAACTTACGGAGCGGGCCTTTGACCATTGTCAGTACAGTACATATTGTTTTTATAACAAAAAACAATTTTGCAACAACAAAAACGTGCTAAGTTATGTGTCTTCGATTATGTTTGGTTATTATTACTTTTTTACAAAAATATTATTCTTTTACATCAATAATATCCCACATTATTTGCGCTAAAAATGTCTCGTAGCAAAGGTTTACTAGCACAGGAGGTATTGAAGTACCTTCTAATAATATTGTAATTTTGTTTTTATTTATAGGTGCACAGAGGCTCAAGAATTTGAAACTGGAGCGAATAATCATTTAGAAAGTAATCCTGAAGCCTGCTACAGAGGCGACCCTATCCGCATGTTACGGTTCAAAAAATTTAATGTCGCAATCACATTCTAAGAAATTTGTGCAACAAAATTGAACATTTGAAGACGGATACGAAATACCCTTTGAGTTTCAGAAAATGTATAACTCAAATCAAGATTATGACCTCACTGATGGCGGGAAACGTGTGCATAGTATAGATATGGATGGATATAAAACTTTGTAAGCAAGGATCACAATAAATGAATTTAAATTTCTAATTTGTGTTCTTATATTTAGTTTTTAAATAAGTTTTTTCGATAAATTTATTACATGCCTGTCTGTTTTTATTTTGTATGTTACGCGATATCTCCGCTGATTGAGAATCGATAGTAATTATTTTTTTTCTTAAAAAATATTTTATAGTCTCGAAAACTCCCATTAAAGAACATGCCCTAGAATTATTCAATTTTCCTATTTTCTTTCTATTTTTTAATATCTAATATCAAATTAGCATGGAATCCATAACTATGTTTTTTGATAAAACCGTTCATTATTATCAGCTAAATATGTAGTTGGTTTCAGTAAATATTAGCTGTCTGTAAATCCCCATATGATATAAATCTAGAATTCACTGTAAATAAAATATATTATTAAAATAAATATAATGTATATTATAAATAAAAGTTAATCAGTTTTTTTTTGCTGACGCACCTCAAAAATGCTTTGTGAGGTTAGGCATAATATGTTCAATATCAAATGTTACTACTCTACTTCATTTAGTCTTTGACTCGTTTCACGCGATCTCTAAGTGCGGGTGGTGCGGGGGCTAAATCTTTGCTCTACCTACTCGCTCAATTCCAATTGGCTCTTACCAGCACCTTAAATCACACCCATTGATAATATTATGCTGTGAAGTCAGGAAAGTTGTATAATTAAAAAAGTAATGTTTTTTTTTAAATGTAAATTAGATATCTGTGTATAATAAATAAGGCGTGAGTTACACCATTTATAACTCGAGAACGATTTTATTATCTTTAATTTGTTGAATTAGTTTCCGCCCTGAATAGCGGAATAACTATTAAATAAACGGATTAATTCAAGAAAACAAATATGAAGAAAATTCAATTTCTAATACATTTTGTATGAAACGAGTTTTCATTCTGAGGCGGTACGAAGTTCGTCGGGTATACCTAATGTTTGAAAAAGTTATTATAGTGGATTATTTAGGTTTGTCGTCGTAGTGATTTAAAATAACTTTTTGTTTGGTTGGAACAGGATTTAAATAATACAATTTAAGTATAAGTAACTCCGCGTGAATTACATATAGTTGTAAGAGTGATTCATAATTAAATATTCTCAATAGAAGAGGCCAAGAAACTGCCAAACAGGGTAAGGTAAGGTTAAAACTAACTTACTTATGCCGATCCACACCTAAGTGCCTAAAACTAAAAAGTCAAAGGGTAAAACTAGCGTCCGGTCGTTCCAGTTCACTAATAAGTTTATAACTTACTTTTGAAGACACATTCCAAAAATAGAGGTTTTGAAAAACGTATAAATTTAAAAAGCCTTCCTTGTAAATTCTTTAATAAGTTCTTAATAATTGTTTTAAATGTTGAATGAAACAGTCGTGTGTTTTTTTTAAAATAGGAATTTTGGCATAAAGCCCGTCACACACGTAGCTATAATATATATTAACGATATAGCATATAACGATATATTTTCTATACAAATATTTGAGTGACGACACACGCAGCTATAATATTTATTTCTATGACGTCACCAACGTATACCATAATACTTATATATTATAGCACGGTATATTAATATAAGTATACATATTATAGCTACGTTTGTGACGGGTTTAGTATGATTCCTATCCTCTATGCAATTTTTAAAATCCGCTTTCATTCTTTTAAACATCGATATATATCTTTGCTTCTGCTTTTAAAAGACTTGGAATTTTTAAATCTCTAATTTAGTTACAGTTACAGTTAAAGTGATTATTTTTAACATTACCAATTTTCTTTTAAATCATGCAAATGTTTCTCTACAAGTAGACCACATCTTTAACAAGTGCGGAGTAATACTCTGTCTGTCTGTATGTTACCTTTTCACATATTAACTACTCAACCAGAGTTATGAAATTTTGCATACACATTTTAAGGGATAGATACAGAAAAGAACATAAACATAATAAATACTGTTCCCGAAGGATCATCTAAAAATTAAAATCCAAAGCAAATGTAGTTATAAGATGTCAGACGTTATACAGCAATCCGTCGATCCCCTGGAGGGGATTCTGATGAACCAAGGAGTTCACCAGGATCCCCTGGGAGAACTAAATAGTTAGGGGATCCCGGTGGACTCACCCAGCTCATATTATATATTTTGTCAGGCGTTATATTTTTTTATGTTTTTCAACGCAGACGAAGTCGCGGCACCATCTAGTTAATAATATGTGTACCTACTCGTTGTGAAGCAACTGTGTTTTGTTGGTAAAATAACCTTTTTCTTATCTTAATATATCGTGTGAATAAACTGGAGTTTTGAATTAAGTTTTGTTTTAAGAAGACTGTGTTTGTATAATTTGGTAGTATGTAAAATGGAATAAGGTTACTCATATGCACCTTTAGTATAATGTATACGTAGCATTTGTGCTTGCCTTTTCGCAATATTTACGTTATTCGTAAAGTATGAAGAGTTTTATTTGTTATCTAAAATAATTATTAATTAAATTGAATTGATCAGGACGAACTTAACACTAGACATATGAAAAAATTGTTGTTTAGTATACCCAGTTGTGCGTCAACTTGCAAATTTATGACGTACAAATTTTGGGATCATACAAATAAAATAATTAAAGACGTACTTATATGAAAATTGTCATAAGTACCTTTACCATGAGTTGTAATGACCGCACTCGTTAGCGAGCGTAAAATATTTATATGGAAAATTGACAATTTGACATTGACAGTTGAATGTTTTACGCTCTCGCTAGCGAGTATGTAAACTCATGGTACAGCTAAAGTGAGTATCTAATAATGTTACGAAACACGTAGGTGATAAAAAAACTCAATTCGGTCCCCTAATTACTTTCCCACCGATGGCCAAAATCAATACTAAATGTTATTCTATGTGAAGATGTCAAAAAATACATTCGCTTTTAAGGATCTTTCTTTGTCATTCTTTTAATTTCGATCAATTACATAATTCAATAGCCGAATACACATTTTAATTATTATTTTTTACATCTAATGACATTAAATATGTCTATTGGTTTTTAATTTTTTTAATTTTCAACCTGTTACAATCTGTTTGTTTTCAAATTTTGGTAATATATATTTTATTTATTATTTATTTATTTATAATTTTAACAATTTAAGCTAATAATATAATACACTAGCTGTGCCCGCGGCTTCGCCCGCGTGGAATTGAGATTGTTCCTCTGTGGTTTACCGGCTCAGCCGCGCTTTATATATAATATATCGTATTATGTATGTAGGTGACACCTACTAATATTATACCTGCTTAAATCAGAAAAAAAATCTTTAAAAGAATTTACAAAACAATACCCTATAGAAAACTATATTATACGATGAGATATCGCAAAAACAAATTTAAAAAATCAGTTCGTTGAGCACAACCGTTCCGTAGGGTGCCAACTAAGCGTCTGAGCCGCGCGGCATGGTACCTCGCAGAGCTACCGGCGGCCAGCCAGTGATGCGCGTGCGTGAATTGAACCGACCCGAACGTTATCATACTCTTTGTGAAGTTATTTTAAAATTATGATATCTGCTAAGATATTAATTGAAATCAAGTGATGTCAAAGGCAATTTTGTTCACAATTAAATACTTGTGATGAATAATGTCTTTATTTGGATAAGGATTAATATCATGTTGATAAAACACCTTCGCAAATAATGAATTAATTTCGATCAAATTTGATTACCATAAAAAATGTTATAGTGAGTCAATCTTATAAGATCGACATATGCTGTCGCGAACTTTTTTTTAGAACTTTTAAAGAGGAACAATTCCATCATAAATGATTTTTGCGTAACATAAACCGTTTACGCAGCCCGCGCAATGGAAGCTCTCAAAAAGGAATAATTTTTCCCGTTTTGCAACATTTTCCATTGACGCTCCGCTCCTATTGGTCGCAGCGTAATGTTAAATAGCCTAAAGCTTTTCTCGATAAATGGACTATCCAACACAAAAAAAAATTTCAATTCGAACCAGTATTTCCTGAGATTAACGCGTTCAACCAAACAAACAAACTCTTCAGCTTTATAATATTAGTTTAGATGTAAAATGATAACACTACTAACCACTGAGGTTTTTAATCATTTGTAATTATTACTAAAATTTAACTATATTTACAATTTATTACAATATATAAAATATTGCTTTAACTTAAATTTAAGTATTTTTAATCGTTATATTGTTACATAGATCTGAAGGTACGTATTATTGACGCGCTGTGTATGCAACCGTTTTTTTTTTAAATTGCTCTAGTGTATACAGGGCGTTCCATAAATTTTTCAGTAGTGAAAAAGAAAACTGAGTGTTTATTGGTAAAATCTTATATCTTCAGATATTTTTAAAATTTCAACCCCCTAAAAGAAAATATACCTAATATGTAATAGGTACTTATTATTAAACGATGGATAATGAAAGTATTGTATGGAAATTCAGGTTTTTTAGTAAAAGTAACAAGGTTTTATGAAATTAGGAGGTAAAGTAGAAGTTAAAAACTTAGGCACCTCTTTATAATATTACCTACCTATACATATTATAAAGCCTATGCTTAAGTTTACTTGTAGGAGATAATCTCCTATACTCATCTGATTTCAATAATTCTTTCAATAGTATTTAAAAGAAACCTTCCGGGTGGACAAAAGCTAGTCAAACTTTCATGCGGGCGAAGCTGCAAGCAAAAGATACCTGTTTTGCACGCGACTTCGTCCGCGTAACTTTATAAATATATCCTATCTTTTAATTTGGGTAAAACTGCACACAGTGTGCAAGTTTTATTTAAATCGCTTCAGTAGTTTAGGAGTTCATCGGCGATAAACAACGTGACACGAATTTTTTATATATATATATAGATATTTACTTACTCGTAAAAGTCAGGTAGCAGTAACTGTCTTTTTCCAAAAAAAACAATCCTACTAATATTTGTATGTTTTATACTCAATCACGCAAAAACGGCTAAGTGGATTTGGATGAAATTTGGCACATAGATAGTTTATTATCTGGATTGGGATGCTTTTTATCCTGGAAAAATGTTAGGTTCCTGAAAAAACCCAACTAAAGCGCGTACGAAGTCGCGGGCACAGCTAGTAAAGAAATAAAAGCACGTGTTAGCATTGTTTCATTGTATGAGTATTAAATGGACTGCTAGTCTGATTGCCGCCATTTACAATGATTTAATAATAAAACTCGTTATTTTTAATAATTTTAAAATCATGATTTTTCTATAATTTTTTTCTCGAAAAAAAAATTCATTTTGGATCTAATATCTAAAAAATTCTCTTGTTATCAAAACGGAGGGTCCAAGTTACATCGAAGTTTAAATATTATTTATATACTACTAATGTAGTCACATTTGGCAGCCATTTTAAAAACACCAACCATTTTAAGCCATAAAATGGCGTCACCGATCATTTGTCTCATATTATTTCGATTTCAGTTTCAGAACCATGTCGTGCTACTGGCTGATCATCACGTTATCGTGGCTCGGCAGCGTCCGACTCCAATACATCACCGCCGGTGAATCAGATCCTCATGGATACTTCGACACCCTAGACTCGAGCATTCAGTATCCACCGATACCGTACCTAAATATGAATACTCCTCAATCACAAAACGACCACGAAACCTTTCAGAACGATGATACTCATTTCTACCTGAACGACGAAAGACAGCCAGAACCTCAACGGAAGAAAAGAAATATAGATGACAAGGAGGAAGCCGCATACAAGCATTGGCTACCGAATTTGCTCGACACTGATAAGATGTTGTACTTAAGAAATGACGGCAAAATAGGAAGTCCATTCCTAATCCAAGCGTACAATGACTTATCACCAGAGAACTTCACAGATCTGTTACAAGCTCAGAAGCGAAGTTTCAGTCCGTGGGGTGGAAAAAGAAGTCCAGACTACGAGCAGATGTGGTCGTGGAAACGCGCTATGAATCTCCAGGAGCCGAGCATGCCCAAGAGAGTGCGCTTCAGTCCATGGGGAGGCAAACGCAGCGGTCAAATGATATACAAACCGAGCAACAGAGATTCGAAAATAATTTTTTCAACATCCATACCGGAACTAGCTAAAATAGTTTCAAGATATTCGTCAACGGGTGACAATTACGATTTGGCTGGCTTCAAACTTATCCCGACATTAGACAAACGTGCTCCGATAAAAATGTTAACATTGAGCACTAACATGGAAGATAAAAATTTAAAGAACGGAATAAGTTACAATAAATTCATTGAAGCTTTACCGGGGATCTTTAAAAGTGGCCACCCATATATGAATGTTAATTTAAAGAAGGACGGGAAAAGGAAGATGAAATTCAGTGCGTGGGGTGGTAAGAGATCACCTCCCCCAATCATTGGCCCAATCTGGACTCCAGCACCGGACAATATTAAAGAATCCACTTTAGACGCAATACTCCTTATTAGAAACAGACCGAGACATGACAAAATGACAAAAGCATTGTAAATTGGTATTTTCCACAATCACATAGCTCCTGAACTAACATATAAAAAAAAATTAAAATATATATGGTGTATTAATTTGTAGTCTAGGAATAAACTGTGCCATATGTGTTGAAAACGTATAAAAAAAAAGTTCAGGAATTATGTTGCGTCTCCGACGAAATGGCTGGATTCGTCATAGACTGAACTGAGATTCTCCGTTAGATATCTATTAGCTTATTTATTGTGCAAAATTGTTAGTGAATATTAAAAGATATTTAAGTTGATGGTGTCATTTTATTCTCCTCCCTTTTATGGTGAACAAAGCCTTTGAATAAAAAATGCAATACACTTTTATTGAAAGTTTAATTAAGGACATTTACAGTGTCTCACGGGAAGACTAGACACATTATAGAAATATTTTCAATGAGAACACTAATTTTGTGAAGTTTTATCAGATAGATATGTGAATCAACCCATAATAAAACACTCTTTAATTGTGAATTTCTTTTGTTAAGGCTATACAATAGTATAAATACTTATAGACATTTAAGCTATCTAAAATTTTATACCCGAAAAGTAACTATAGAAAGATATTTTGATTAGTTTAAAATATCCATATATTGGAGGCAAAAAAGTAAGCATGTAACATATAATGAAAAGTGAAACTTTTTTTATTGTCTGTGATGGGACTTAAATACTTTTTTAAGTCCCATCATAGAAAATAAAAAAGTTTCGCAGACTAGTAAATGGATCGTAAAATACTTATTCCAATGGCATCACTAAGGGATTTTTTTTAAATGGACTTAGGTAAGTATACCTCCGGTATACAGATATATGAAATAATGCAAAAAAACTTATAGGACTTTATAGAAAATTAATAAAAAATGTAGAGAAATCACTTTAAGAAATCAGAATATTAATTGTCTGAAATTTTAAACAATTAATATTTGACTGATATTTAAAATAAATTAAGCAGTTCTCAGTATAATGTGATAGCCTGAATCAGTTTCCACCGGCTTGCTTAGCTGTCCCACCTTCAATCTGAATGACTCTTCCTCAAATGGTGCTTGCATCTGTCCTCGTCCAAACATACCCAGATCTCCGCCACGTTTTGCAGACGAGCAATCAGAATATTTGGTTGCAAGCTCGGTAAAAGTAGCTTTCTTATCCACAATCTGCTTTCGATAACTCTTAAGTGTTTCCAAGGCTTCCTCTTTTGTACGAGTTATGTTTTCCTCGCGCCATGATGAAGGTCGACGACTTTCCGCATGCTTAACGAGGAGGTGGCTGCACCTCACCTCTCCGGGATCCGCGGGGGCTTCAGGACGTTCCCATTGAGACTTCTTAGTGTACATGTTGAGGAAATAGGTCATGCCTGTAGAACGGCTAGTCCTCATTTCCCAACCCTCGGGCAAAGGTGCGTCATTCCTCTCTTCAGACATTCTGTAATTTTCGTTGGGTTTTGTGGAATCATTGTATATTAACATAGGTAATAGGTGAATCCAACACAAAGCTACGCGTTTTATTTATTTATTGGGCACTATACAAATAAGTTATTTGACTAATTAAATATACACAATAAGTTATTATAGAATTAATTTATTTTGTCTCAGTAAACAACCAGGATCTGAGTAAAATAACTTTAAAGAGGATTTGGTAAACATATCTATATAATAAATGGATAATGATTTGACAAATAAAACCTTTATTCACCATAAAAACGGGATGTTTCATTACATTAATACTAGGCCTAATACAAGCTAACCTTAAATATGTGGTAATTAAAATAATAGGTTCTCTTTTAACTGTTGAAACATTTGCACAGACATACCTGAGTGATCAGAAACAGCAAAGTTGAAAATAATTTGATATTTATTCAACACTAGTTATTTATAAAAAAACAAATCAAAATTCAATGGATTAGAAACTCGGTTTACTTTACGCTTCCTTCGTTCGTGTTTTGAATTTACCACAGAATATATACTAATACTCGTTTCGTTTTGACAGTTTACTTATAATGAACGTATATTGAGAACTCTTTGTTAACGACCAACGACTTTTAAATAATATCTGAAGGTTCTGACAGTGACATATGTCTGTTTCTCCTGGCAGCTGTCGGTCGGCACGGCGCGGCGACTCGATCGGTGTTGTTGTTCGTGCTTGACTGTCGTTCTTTTCTCTTTTAGCTACGAATTTTATTTATAAAACTTTCGTCTATTAATAAACTTACTCATTAGATTTAGAACATCATATTGATACTGTGGAGGTGCTCAAAGGTGCAGTGTGTTTGTCACAGATGCGTAATAACCGTACAAATGCGTAGTGATAAAAAAATGCTGCGCTAATCGAAGCTATTGTTTACCCTCAAAAATGTGCCGCGAAAACTGCTGTAAATGCCATTTGAATTTTGTGATCAATAATAACTTTATTGAACATTCGTGTGTTAGTAAAATGTTTGCATAAGACGTATATAATAATCAATGAATTGATAAGATTGTCTCTTTTCTTTGGTGCTGATTAGAAATTATTATATCAAACAATTGTCTAGTATAGTTGTTTTTTAGATTACGTAGAGATAAATAGGTATATAAGAGTGTTCTAAGAAAAATATAAAAAAAATGCCTGGTAAAATAAAAGTGAAGGTTCTAGCAGGGCGCAACCTGCCTGTTATGGATAGGGCTAGTGACACAACAGACGCATTTGTGGAGATAAAGTTCGGTGGAGTAACACACAAAACTGATGTTTGTCGAAAATCCTTGAATCCACATTGGAACAGCACAGAATGGTATAGATTTGAGGTAAGATTTTTTTATAATAATAACATTTGTCCCCATGCAACAAACTAAAAAGTTAATCTATACTAAAACCTAGTTTAGTAATAGCATGGCACACTACGTTTTGCAGTCATTCGCGCAGCTAATCTGACGGCAGTAGCCACAGTGTTGCTGTTTTGTTTTAGTTAGTGAGTAAGAAATGCCAGAGCCTATTTTCCTATCTTTCCAATCACGTATCCTTAGGTATCATCAGCCTGTCTATAGACATTATAAATAAATAAATAGCTTTTATTTGCTGATATATATTTTAAATAATGCACATCAGTCCAGTTTCATATCAGCGTGTCCTGCTGACACATAGGCCTCCTGTAACTTTTGTTGTATTTTTGTTTGTAATGAGTAAAAAAAAAAAAAACTACTTGACCGGTTTAAAAAAAATCATCTATCAAGTAACATAGGCTATATTTTATAAAGTTACATAGTCGCTTACACTAGCTAGTAAATAATAAGTTAGTAGAAGAATCACACTCTTGTAAAATGAAAATTATATACAAAAGGCTATTATTAATATATTCATTTTTGATTGTTTGATCAACTATGAGGTTTTTTGCCATTTTCTCCTCATAGAAATAGAATTAAAGTGTGACTATGGAAAAATAAAATTATCCATAGACACACAATCCGGTGTGACAACTTGGTGTGACTACGAAACGGTCGCTCTACAATTAAGTTAGATTTTAGATTGAGAGCTTTTTAGATTGAATCTCTTTGCAGCAAACAATTTAATTCTTATTTTTAAACAATATATCTAAACATACTATTCTGTGCCTAAATCGAAAACACTTGGCATGCATTCTCCATATAATCTGAGCCAATTGGGTCATCAAAAGTGTGATTGAGCAGAGATAATTGGTAGTTCAGATGGTAAATTGTCTTTTTGAATGATGAATTTGAATTAATCTGTTATAGCATATCTTTGGTTGTCATCTTGATAAGAAATAGGGCAAGGTGTTCTACTCTAATTTATTCTACTTTATTTCTAACTTTATTGTACTTAGCTCCTAAGGGTCGTAGCATGATGTTAAAATAACTTGCCTCAAAAATTAGGTTATCAAATACAAAAATAAAATTTCAAATTGGAATGCAGATTCCAGAGAATACCACATTCAAACAATAAAAGAAGTTAATCTAAGTATAGATTTAAAAAAATGACTAATTAATTATATTATTAGTCTATTCGTATGTTTCTTTGAGCACTAAATAAACTGAAAAAAATAGAAAAAAAATGTGTATAAGACCTAAATAAATATCAATGTAAAAACTTTTGGCTGGAGCACAAATACTGTGTCTGAAAGTATTTTTACTTTCGTCTGGCGTGTGTCTGCGCTTGACTACTTTATTATTTCTATATTGGCAAATATAAAATTGTATGCAGGTGTATATCGACTGTGAATTACCAATACCACATTTTTTGACAACTTGACTTTTTTATTGCAATGACTGTAAGATCGATTTTCGTGTATTTTTTTGAAATCATGGATCTAATATTTTTAATTTACAAATTCCATCTTAATATATTTTCTATGTAAATGATTTCTTAATTTTATAAATAGTAATAAAATTAAATGTTTTATTTTTCCTAAAATTTCGTTCAAATATTAGTTAGAAGTTATTGGTACTTCACCGTCAATATAAGGTTAAGGTGGTGTATTGTTTATGTTCAGGTGGACGAGTCAGAACTGCAAGATGAGCCTCTGCAGCTCCGACTCATGGACCACGACACATATTCAGCCAACGATGCCATTGGAAAAGTTGTCATTAGTCTTGCCCCCTTGCTCGCCAGAGAAACTATTCATTCCAAAGGAACCGCTGCACCCCAAGGTGGTGAGTCATAAAATATTGATATTTGTTTATAGTATATGTGGAACATAGCCCCTTAAAAATGTTTTCGGCAATTTATATTCAATTTAAGGTGCCAAATTAGAATTAATAACCATACATGCGACTATAAGCCCTGCCAAATAATAAGTGTTATATAACATTCATAATATTGAGTCACGCCTGTTTCTCTCCAGGGCTAAAAGAAGGGAAACCAATTCATGATCTCTTAATTGGATCTTGTCTCCAGCTGGTCAGTTGCCAGTGAAAATTTAAACATCTGACTTTATTAAACTAATGCATAAATAGTGTGAAAATATATTTATATTTATACCTAGAGCAGAATTTGCAGTCTTTAATCAAAGCTTTTTAAATTTAAGTTAAGTTTAAAATTTTTTGAGTTTTCGAAAATTCAATAAGCATCGATTTGTTAAATAGATTTTAACAAAAATATCAATAGATACACTCTAGACCAGCGGTTCTTAACCTTTTTGGCTGGTGACCCAATTGTATTAGTGACTACCCTGATGCTGTACTTTTGAACAAAGAAGATTTATAGGTGGAGTTAAGTTTATGGAAAGTGCACACCGCATGTTATGCTGAGGATCTAGTCTATTTCTGTACTTGTTTTTTAAAACAGCAAAGCACGAAAATCCTGCTTCACACAAATAAGTAGTTGGAAATGGTAGCAGAGAATAGACTTCCCAGATAACAACAGCAGATTCTGCCCAAAATTTTATGAGACTCATTGTGGCAAATTATTCTTTTAAAACATTCACTCGGCGGTGATACGGCGCTCACTATGTCTTTTAAAAATTCCCGCGACTCAACCCAATACCGCCCGCGACCCGGATTTAGGTCGCGACCTGAGTTTAAGAACTGCTGCTCTAGACTATGACTGTATTGAAATTGAGGTACCCATGCGTTATGTTACAATTAAAGAAAAGAAAAACTAAGTAAAATAAAAAGTTAAAATTTCCTTTAGCAGTTCTGCTATTTTAATAACAGTAAAAATATAAACGGTACATTGCATTATGTTTCAGGATCAGTACTGTCCGGATGGATTCCGGTTTTCGACACTTTGCACGGAATCCGCGGCGAACTCAACGTCATAGTCAAAGTGGAACTCTTCTCGGATTTCAACAAATACAAAACTTCCAGCTGCGGTGTACAATTCTTTCATTGTAAGTTTCTTTTTAATATCAACTGGATAAATTGTTGCCACAAAATAAGTGCTTTATTTCAGAGTGCTTTTTAACTTTTTACTTTCAGCAAGCACTCATAAGACTCATAAGATATCTAGCACTAAAGGTGTTCTTCCCGTTTCAGGTCCAAAGATACCGCCTGGGTACAGAGCGACAGCGATTCATGGTTTTGTGGAAGAACTGGTGGTGAACGATGACCCCGAATACCAGTGGATCGACAAGATAAGGACTCCCAGAGCCTCCAACGAGGCCAGACAGGTCGCTTTCATCAAACTTAGCAATCAGGTAAGTACCTACTATATCGATTCAGCTCAATTCAGCTTTTGTACAAACGGTTTTGATGATGATGATGATGATGATTGAAGGTGCAACGGCTGGTTGGGCTGAAAGCGGCTGAGCTGGGAGCTAACGCAGTGGTCGGTTATCAGCAGGACTTCGACTTGGAAGGCGAAGCTGGTGTCGTCGCCAGAGCTATAGGTATTTATATTCTTTGACGAACTTTGACAATTTAATCGAACTTTTACAATTTAATCGTACTTTGACAATTTAATCGCACTTTAACAATTTAGTCTTACTTTGATAATTAATCGTACTTTGACAATTTAATCGTACTTTGACAACTTAATCGTACTTTGACAATTTAATCGTACTTTGACAATTTAATCGCACTTTAACAATTTAGTCTTACTTTGATAACTTAATCGTACTTTGATAATTAATCGTACTTTGACAATTTAATCGTATTTTGACAACTTAATCGTACTTTGACAATTTAATCGTACTTTGACAATTTAATCGCACTTTAACAATTTAGTCTTACTTTGATAACTTAATCGTACTTTGATAATTAATCGTACTTTGACAATTTAATCGTACTTTGACAACTTAATCGTACTTTGACAATTTAATCGTACTTTGACAATTTAATCGCACTTTAACAATTTAGTCTTACTTTGATAACTTAATCGTACTTTGGTAATTAATCGTACTTTGACAATTTAATCGTATTTTGACAACTTAATCGTACTTTGACAATTTAATCGTACTTTGACAATTTAATCGCACTTTAACAATTTAGTCTTACTTTGATAACTTAATCGTACTTTGATAATTAATCGTACTTTGACAATTTAATCGTATTTTGACAACTTAATCGTACTTTGACAATTTAATCGTACTTTGACAATTTAATCGCACTTTAACAATTTAGTCTTACTTTGATAACTTAATCGTACTTTGATAATTAATCGTACTTTGACAACTTAATCGTACTTTGACAATTTAATCGTACTTTGACAACTTAATCGTACTTTGATAATTTAAACGTATTTTTACAATTTAATCGTACTTTGTCAATTTAATCGTACTTTGACAACTTAATCGTACTTTGATAATTTAAACGTATTTTGTCAATTTAATCGTACTTTGTCAATTTAATCGTACTTTGTCAATTTAATCGTACTTCGACAATTTAATCGTACGTTGACAATTTAATCGTACTTTGACAATTTAATCGTGCTTTAACAATTCAATCGTACTTTGACAATTTAATCGTGCTTTAACAATTCAATCGTACTTTAACAATTCAATCGTACTTTGACAATTTAATCGTGCTTTAACAATTCAATCGTACTTTAACAATTCAATCGTACTTTAACAATTTAATCGTACTTCGACACTATTCAATCTATATGTAAATTTCAATTTAAATCTATTGTCATAATGACGTGTGTAATTTTTTTTTAATAAGTGATATGTAATTGCATCATATATACATTTTGTGTTTTAAATTAATAAATAACAAAGTTAATCATAATTTCAGTTTCTAACTACATTTACTTACTTACTAGCATTTCATTTATGGGATAAAAATATATATCCTGTATATAATTATTAATAATTCAGGACATATTATGTGTTCAAAATTTAAAACATAAACCATATTTTTTTTTATAAATATTCCTTTAAGGTACTGCTGTCAGTATTGTGCCCCTACCAACACCCACACAGTCCGTTTCTATACCACCGTGCACACAAATGTGAGTATTATTATAGACATTATTATAGTAATAATTATATATATATATATATTATATATACTTACTTTAAAAATGATCAAATTGATTTACACGATTAGAAATTTTTTACATCGAAGCTCAACAGTGCAATGTCAGAAATCTGAATTAAACTTAATAATATTGTCGTTTTTTATTGTGAAAAAAAAAAAAAAAATTGCAAAAAATCAAAAGCTTTAAATGTGCATTAAATATTTTTTTGTGCGTAACGTAACATAAAAGTAGATTAGACCTTAAATGTTTATGCAATAAGAAATAAAATACTGATGTACTATCTGTTTGCATGGTGTGTTGTGTGCTTTATTTTTATATAATAAATAATTTAAAAAAAGGCAATTAAGAAAATACTTGGACATTTTGACGACAGACAATGATAATATTACGGATTTAAACGAATATTATCAGACTCATCAAAACGAGCTTCTAAAGATGCTCAGTATTTTGCATCCAAACACTTCGAATAATATTGACGATCCGGAGAATGATGAAAATGATGAAAACGATGAAAACGACGATGACGATAGAAGCGTTCGTTTAATAAGGCAAACTAGCATTAAGAGTTACACGGGTGACTTTTCCATATATCAAGATGAATATGCTTCACATAAAAGCTTAAGGGACATATCAAAAGATCAAACAGATCTTAACAAACTCTTAAATAGAAACGAGGAATACGATTCAGACTCGTCGGGGCCTTTAAATAAACTTAAAAAGATTAAAACTAATTTTTTCACTAAGAGACTGGCATCTATTCGCTCTCGAAGGTCTAGCAAATCTGTACAAGATGATCAGGTGTCGCTGAAATCTAATAACTCCGATACGTCGCGCTTATCGGTGGTTGAAATCGGAAAGGAAAGATTGAAACGGCTAAAGAAACCCAAGTTTCGAAAAACCTTTGTCAACAAGGACGACGAAGGTGAAGGAATGGCATCAATCTTAGCGAGATCCGTTATTCACGCCCATACAAGTCTCGCTTGTATAGCGGAGTCCCAAGATTCTGAACATTCGCCACAATCTAATCGACGTACCAGTGAATCTGAACCTACAATTAACATTACCGATGAAGATAATGCGAAAGAAGGTCCACAAACCTCATCTGAGCAAAACAACCATGCTCAAGATAAAAGAGACGCCCCAGAGATTCACTTTACTTCTCTACATAATATCAATAACGACTGCGAAGATTCCACGGAATCTAAACGTAAATTGTCCGAATCGTGCCCTTCAACTCCAATAGCAGGTAGAAGTGACAATTTACTGAAATTGCCAGGAGATGTAGGTTATTTTGGGTCAGTTTCCTCAGCATTATCCGGCGAAAGCTCTGAAATGTATTCCAGTTCAGAAGAGGATGACGAAAGTTCCGATTTGAAAACAGATACGGAAAGATCTTACGAAACTACAAGTTCCGTTGTCCAGTCAGTGTTAAGTCACGATGTTGATCCAGTTTTCATTGCCCAAATGGATAGAAAACTTACCACTCTCGAACTTTCTTCTTCTGAATCAAAGAGCGAAGGTAGCAGAAATGTAGATGACAACGAAAATGATGACAAGAAACTTAGTCCTACCCAAGAAGCGACAAACAGAAACGACGAACGAGAAAAAAAGGCAGCTGTGGAGCCATCAACGTCGGCGGCAATGGAATCAACGTCTGTAATAAACAAATCTAACAACCATTTTAAACTGCACAATCCCTTTTCCCACAAAAAAGTATGTAAAAGTTCTAGTGTTCCTTCATCCCCTAAAGAAAAGAAAAATTTCGTGTACCGCTCGTCGAACCGAATAAAGCGACATCTATCTAAAATATCTAACAGCAACATGATAAAGAGCCTTTCCCACATTTCTTTAATACCTAAGAAAAAGCACGCGGCAGCTAAACCGGCTTTGAGCCAGCCAAGTTCTGCCTCGGATGTTTCTTTAAAAGGACACAGTAAAGAGACCGTTTTAGGGTCTCCCTTTCTTTCTTATACAGACTTATTTAACTTGGACAAGGATGGAATGGAAGCCAGTAAACAACACCACAGAAGTGATGAATTCGGTCAATCAAAAGTGTCGATGTACATAGGTTCCGAACCCGAATCTAGAGCTTCCCTGAGCGGTCCCTCATCTCCGGGATACGTTAAAGATATCCACTTTGACGATCACAAGTCTCACAGAAAAGACAAGATTTCACTTAAACCCACTGGCTTAGTGCATACGGCCATGGAAACTATACTCATAGATAAAGTTCAGTCCCTGCTTATTCCTACCACACCCAACTCCCAAAGCAAGGAGCAAAAATTCTTTGACGATCTCAACGAAAAATTGGAGCAAGTTAATCAAGAAGCATGCAACTCGGGCAGCGTTAAAGATAACACAACCCTTAGTAACAAGCCTAGTTCACTAGTAAACACCGCAATGGAAACCATGCTATTAGAGAAAGTCCAATCATTGCTTATTCCAGCTTCACCTGATTCGCAAACTAAGGAAATTAATTACTTCAATGACACCAATGACACATCAAAGCAAACGACAACCTGCCAAGCGAATGTAGTGAAACCTTCAACCGAAAATGTCACCGATGATCGACAATCCAGTAGTTTGTTGCACACTGCTATGGAAACTATGCTTATAGATAAAGTCCAGTCCTTGCTTGTACCAACGTCGACCGACTCTCGAACGGAGGATGGCCAAAAGTTAGGTTGTGTGCCAGAAAAATCCAAAAAGCTAATTAGGCAGGACAGCGTGCGCTCGGAGACAGACGAGTCGTGTAAAGTGTCCAAGGAAATATCTAACATGAGAGTGCCGAGGGTGACTCGCAACACACCGGTCTTGCAGCACTTCCATCCCATCCTTAGCGGTGCACCGCGGCTCGAGACGATACCGTCTGAGGATAGCGTAGAGCGTAGTCAGAGTTTGGACGCGCAGGGTGTTTGCGCCTGTCGAAATGAGTGTAGTTGTCATCGGTGTGGCCTTAACAGTGCTAGTGTGTGTGGTAACTCGCATGCAGGGTGGAATGTTGACAGGAGCGAGTCGAAGGCCGACAAGGGGGACAAGGGGTCTCCGAGACACGCCCGTCACGAGTCCTACGGTGGTCGGGAACCTGGTAACACGCCGCAAGCGCAGAGCTCACTTAATTCCTCGTCCATTCCAATGCAACAGGGGATCCACAGGCGATCTTCAGATTCTGATCTCAGTATAACACCCAAAGGTATATTTGTGTTGTTCTTTTCTACTACTTTGTTTGCTGATGGTGTTTATATTAATTTCATCAGTGACGTTTTTCAGGGAATTCCTTGAACGCTTCAATCGGTAACGCCGGAAGCGGCGGTGGGGCGATTTTGCGTCCTTCAATGAACAGTAACAACATAGAGATGCTTGAATATCCGTTCCTAACAATGAGCGAATACCCAACGGGATTTATAACACACTTGGGTGGAACTGTGTGCTCGCGGTCGGTGAAGTTGGCGGACGGCGGCGGCGCGGAGAGCGGCGTGCGCGCAGCTTGGTGGGCGGAACTGCGCACAGAGCTCAGGGCGCATGCGCGCGCACTGCGCTGCAACGCCGTCATCGCCTATCGGGAGACGGCCGCCATAAGGTACTCCGGTCTCACCTTGTTCGATCAAATCTAATAGCGTTCGTTCCATAAATCTCTTGTTCTTGCAGTGAAGACGTTTGCGTACTGTCAGCCTCGGGAACTGCGGCCGTTATCAACTTGGAGAACGATTTTAACGACAACGATCTATCAGTTTCGGGTAAGCAAAAGTACATAAAACATTAGTGATGCCCTCGTCATTTGATTTGATATCAGAAATGAGCATTAGTTGATATTTCAGCGTCGAATGAATTGAACGAGCCGGAGTCGTGTCTGATGGCCCACGTCCCTTACACTCCGGGCGCCGGCCCTTACAGGGCGGAGCTCTCCATTTGTGGGGGGTGCAGGTAACTAATTAATATACCTACGAGTGACATCTATCCGGATCGAACAACACCTTGCATATTCTCGATGGACCGTCTTAAACCTTTCTCAAGTGTTGTACTATCAAATGCATAAAGAACTTTTCAAATCCAACTGCTATGAACAGCACTATAGTGGGGTTAAAAAATAAGGGATGGCATTATTTGTTATAGGAGAGCACGTGTTCCCGCCGTACTTTTGGCTACTTGCGTCAAACCGAACAAACTGTTGTCTTATGGAAAGGCCATCACACTTACAGCTGTTGGTTGGTATTTTTTACTTTTTTTTTTTTTTAAATAATTTATTACTGTAAACTATTTGTCATTATAATGGAGTTGTTGGTAAGTACGTCAAAAGTCGCAACGTTAAAAAACTGTCAAATGACATTGAATATTTAAAAAGATTTTTAATGATATGCATCCATAATTATTGCAAGTTGATTAAAATAGAGCATGTTGATTGTTGCAGCGGCTCGCGTCCGACGAGCGCCATCCGGGGGAGAGCCGGCCGCGCGGGACATCTCCGACCAGCTGCCGTTCCTCGAGTACGAGCTGCACAAGCTGCTGCTGGCCAAGCTGCGCATGCAGGGCGCCAACGCGCTCTTCTCGCTGCACACGCAGGTGGCCGTCGGCGAGCGCTTCGTCATGGCCCTCGCCAGCGGCACCGCGCTGCGCCTCGCCGCACTACCGCCCCCCGCGGCGCCCACCATCAAGGTATGTCAACAGATCGGTTCTCTCATTCTCGCCTCTAGCCGGGGGCAGTCAGCGAGGGGCTTCACTACTGAAGCACCCATAACCTCTTCTCTGCGGCACAACCTACTGCAAAAACGAATACAAAATAAACGTGCAAGACAATGCCGTGTGAACTTAGCCTAAGGGTGGACGGCCCAAAGGCTTACGGCTAATTCAAATGTTGTGTTATAATTGTGCAGGCCACAGACAAAGACAAAGAAGCAATGGAAATACAGAAATCCCTGTTGGACTCGTTTGCTGCCAACAAAGCTGCCAACGGGTACGACTTGGGTATGTTTAACTTTATATTTCTGTTGGTAGAAAAATGCAGAGTATTTGAATATCGTGTTTCCGGTTCCAGTGAGCGAGTACAGCACAAACGGAGTGCTCCCGGAAGTGGAGAACGAAGAAGCCCCAGTGTTGGACCTTTGCGCCGATAAGGAGGCCTGCATACTCGAGCTTGACGAATCTGAAGATGTAAGTCCACACTATTTAGGATAATTTTATACATAATTTAAATACATACAATACAGCAATTACAATTTAATATACTTACCCCTGTGCCACGAAAACAACGCTCGAAGTGAATTCGCTTTGCACTGCAAGCGCTGATTGTAGTTCATGTAAGAGCGACGCTGACGCTAGCTGCGCTAAGCGAATTCGTTTCGAGCGTAAGTGATCCCGTTGTGCGAGTCAGGTGGAGACGGCGAAGGCGCTGGCGCTGCGTCGCGCGCACGTGTCGGTGACGTCGCAGGCGTCGCTGGCGGCGGTGGGGGCGCCCCCGCACGCGTTCGTGCAGGTGCTGCGCGGGCGCGTGGCGGGGGCCGGTGGCCCGGGAGCGGCGGCCGAGCGTCACCTGAGGCGCGCCATCGACGCCGTCACCTATAAACTGAGGCGACTGCAGCCGGCCGCACTAGCGCCGCCATGCTTCCAGCTCGACCTGCCCGAGGTAATGTTATCCATTTCATACTAAATTACCCCATCTCAGATGTTTGTTAATTTAATGTATAAAATTGTCGAATATTGCCGTTTAGCTCTTTTCCTTATATTTGAGTGAGAAGAGCAGTGACCCCAATAGCGCACGTTGCCTTGCTTGTTTGTGTTGATCTATTGTGTTGTTTATTTTAATTTGAGTGTTTTACACTCGTATGTATTGTGTTTGTGTGTTGGTCGTAGGACGAGATCCAACTGGTGGTGTCTGGTACCGCGATACGTGTCAAGGATCCGTCGAAGGCGGAGCCGAATGGCAACATCGGGGCGACTGGCGTCCCCCCTGGCATCCCCCCTGGCGGCGGAGACGCCGACGACGACATCTTCACCCTGGACGAAGAGCAACTGGCCAAACTCACCGTCTCGGACAACGAGGACAAGAATGTCCCACCTACTGGACAGGTGATATTATCAATCTATTATGCACAGTAAACCTGTGTTTCCCAATTAGTGGTAAGCGTACCCTCAAAAGGTACGCGCGGCAATCTCTTGAATAATTTAATCATTAAAAAACATTATGGTCTAAACATATCAGTGTTGTGTAGTGTGTATGTAGTGGCCTCAGTGGACGCTCTCGTCGAGCGTCCACTCCCACTGAGGCGACAGGCTAAGAGTGCGGTGGTGTACAGGCGCCGACGACTGTGTCGGTGACGTCACTGTGCTCGACGGGGGGAGGGTGTCGGGGCGCGGGGAGGCGCGTGTGCGCTCTGCGGCTGCTGTTCGTCCGCGAGACGACCGCCGTCCGCGAGTTGGGCGGCCTCAGCGGCTTCCTGCACACCTTCACCTGCGAGGTGAGTCAACATAGGACGCAGTCAGCCGCGAAGTGGTGATTAGTGGCATCATCACTAAATGTAATCGGTGTGTGTCACTTGAAAGGTGCTGGCGATAGTGCGCGCGTACACAGCGGCCCTCGGAGGAAACGCGCTGACGTCTTTCTACATAACTCAGCTCATGCTGCAGGACAATGCACACAAAAACCAGGTATTTATCGTGTTACAGTCGGACCATTGTTCTGTGACGGAAAGATAAACAATATGAGAATTTCTACTTATGGATACAAACATTGACATTGTTATCTCAGATGAATATAAGAATTTGTAAAATTTTCCTAAAAAATTTTCTTCAGTGATTACTTGACTAAAAATATTTAGACAATTTTTTTTTTTTTTTTCTATTACAGGGTCAGTGCCTTCTATCAGTAGGAGGCGACGTCGTACAAACATCGTACTAAATACTATTTAAAATTTAAATACTCTGAAAAGTTTCACTCGTTCGTGAAATGACAAAATTTTTTTTTTTTTTTTTTAAATCTGTAATCGTGTGATTTGTTCTATTTTATACTTTATAATAATAAGTTAAAATCAAAACGATATCTTTCCACCTGTTCAGAGGGAAATTTTATTCTTATCAGTTATATTTACTTATAAAAACAAATTATTATTTAAACATTTTTTTAAATTAGTTTTAATAAATCACAAAACACAATCACAAATTCACTTAAAACGCCATCTAAACTGATCTCTACGAAACGTTCGTGTTGATGTTCCTTTTTTAAAAAAAAAAAAAATGGCGCAAAAATAGATTTTTGAAATTTTTTTTTTTAACTAATAGATTAGATTATTTACTTTAACAAGAATATCGTAATGAAAAAATATCTTCGATCAAATATACCTATTGATAGATGCACATACTTGAAACATATATAAATGAAACCTGAACAAATCTTACCTAGATAGATGTTAGGTAACCTAAACATACCTAAATGCACTAACAGGTTAAAGATTTGATTCGTTTTCTTAAAAAATTTAATAATAAATTTCACCATAGATACATTTATTTATATTATTGTAGCAATTTTAACAAAAAAAAAAAAAAAAAAAGTCTATTTCTAAGTATATTTTTTTCGAAATTGAAACATTTAATATTGAAATAAAATATCTTTGCGTTATACTTGTCTATATATAATCTATAGATGCCTAATGTTGCCATTAATAAGAAGAAAAGAAAAAAAATAGCCATGACAAAGTATTTTTAATGGTAGATGTGTTTATTTTTTTTTTTTTTTTTTTCAAAACGACGAAAATATTTTTAATGTATGTCTGAATCTTTTTTTTTTTTTAGTTGTAACTTTTTCTTGCCACGTATTCCCACTTTATATGAAGGTTTTATTTTATAAAGTTTTTATAATAATAATTATTTTTATTTTTTTGGTCCATTTAAAAGTTTTAAAGAAAAAAGAGAGTTATCAAATGAATTTAATTTTTCTAAGAAACATTTAGGCTCGAGTTCACCAACAGACGTTTAGTTTTTAAACAGCTGTTTAAAATTTAAACAGCCGTTTAATAATATCTTGTTGTGCGGGTTAAACGCCCTAAACATCTGATTAACTTAATAATTAATCTGATGTTTAGGGCGTAAAATATTATTAAACAGCTGTTTAAATTTTAATCAACTGTTTAAAAACTAACCGTCTGTTGGTGAACTCGAGCCTTAGTTTTCTTTAAATAAATCAATGAACTGATGAAAGATATATATATATATATATATATATATATATATATATATATATATATATATATATATATAAGCTTTGCTGACTGATTTTCTTTTCGCACAAATATATATACATATCAAGAGATACATATATATATAAAATAAATAATATATGAATTTACATATATCCTACTTCAAACAGTTGATGAATATAATTTGTTTTTTTTTTTTTTATATAGCAATAAATTACTTATATTATTGTGTAATGTTTTTTTACTTATATTGATATTTTTGACCAGTTTTATATTAAATTTGAAAAAAACATCTTTGAATATCCGACCACGTGGAAATATTAAAAACAATATTAAAATGTCAATATTATTAGTAGAAAATATTTTTTTAAATAATTTTGTGTGGGTATTTTTGATATTTTTGGATATTGGGTATTATGTATAACTCCTTTACTCCTTTATGCCTATATAAAATTGTGTAAGTACAACATTGAAGACCTGTCATATGAAAGTTTTAAGAAAAAAAAATAAAAGACAAAAAAAAAAAACGTAAGAGACTGTAACCAAGAAACGAATTTTTAATTTACAACTTGCTGCTATAATATAAAGTGAACTTTTCAAAGATATCTCAACCTTCACTTTCAAATCCGTACTAATATTATAAATGCGAAAGTATGTTTGGATGTTTGGATGTTTGTGACTCTTTCAAGCAAAAACTACTGAATCGATCACGATGAAATTTTGCATACACGTTGTCTGAGACACCAGAAAGGACATAGAGTACATTTCATCGTTCAACGCGGACGAAGTCGCGAGCACCAGCTAGTGTACAATAACGCAATAAATGTCCAATAAAATGTTGGCTACATTTTATTGTTTTTGTACATATTAAATTCACTTCCACATATATATATATATGTTTTTTAACAACTTTTAACAAACTTTGTAATGTGTAATAATTTTGTAACAAACATAAATTTGTAACGTTACAAACCACAAACGAAACAATATGAAGGTAGTATACAATTTTATATTTTTTCAAATACCTACACAGAAATTTTTGTTTTAACAGCTTCCGGATTAAGTATATAAAGTAAGTTAATTGAGAGATTTTTTTTTTTAAATATACGGTTTTATGTATTTAGTAATCGTGTAATAAAATTTTAAGTTTGTCAATAATAAAAAAAATTACAGTGGAAAATAAAATATATCACATTATATAAATGTTTTTTTTGTTTCATTTTCCTTTTATCCGTGTCTTCGTCCGCTTATAACGTGAAAAGGTAGCATATGGCTATCAAATAGTAAACCAATAGTCAAACTGAGTCAAATCCAGCTTTAAGCTAACAAAATGACCAGAAAATCCTAGTTTATGTGCTTTTTTTTAAAAATGCTTATAAATGTGTCGTAAATATTAAAATATTTATAATAAAAGGTATTCAGAAATTGTTATGTAATTATCTATACACATAAATAAAGACGCTGACTGTCCTTTTCTCATCTAAATTATTGATACGGTTTTCACTAATGAAAGAGCGATAAACGTGGAAGTTTTTTTTTTTAATCTTTATTTTGGGTTTTTTTCCTGAAGGACATGTAGCCTCAATGTGGAAGAATTGTCTTTGTATTTATGCAGAAAAAAGTTTTCGGTGAGTGAGTCCTACCATAGAGTACCATAGAGTAAATAGTACTTAATCAGTAAAGCACTAGTCTATGATCCTACTGAGGATTACTAAGGTCGGCACCTATGACGTTATTTGTGATAATGAGCTACCACCAACTACCAAGAGGTGAACTGTCAGCCTGTCTGTTGACCGTTACATAAAAACGACGAAATAATTATTCATCATCTCATACCTACACCTTATTATCACTTTTTAAAGTTAAAAGTTGAACATTAAAACCGACAAGAGAACTATTAAAATGTTCCCAACGGAAGGCGGTAAAACTGCTCCTCGTAACTATTTATGGCTGAGTCATAAATAGTTTTAAAAGCTAATTAATTAGTCGTTAATTTTACGATATAATAGTTACCTAAGTTGGCTTGGGTAATGGTTGCATATATAGTAGTCTGTGAAGATATGCCATTGAAAATGTTCATAAAATATAACATACAACCTGACATTTTTTTTTATCCTGATTTATCCTAATATTGTTAAAGCTTAGGTAAGTGAATTATTTTATATGTTTGTTACGCTTCCACGCCTTAACTACTTAAGCAATCATCATGAAATTTCCATACATTGTCATGGATACACAAAAGGACATAGGATACCTTTTATATAGAGAAAAAAAAAAGATTGTTTCCGAGGGACCACATAAAAGTTTAAAAATTCAACGCCTCGCAAAAATATATGAGCAATAAAGATTGAATTTATGTTTTAACACCTAAAAAAGGGGGCGTGGGGAAAAACTAGTCTCAAATATTTACATTAACATAGTTTTAAACAAGTAGAACTTTTATTACTTACAACGAACGCAAGATAAGTTATTTTATTATGTAAGTATTATGATATTATGATAGCCTCAACAGCTAGCAATTAATTAAGAGACGACCCCAATTATCTTGTTATTTGTCTCAGTTATGATCTGTAATCTAGTTTAATGAGACCATTTTCATGTCGCCCTTAGGTACTACTTTCTGCAATAGCTATCTTCGTATCTTATTTGCTTTGCTTATATATATGAATTTTGGAATGTAATTTCTTATTATAAATATACATTGGCACTTGGCAGGACACGCTGTGTTTCGTAGTTATAAATTTGGTAACTTGTCTGACGGAATCGGAACTTAAACCCTTAAAGAAAATCACCATGAAATAACAGTTACAGTTAGATGCTGAGCCTGAGTCCATTTCCTTAGTCTCTCTTAATCCTTTATCCTTAATGAAACTTGCAGCACCTAATAAGGCGTTGCTTGTGTTAATAGGCGAAGTAGCCATAGCCACCTATTATCAAATGGACTTACACACGAAAATTTTCTCATATTAATGCCAACATTTTCAAAATTAGGTACCTTAAAATTACAAAATAATCGAGAACTACGCAAATTCAAAATTAGATAACATACCTACCTATTCCTAAATGTAACTAATTTAATTTTTTTTTTTTATATATAAGTGGCCAAATTAGAACTTCTTGAAATTTCAGTATAATAATGTGTAGGTAAGGGAAGATAGGGCAATGGTGGTCACGCACGCAAATAATCTGCCATACAAATGACAGATAATTTCGTGTACCATTATGAAACGCCACCTTTGAAAGTACCAAGAACTAATTTGACGTTTGTGTAGACTTGACCTGACTGCTTTAGACTTGACGGACCTGTTTTGGAAAACTAAGAAAAATTATAGACTTGACTTGACTTGACTAGTGTCTGGATCTGCTACTTTTGATTTTAATTTCAATTTTGCCTTTTTTTTTTAAAAAAACAGCTATTACAAATTGATATTTTTACAAATGACACTGGCAAAATCATAACGCGACAATCGACATTAACTTGACACTGGCAGACAATGGCCATTTTAAAATGAGCCGCATTGCCATTTAAACCTAAGAAGAAGAAGAAGACGTTTGTGTATTTTTATCAACTGAAACAAAAATGGGGAGGTTCTCAAGTCGACGCGTATATTTTTTTATCTATGACCACGCATAACTTTTTATAGAGTAGTCAGATTTTGATCATTCCTTTTTTATTGGAAAGGCTATACCCCGAAGGTGGTCCCATATAAATTTGAAAAAAAAAAAATTCAACCCTAAGGGTAGGAAAACAGGGGATGATTGATTGTTCACTCACTGATTGTAATGTATGACCATGCATAATGATAATTCTTTTTTTATTGGATTGGGTATACCTCGAAGTTGGTCCCATATAAATTTGAAATTAAAATTCCTACCCTAAGGGTGAGAAAATAGGGGTGATTTATTGTTAACTCACAGATTTTAATGCTGAGTTGTATATTACAATTAAAAAAAAGTAATCAAAAATTAAGCATGTAGTTCCTAATAAAGCTTTGATTTATATTTTGAGTTTTATTCCAAAAAGTGCTGTGACCGTCATTGCCCTGTTCTCCCCTACACCTACCTACTATGTTATAGATGCTATTATTACCTACTTTTACAATATTTACATTTGATAATAACTTATGTCATTATTTATTCTGTAGAACTTTAGACTTTAACTGGTCAACAGCCTTTCTCACACAATATTTACATAATACTATTTCAATACCCCCTTGTTCCTGGAGTCTCTGAGTTTATTAATTAAAAACAGCACCCGTTACCATCTGAAAGAATTTCTTTCAGTCAGCCTTTAGGGAATAGGTAGAAATTTTTATTATTCTTACAACACTATAGATTGTACCTAATACTTTGTAATGTTTTATTCAATGATTACTTCAAATAATTAACGAGTTTTCGACTTTTAGTTTTACTTGGTTTCGGGGGAGTTTTACTTGGTTTCGAAACCAAGTAAAACTCCCCCCTATATTTTAAATTTATATAAGTAAGTAAGTATTACTTAGGTTTGGTACACAATTTTGTAGGTAAGTATAGATACCTACTACCTAAGTATGTATTTTATCAGGAAATGAGTAAAGATATGCAAACATGGTGAATTGTAAAATAAAAAAACTAAGCTTGTCATAAATAGATATCGTTTATTTAAAACATCACAATAATTAATTTATTTAATGTACTTAAAAATGAAATGCGACGAAATGTTGACAACAAAGATCGCTAATTACACTAAGTATACCTTAAAACTATTAATACTTTTAGCGTTAAGTACATAATTGTAATTCCATTTGTAAATATAATATACAACACTAATTGTTTTATTAAAATTTGGAGACAGAGGTTCAAACGTCCGTTGTTGTTGACGTCTCGCAGAAGAATGAAAGATTGGCACATTTTTTTTTATAGCTTTCTAACTTGGATACCTGCCTATTAAGACATACAATATTAAATATAATACGATATTACACACAAATAACTTTATTAAACATTAAATAATGTTTTGGACGAAGTAAATTAGTTTATACATTAGTAGGACAGTTTTGAAGTGTGTTTTAATAATGTGAACATATTCAAGTTTCATCGCTGCGTTTTAGTTGCGTTTATAGGCGGTTGCGCGACGGTCGCGCTGCGTTTGCCTATCGCGTCAGCGGCGACGACCGAAGCGAAGGAAAGAGTGCACCACATCTTGCCGTTTTATGCCGGAGTCCAGTAGTTGAGGGTATTGGCGAACTAAAGCTGTAAAACATTTAAATATGAGTAAATTTCAAATGTATGCCTATTAGCATAGAGTAAATAGTAGTACTATTTACTCTATGCTATTAGTCAACGACAATAGAAAAATAGGCCCTCATTAAGTTATATACTTAGTTTGTAGTAGATAATTCAGTTATTCACCATTGAATACAATTATGTTACAATGTAAAAGTTAGGTCAGTGAGCAGAGTGATGTGCTCATTAACTTTTTAATTTAAAAATAAATTCCAACTATAATTTCATCCACATTAATATGTAAGTTGTAATGTCTTTGTATATTAGTATATTACTATCTCTGTATATTAGTATAATTTTCTTTCAGTTAATACCTTTACCTACTTACGTTAAATCTGTCCCTCTACCATCAGTGGCGTAACTATACCGTCTGATACCCATGACGAATAGTTTCATTTTTATAAACAACTAATTAAAGTTAGTCTCGTAAAATGAAAACTACGACGCTATAGAAAGAAAACCTATGTTACAAACAATTAATTTTCATAACAATCTAATTATGTGGTAACGTAGTGGAGCCTTTCTTACATTAAAATAAAGCCGAACATAAGTTAACATATTTTTTAATTTGGTGATAAATGTTAGGGTCCTCCTGTACTCACAGGCCCTCGATCGGCACATGGCATTTTTCCAGTTTTGGGATCAAATTGCTACGTAACTGAAATGTAGTCAGTGTAGGTACTAATATTATAAAGAGAGAAGATTTGTGTTTTTGTTTGTAATGAATAAACACAAAAACTACTGGACCGATTTTAGAATTTCATTCACCCATAGAAAGCTACATTATCAGCGAGTAACATATGCTATATTTTATAAAGTTACACGGACGAATTCGCGCGCAACAGCTAGTCTACTATGTCATACCTTGATATTCGGGCACCTGTTCGCCAGCGGCCTCCGAATAGAGTTCGAGGAAGGTGTTCAAAGCCTGACAGAACTTGGCCGCGTTGGGATCATCCTCGGATGCCCCAGAGCAAATCTGCGCGGGCGCAGACGACACCAGCGCACACCACGCCAGCACTGCACACACCGCCGCCAATCGACAAGCTTCACCGCTAAACCAATTTAAAAAAAAAACATGTTTATTACCCGATTATTACTCGATAAGAAAGGGAGATTGGCCCTCTATGTGTATTTATTTATTTATTTTCCAAAAGGTAGGTACACCAACAGCACAAACAAAAAACTTACAATAGGTATAGGTAACAAAAGGCAAATTTATACACAGATAAAATACAAAATAGAAATTGAGACGATCTATAACACACGCATGGCAACTAAACTAAACTATACTAAACAATAAATATCAAGACCAAAACTGTTATAACTATATCTAAAATGTATGAAGCATCTATTTTTAAAATAAATTTAAAATAACCGTAAATACAGTATTGTAATAAAATAATTTTCCATTTAGATAATGTCGCCATCATTATAGAGTGAAGAGTGCAGCACAAAGAGCTATCATTTGTCACTCGCACGCTTTGTAAGTGATCCTTTGTGAGTTTAGCTTGCAAGCGTGTTCGCTAACAAGCTCACAATTCAAATATTATATTTCCATTCACAATTTTAACCGTAACATCTGCAGTGGCATGGCAGACAGTTTGACAACAGTAACAATCCTTTACAGAAGACCACCGTGAAATAACAGCATGTGTGCTTGTTTTGATGCTTTTTCCCTACTCATTCCTAATCCCTTGTAATTTATTCTACTAAGGTTTATATAAAATAAAACCTATTTTCTAAAAGCAGGCCATCGCATTTAAAAAATGAATGTTTTTAGTCGTAACACGCCAAGCCTTTTTTAATTGTAGCAAGCGAAACACGTTTACGAGTATATAGGTAATATTTTCGTATCTTTATTATTTAAAAAAAAAACTACCAACGAATACGTACAAAGCTTATTTATTGTACAAAAAGCTGTCACTAGATATTAGGAGTTGTGTTGAAGTGGGTTGCGAATGTAATAAAGTTTTGTATTACAATTTGCCAGAGGGCGGTGGTATTCCAATAAATACTCAGTAAGCACAAGGGTGGGTTATGGTGGCGCCGATTAAATTCCATTCTACATTACTATATTATTATAATGGGAAAAATTTATTGGAAACGTTACATTTTACATATACCTACATACCCACTACTCTACATAACTTGTAGGATAGGTACTTACTTAAAGCATCCTAAAACGAATGATTAATTAATTTATTTATTTATTTTACAACAGCACAAACAAAAAACTTACAATAGGTAAATATAAGCCAATTTTAATGTTTAAAATTAATGTCCGTTTTTTTCCTTAGCATTTTATCTAAAGGCCTCTTTCACCAACTACAAGTAAAGTGTTGATTAGTTACTTTTAGAAATAATTTTATGTTTTATTAAATTATGCACTCGGTTTTGTTCATAATTCGATAGGCGAATTTTTTTTTAGTGTTTGAGACTTTTACCGTACAAACAAAGGTATATCAGCTCCATTTATCCCGGTGACAGGTGACTTTAAATGACAATTAGCCTACTTGACAGATGGCGAAAGAGGCCCTTATACTGTTTTATAATAATTCTTACATACAAAAATTTATAACTAATACAATTAGAGAATATTTCACCATGTGTCAAGTAGGCTAACCGCCATTTAAAGTCACCGGTAACCGGAAATGATGGAGCTGTTATACCTTTGTTTGTACGGTAAAAGTCCCAAACATTAAAAAGAAAATAATAAAAAAAAATCGCCTCTCGAAGGATGCAGTAAACCGAGTGCATAAAATTATTTTTAAAAGTAACTAATAGTATATTCGAATTCGTTGGATATATACATATAATAAGCTCAAAGGAAATATTACTCTTAACGTAACGTATTTACATAAAACACGCAGACTTTTTTGTAGTTCTTAATAAATTGTGAATTTAATAAACCTCAAATGATGTTTCTAATTTTGTTACCTCTTGTTATCCATCCATTTTTGAGGATTTTTTTACATATATATAATATATATATCTAGAAACTAAGTATATGAATCTTTTATCAATAAAAACGCACAAATCTGTTGATTCTGTCAAATAAAAGCAAAATTAATTACATCGTCCGTTGAAGTCCTTTGATGGTGTATAGATATTGTAACGGGTAGGTAGGGTAGGGTAGTCAACAAATTAGAGGCTTGGCGTAAACAAAGCCGAGCGTAATCTGTTTGCGAATCACGTTCATAACTCTGAAACGAAACTTACGAAACAGCTTCCCAGTTCTTATCCTATACATTTAAGTATTAAATGGGGTTGGCGAAATGGCCTTCACTCAATTAAGACGCAAAAATTTGCAACAAAAAAAAACTTGAAACATATTTATGCAAATTTTCCAAAATTGAAATAATCGCCCAACGTCATCTTGAATAAATCAGTAGCAGTTTAATTACTACTCTTGATTTATTTAAGTATATGAAGAGTTTGAACATTTTTAAATAAGAAAATATTTAAAAAAAACATAGTTAACAAAATTACTGTTAAGTATCACTTATATCATAAATACCTACTCTATGCTTATATTAAAAAATCACCCAAGTACAGATATAAAATTAATTTAACTATACTTAGTGTTTGTCCACTGGTCGAAATTGAACTATAATCCTTGGAATATTGAAAAAAAAAATAGCCAGTCGCATTTTTTAGAGATTTTTATTTATATATAGATAGATAGATAGATTACTGCTCTATTTTACGGGATGAAAAAATATGTGCTTTAATTTTTTTTTATAAGACTAAAACTAATTAGACTAATACTAATGAAATAATATACAAATGAAGAAAATGTATTGAACTCTTACACCTATTTATACATATAGAATTAATTGATTACACAAAAATTTATAAATTTAACATTTACTTAATAACTGTTAAAGAAATCTGACATCACACAAAGATTCCGCGAAATATATTTGGTATTTCCTGTCGTAGAAATAAGAGGAAACTTCATTCGGACAGCCGACAGACGATATTAAATCGAAACTCTCCATTGAAGATTTCTTTGCCAAAAAAAAAACTCACCATACCTGTCCGGAGTTAATAACGCCTCTTGAAGTATACGTAATGTGAGAGGCCTTAAAATGCCGCTTCAACGAGAGACGAAAATTAAATTTAAATTAATTACAATTTTAAATTTTTCTCAAAAAAAAACCGCATCTTATAATGCTTCGGTTATTTTTAAACAGTTGTTTAAAATTTAAACAGCCGTTTAATAATATTTTTTTGATCACCATCGCTAAACTGCGGTTTAAACGCCCTAAATATCAGATTAATCATTAAGTTAATCAGATGTTTAGGGCGTTTAACCCGCATTTTAGCGATTGTGAACAACTAAATATTATTAAACGGCCGTTTAAATTTTAAACAGCTGTTTAAAAATAATCGTCTTTTGGTGAACTCGAACCTTAGAAATAAAAAAATTTAGAACCCTTTGCCTGTCAGCCTCTCTGGCACCATTTAGCGTGAAAAAAAGGGCCTCTTTCACCATGTGTCAAGTAGGCTAACCGCCATTTAAAGTCACCGGTAACCGGGAATGATGGAGATGATATACCTTTGTTTGTACGGTAAATGTCCCAAATATTAAAAAGAAAATAATTTTAAAAAAACTCGCCTATAGAAGGATGCAGTAAACCGAGTGCATAATTTAATAAAACATAAAATTATTTCTAAAATTAACTAATCAACACTTTACTTGTAGTTGGTGAAAGAGGCCTTTACAGTCACTGATCTAAACTACCACCACCAATATACATATACGAGATACAGTCTTTGCTTGCATTAATTAAATGAATACGGTTTTTGAGAGTAAAAATCTCTTCAATTGATTTTTTTCATGACAACGTGACTTCAAAATTTAATTATGATGGTTTGAGTAGTTAAGGCGTGAAATCGAATCTCACTTTTGCATTTTATAGTTACTGTAGATAAGGACTAGTTAATATTGTAGGAAATATATTATGTGAGCAGTTGTAGGTAAGTAGATATTTAATTAAATAAAGTATTGTCCTTGCCAACTGATATACCGAAATACTTCAAGGTAGGCTTCCGAAGGATTTAAAGGTCATTACGACTTTATTGTTCTGTGTGTGCCCCTCTAAATAAGTCCTTGATAACTATATATTCAGTCAAGTTACTATAGTCGCTTTTGTATTTCTCAAATTTATAGTAAACTAGATTTGCACGCGACTTCGTCCGCACCCTTAAACATTTATTCAGTCTTTATTGATTATTATATTTATTTCAGGCATTGAATATTTAATTTAAAAAATAGAAAATGTAAAAAAAAATAGTATCCAATCGCTATTAAACTTCACAGAATCACTCGCTGAGATAATCTAAAGATTTGTTTAAAATTTTTATCAAAATCGGTCGAGAGGTTTCAGAGTCCATATTATATGTACATAGATTTTTATATTAAAAAATATATTTCTTATTGCGACTCCAACTGTTTTATGTTCCATCCCTGTCCGTATCCATTACGATAGACGTACTTACTCGTACTTATAAAGCAGTGATATGTAACAAAGCGACATGTGACATTTTCAAAGGGCTCACAATTTTCGTCTCAAAAACTTCGCCTTTGATGCTGTCCATTTAATTTTGGCCGTTTGACAGACGATATAACATTAAAATGATATCTCATATGTCCGCTTATCGTTAACTAATTCCATATTAAGATCGTGAATTTTACAATGTGAAAGTTCGTTGTGCTAAAGAGTTGAAATTGTATCTACCTACGAATATGTGCTTTTTTCTTTTGTTAGTAATTCTGTAAATTTATATTATTGTTGACAACTCAGGTGTACGGTACAAACTTAATTGAGTTTATAGTGCACCTAAACTGTGTACCACCAATTGTTTTTTTTTGTATGTAAATAAATAAAATAAAATAAATAAATAAATAAAACCAAATTTCATAGATATTTTGATTTTGACACGGTTTTTATTTAATGTAAAGAAAGATAAACGTGGAAAATTTGTGTTTATAAATTGCAAAAAAGCGTGCAAAAAAACAGCCATGAGGCGGATAGCTAATAAATAAAAATAGTCATATATATATATATATATATATATATATAAAACTTATTTAAAACCATATATAAAATTTTTGCATACAACGTCTAGCTTTAGTAAAAAGTTTACATTTTAAATTTTTTTTATAAATATAATTGTATGAATTTGATTTCTTTAACGCTAAATTTTACATAATTAATTTTCATTTAATTAATTTGTATATTGCAAAGAAACAAAATAATAAGTACTTAAGTTAAATTTAACTCACAAATTAAAAATATTATTAAGCCACAAGGAATTTTATTAATACACATAATAAATGATAATATGATTTTGTTTTAGAACAATTTGTATGCAATACCATGCTTAGGGAAATATTTAATATGGAGACAACCCAACACATTATATTTTATATCTGATAACTTTTCTCTCGGAATACTAATTTTTTAAAACTTTATTAAAAGTTATCTGATTTTAACTCTAAAATATGAAAAATAAAGTACGAATTTTGCTATTGTTTTGTACTTAAAAGGAAATAAATCTAATAAAAATTTTGTTCTTATACAAATGTTATAGAATTTTTTTAAGTTGAATCACTTTACAATTATTACTATAATAAGTTTGCTATAAAAATACGCGCAAGATTTGAATTTATTAAGATAAGTAAATAAAAATTCGTTCACTAGTATAAAAATGATGATACCTAAGAAATTTCCAAAAAAAAATATCCTCTATATTAATAAACCAGATAATGAACTTTCTGACATTTTTATCCATATGTATCCATTCAGCCGTTTTTGCGTGATCGAGTAAAACACATACAAACTTTCGTATTTATAATATTACTAGCTGGTGCTCGCGACTTCGTCCGCGTTGAACGATGAAAGGTACCCTATGTCCTTTCTGATGTCTTAGACAACGTGTATGCAAAATTTCATAGTGATCGGTTCAGTAGTTTTTGCGTTAAAGAGTCACATACATCCATACATCCAAACATACTTTCGCATTTATAATATTAGTACGGACTAGTAAGGATTAGGATTACGGACAATATGCAGAGATAACTCTACGAAAATATTATCTAACTTACATATTATTATGTTGTGTCATCAATAAATTCGCAAACACATTCATACCACCAAAGTAGAGTTAATAAAACGTCGATAATTTTCTTATGTCATAGTTAACTTATTACACAATAAATCGAGTTTAAAAATAGTGTTGTGCACTGCTATTAATATAACACTTATCGACAGTTGAATGACATGGTTAACGAACCAACGCTGCGCGTGCGCATCGGATGTGTACTGGAGTGAAGGTTTGAATTGAATCCACATCAGTTTACGAATATCTCGAGTGCATCGTCTTCAATTATGTTAGGGATGCTCATGCTCAAATAAAATCACTACCTTATATAGTTATTTTTTCATTCTTATGTCATAGATACATGTAATAAAATCGTAAACGAACCGTATGTCTGTATATTGAATGTTTAGAAAAAAAAATAGCACTACACGTAAAGATAATTTAGATTGATCAAAAAATGTAATTATATAATTTGAGTATAAAATGTAGGGTTGCCACCATTTCATTTTTTGATCATTTTTTCATTCATTTAAGGAAGATCGGTTCTCAATAAATATTTCTAATAAATATTTTTAAATTTTTTAATATGTTATCGACGTGCAAAAAAAAATAGTTTTTCAATTTTCAAAATGTTTGGTCGACATCACTGGATTACAATAGAATGCTCGAGACCTTTGAATAACAGAAATTTAATATTACATAGTTAATAATATTATATTTTCAAACTACTTACTATGATGTAATCTTGTCTCCTAAACAACCTTTTTTTTTTGGGAAGACGGTCATATTTCCTTTAAACACTGGCTACTTGTTACCTACATATATAAAAGTGAACCGCCGAAATTTCGAAACTGTATAAAATACATTTTTGGCAAAGAATAAAAAAAAGCTATAAGTACGACTTAAATTTATATCCGTCGTGTTCAAGTTACGAGGTTATAATAATGCATGAATATTTAAGTGCGCATAATAAAGCTGGTGATGTTGCGTCTCATAAAAAGAAAAAAAGCTCACCATATTATTCGATATGGCGCCCCCATATACTCACACCAATATAACATGTCTAAAGACTGGATTTTAAAAAGGATAAAAAAAATCACTTTTTTTATATGAGCTTTTTATTTAAAATTAATTTTATGATAATTACTTTATTTTGAATTTTTTTTTTATTACCTATTTATGTACCTATTAGATAATAATCGCTTTGGAAGGATGCATTTTAATAATCTTTATTGATATGTACAAAACGAATTTCCATACGGTTTTTCACTGATGAAAAAAGCTATATGAACGAGGAAGTTTTGTGTATATAAATTGTAGAAAAAAATGCGTCTGTGCGAAGCCGGTGGCGTGACGCGAGTGATATTTTTTAATTTAAAATTCCTACAACAAAGTAAATATTCATTTAAGAGCTGACAACAAATTAATATTTAATTAATTTCATAATGACACAACCGCAGAAAACGGATGATTTGCGGTTTCGAATTAATTAAACAAAATGACAGTGATTTTTGGCGATCAAAAATATTATAAATATAAAAGTAACTCTGTCTGTCTGATCTTTTCACGCCTTAACTCTTCAATCGACCGTCATGAAATTTTGCATACACGTTGTCAGCTATACTGAAAAGGACATGGTACCTTTCATTCAGAAAAAAAGTATACTGTTATAGAGGGATCATCTAAAATTAATAAAAATAACGCCTGGCAAAAGTGTAATAGCAAAAGGTGTCAGGCGTTACAATGCTTATTTATTTTTTTATTTTGAAGGACAAGAAATTAGTAAGGTTTTGAAACTTATTGAAACACACATGCTGCTATTTCACAGTGGTGTTGTGTAAGGCGGTGGTTACTGCCGCCAGAAAAGTTGCCCAAATGATTGCGAAACGCAATGTAGGGCAGATCCAGACCAGAGCCAACCAGAGCCATTAAAGATTCATTTCCAAAGTTAGCCTTGTCGGGAATCGAATTCGGAATCCCAAAGACAGAGCGTTAAAGCAACCATTTTAACTTTAAGTACCTATTTATTTTTATAATTAAGAAAGAGTACGTTACTCTTTTGTGTTTGCAGCTAAGATTGTATTGTCTGTTTGAAGCCATTATTCTGTCACCTTTATACTTTTGCTAATCCTAAGTTACGTCGTCCAGGCAAATTGAAAACGCAGTGAAGCCAAGGCTTTGTTTGTTTTTCATTCGTGTTACGGTCCCTTCTTATAAGTCAAACATTTTAGTGTGCTGTGATAAACTTTCAGGTGCTTTTTAGAAGCACTTGGATATGTAATGATTTGGAAACAGTAAATAAGCAAAAATTCGTAAAATTCTATACACAATCTCAATTAAATATATAAGTTTAAGTAAAGTTTAATGAAAAAAAGCGAATTTTTGATTTTTTTGCTCGACTTCTAAGTGTCATAGGATGATGACATTATTCATCAATAAGAATCAGATTATCAAATACAAAAAAAAGTTCAAATTCAACTGCTGTCAAGGATTAAACAGTCCAAACAAAAATAAAAATAAAAAATAACTTCAGCTCTATTACTAGTACCTACACATGCCATAATCTGTTACCATCACATACCATCACTACCAAGTCTGCTTGCTACCATTTACATTTAAAAAAAATCATAAACTGTATCTGTTTATCGCTTAATTATGCCTAAGTTCGAAATAATTATTCGAAATGTGAGAATTAAAAAAAAAACTGGCTCGCTGTCTCACTTGACAAATGTTCAACAGTTAAAATATTTCCACCAAATAAAAATAGAATAGAATAAATTATTTAGATAGAAAGTGAAAGTGTTGAATTGAAATGTAATGTATATAGTCTCAAAATGAGGATGTATTCGGTCAATTTCCTGTGCAAGGCGTCAAGCTCACTCGAGCACCGCGGGACACAGAACAAATAAACTGAAACTGTGACAGATGACAGATTTAGTGCGCTTACGGTGTTTCAATACGACCAAGCTTGGCAACTTCTCCATTTTTCATTTGGTACACTCAGCTACATTATTTTTTATTTATTTATTTTAATAAGTACCTAATTAGGTAGCTATTATTTTTTTATGTTATTACGTTTTACAACACAATAAAATTATATTCATCTATAATACCATCGGTTAATAAAGGTATATTCTACGGGAAACAAATCGACAAAAAATCTCTGTAGTTGCTTTTTGGAAATAAATCATTAATTAACAAACAATATTAATTAATAAAAATATTATTCAATGTCAAATCACAAACATTGTTTGCAAACATTTTGAACGCAAACAATTTATTTCTAGGCTTTTTACCAAGGCTTGATGGTAAACTACCGTCGCCTATAACATAAGCAACAGGTGCTGCAATTGCAAAACAAACAGACAAAACTAGATAATTAACTACTTAGTAAATAAAATAATCATAGCTCTAATACAAAAATAAAATAAAATTAAAGTAATAATACAAACTTATTTTATTAATTAAAAAAAACTTAAAAAATATTAAGTATACACACTACGTAATAATTTCTAAATTTGACCTTCAAATAGACGAAAGAACTAGGAAAAATGTCAAAATTCTTTAAAAGAACAATGTTGACGCGAGTGGATACACGAGAAATTACAATTGGATCGTCTAAAGGACACAGAACACATAATATGGGGTCGATTTGTAACAATCAAGTCGACAGGTATTTGCTTTTACACTTTATTTAACCTTTGAATTTGTAGTTCAAACACACCTCAAGATTGTCTTTGACAAAGAAAGTTATCTATTGTTACGTATTACGTTAATAGGCTTAAAAAATCTAATTAAATTTAGAAATACGCCCCACATAGATATCGTGCTATAAAATATTTTACAAATCATATTTACACAAACGTAATCTGTACTGATATTATAAATGCGAAAGTATGTTTGGATGTATGGATGTTTGTATCTCTCATGCAAAAACTAATGAACCGATCACCATGAAATTTTGCATACACGTTGTCTGGGACACCAGAAAGGACATACGGTACCTTTCATCGTTCAACGCGGACGAAGCCGCGGGCACCAGCTAGTATAATTATATAATATAGGCTTAACATAATTCAATGCCTTGGGGCAAGAGAGACACACAAAGGACTCCGTAAAAAAATTTTTTTTAATAGGTATATCTTTAAATTTGCATCCATAGTGGCAAGTAATTCACAAAAATAATGATAACAAAATTTGAGGATAGAGTTTGATGCTGTGGCTACAATATCTAACATCTACGTGTAATATTCAATTACATCACTCGATAGTTAAAAAATCAAAGAATTTTTGGTATATATGGTATATTCAAATTCATTATAATTATACTTACATTACATATAAATAAATAAATATCATCACACATTCCACACAGCACCATCTAGTTCCATAGTAAGCAACTAATGCTTGTATTATGGATACCAGACAGTTGATATAATACATAGATTACTTTTTTTTTGTAAATACATACATATTATAAATACAAAACATCCATGACTCTGGTACAAAGGTAAAATGTTAACACATAAACATTCGCCCCTAGCGGGATTCGAACCCGCGACCGTTTGGTTAACAGCTAGGGTTACTAGCCACTAGACCAAACGTGTCGTCAAATATATTATAATATATACGCTTTAAAAGAAAATGTTACTCGTAATGTAGATACATGTATCCACGAAACATCTTTTTTTTTCTTTTCCTCCGACATGAAGATGAAGATACATTATTAACATGTTAATTTAACATATTTGTTTTTGGGGTTTATAAACTTAATATTCATTATGTGGGGGGCTCTAGAGGCGGCCTTAATTTGTAGGCCGAAATTATGAGAGCCGGATTTACATTTCAAAGATAAAATTTAATTTGTTAATTTACACATAAAATACAAATTGTGTGCAATTTAAGTGTACGCTTTCCACACTTTTGAAAATGCGAACCCAAGTAGTTGCCTAGTTGTTTGCTTAGTCTTTGCGTAAGTATTTACTTATTAAGCAGACTGCGGGTCCGCTTGATTGTAGGTTTTTTTTTATTTTTATTTATTTATTTATCTTATATACAGCCATAAATTTAATATATATATATATATTATAGATTATATTCTCGCTAATTTTCCTATTGTATAGATCTCATTAAGTTAAATTAAGTATAATGGTAACGAAATTAAGCAAACAGACAAAAAAGACAAAAAAATTGCAAATTTTGAAAAAATAGCTTTAAGAGTACCCAGAGCAAACTTTTCTCTGTCCCCTTATATAAAATTGTTTACACCGGGAATAACTTTTTTAGACGTAGCGTTGACGCATACAATAGCGAATTTATGGATGTGGATGTATTCCATGGCAGTTTGACTAATTATAGGATTCAGATACGTAATAGGCTTTTGATGGCTCCTTGAATGTATTTATTATGTGTTTTTCTTAATTTAAATTTTAAAATTTGTATTGTCTATTTGTATTTTGTATAATTTGTAGGATTTTGTTTCAGTGCTGTACCTATGTATCTATTTTGTTTAATATTTATTTTGTGTATGGAACTCTAAGTCTTTAAATATTTATGTACCTATATTGTAAAAAAATATGTATAATGACTGTTTGTTTCCTGAATAAAGAGAGAAAAACAAAAAAAAATGTTAATATACCCAAAGTGTTCCGTCCAATGGAAATATACCCAAAGTGAGAATGTTTTAAAAAGTATGTAATTAAAGAGTTCGCGAGAGGGCAAAATAAAACCAGTTTCAAAGTGAGTAGGTATTATTACACCTCTCGGTAACCACATGGAATATTGTTTCAATGTGTAATTAACATTGTAATTTAATTAACGTTTTATCAATCCCTATAGAATCTTATTATTATTATTATTTAAAGTTTAATTTAATAAATCATTAGATTTTAAGAAATATCATTCATCGTTAAAATTCGCAAATATTTTTTATAACTTTATCGAAATGTTACGTCTGATATTTCATTGTTTTTGGAATTATCTTTTTTTTTAATAATAATAAATAAAAAGTGATGGCGCTTAAATTCCATTGGTATAGTCATTTTGTATCTTACTAACAGGAAAAACCGTGTAGGTATTTATTATTAAATATCTACACGGTTACAATAAATAAAATAGAACCGATTACTCTACCTACTGTTTCACTTATTTTTTTGCCTAAACCAGGATATTTTAAGACACTTTTTTATTGTGTTCCATACAAAAAAAAGTTTTAAAAAAGTTTGAACTTTCTCCGTGTCAAAACCACAGAGAAAATAAGATCTAAAGATAGAGCCCTATGGACAGCAGAGTGAAGCCGGTAAAACTACGCCTTCGCCTTGTACGTACATTAAAATATTTACTAGTAAAAATGACGAATTGCGCAGTGCAAAGGTATAAAAACCAGGTTTCATAAAATAAAAAGCAGGATTGAATCACATTTCACACGTAAGTAAACTTTGAAATAAATATTTAAAAAAAAATTGAGGCTTAGTTACTTACTTAGTTATTATTTGGTCTGAGGTTAAAGCTCATAAAATTCAATTGAGTATTTTAATAGTGTTAATATGTACGTATTAATATGTACATTTAATAATCGTTAGTGTTAAACTCGTCTAATTCATAGCAAATGAAATTATAAGACAGATTTTGAAATCTGATTACGAGTCAGCGCGCGGAATTCCAAAAAGTGACAGCTGTTCCTGTCACCATGGCCGCCATGATGGATTAGCGTCTGTTTGAAATTATGCAACGACACGACCGCCGCGTTCATTACACAGCCAGTGCTAATTGTTTAACAGTAAATAGTACTGGCAAGTGGACATTTAATTAATTATCTATTTAAAAAAGGAGCGTAGGAGTCACTTTTTCTCAACATAATAACTTACTGACGTCAGTCGCCGACCTTTAATATAAATTTTAAATATGTAATATCGACCTTAGCTTTAGATTGATACTGGCATTCACGTGAAAGACGTTATAACCGTATATTAAAAATAAACCAATGTAAAGAAGAGAATTTCCTATGGGACCGTGTTCCTATAATGTCAATTGGGTTGGCAAATATACCGTTCAATCGACTAATCAAATTACTAATATATATATAATTGATACCTACTTCCTACATATAAATATAGCATAATTTTTAATGAATATTGACTGCATTACTACACGACAGGTCGATATATTTACTACATATAATTAAACGCTTATTGCTTATACTTATTTATACTTATATATATTGATGACATGTTAACAAAAAGGGGGCAAGGGAATGTTTTGTTTGTTAAAATATAAATTACTGTTATCGTACAAAATTCATCATAAAATTTATTACCTAGTTCATCAATCTAAAAAAATCAATATTTCCATTTGAATGAGCAAATTAAGTTTTATTTATACATTAGCAACTATGTATATGTATACCTACTACATAATATCAAGTAAGTATATAAATATTTCAGAAATGAAGCCTAATTGACGCGTGTCTAGGCGTAATTTCCAGGCACAGAAATGGAGCTTCAATTTTGAGTTCCTAGTAGTGGCAAGGCAATATTAGCCACTAGCTGTTACACGCGACTTCGTCCGCGCAACTTTATAAAATATAGCCTATGTTACTCGCTGATAATATATTTCCAACAGATTTACTCGCTGATAATTTCCCAACAGTGAAAGAATTTTTCAAATCGGTCCACTAGTTTCAGAGCCTATTCAATGCAAACAAACAAACAACCAAACCTTTCCTCTTTATAATATTAGTATAGATAATACGATCACCCATACTTAGTTGGATTTTTATTTATTAAATAATGAATGCACTAATCCAATTGTGACATTAAATGATTATGTCAAAGACAAATAAATCCCGAATAGGATTTGACGTCGTTGGCATGTTCCTGTGATTACATATACGAGTAAGTAAATACATTATTTCTATCCATGTTCGCTTTAAATTTGTTGTGGATATGTAACAATAATTCAACTGACAGACGCAACATGTTAACACGATGACAACGTCATTACCAGTGACATTATAAAGCTGTGATCACACGGCCCTCTAAATTTAAATAGAAATTATAAAAGAGATGGTTCTTTTGTCTTATTTAGAAAAATTGTTTGGCCAATATAAGAATACTAATTAACTAATATAACAATTTTTTTAACAGACTTTAATCAAGATGTTGCTGATTCTTTAATATAGCCATTTTTAGATATATTAAGTCATTTAGAAGAAAATTCATTTTCTCATACATTTTGTATGGAACGATTTCATATAAACTTTGAAAGTCTAACGTCATTGTCAGTTGTCCAAATGAATCCCTTAAGAGAATATTTGCTCTGCTACTGCTAAATACAATGTTATTTTTTCCGAAGTTCTATTTATTTAAAAATACGCTTAATATTTTATATTTCAATTAAAAATACTATGCACTCTCTTTCAGTATGATTGTATTAAGTTAGATACTTACTGATCCAGTGTGTGCCCGGCTTTATGCCAACAGTTATTCGATAATGAGATAAAATTTCATTTGAATTTTATATATTACATACGTTTGTTTTATCAACCGTTATGTATGTTATTAAATTTGGAAACAATAAATTTTCAATAACGACACGGTCTATAATTTAGTATCCTCTGGGAAACACATTCTGTTCATAAATATTTCATAAATAAGCCAAATTCATAATTACCTTTTTTTACCTATTTTTCTGATCAGGGCTTGTACAATATTTTTCATAAGTATCATGTTAAAATTCAATGCACATATATACAGTCATCTGTACCTACATATCTATAACAATACTAGCTACACGCTCCCGGCTTCGCACGGATGCAAAATAAAAACTATCCTATCTCTTAAGTTGGCTCAAACTGCACACAGTGTGCAAAATTTTATTAAAATTCAAATAATAACAATTTATAAATTATTAAATAAAAATTAAATTAATAATAAGTAGCCATATATAAAAGTAAAAGACACAATAAATTTAGAATATAAATTGAGGCTATATTAAATCAAATTAATGAAAGCTATAATATAACAGAGAACCAGATGTAATATATTTTCTATCCAGCAATGCATTTAATAAACATTTTTTTATGGTGAAACCAAGAAAATTAATTTTAAATCCCTGACAGACGTGAATTTGAATCTGGTATTGTTTTACGAGGAAACCATGAAACAGATAATAAAAGTATTATAATCAAGATTAGTATGATGCAAGAATTACTTTGTGAATCCTGACAACCCAAACTTTACATTAACTTAAATGTGAACGAATTATTTAAAGGCAAAACTCATTTACTGGTATGTACTCGTACCTAATAACTATATGAAGTCGGGCCCTGGAGGGAAACTACCTTAAATCCTTAAGTTGGCTCATTTTACATAAAGGAGACATTCCTTTATTTTTTAAAAGAAACAAAACTACATTAAAAGATTTTCTAAAACTCGCTTGGCTCGCCCGGGACTCGAACCAACTAAAATTAGAAAAACAAATACTCGCTATTTTATTATACTAATCGATAGGATTATTATTCAGGATAAAATTTCTCTAATAAAGATTTGGTTTTAAAAATAAAAATGTTAGGTGTTGAAGTGTGTTTTACTTGTTGAAAGTGAACATTAAGTACTAGGTAATGTTCATTAAAGAACTTGTGTACTAAATAGGTATTCTTCATGGATATCCTGTACGACAGACGAGAGTAAGAGCAAATGTTTGTTAGAGAATTTTTATTCTGAACAATAATCCTATCGATTAGTATAATAAAATAGCGAGTGTTTGTTTTTTTTTAATTTTAGTTGGTTCGAGTCCTGGGCGAGCCAAGCGAGTTTTAGAAAATCTTTGAATGCAGTTTTGTTTCTTTTTAAAAATAAAGGAATGTCTCCTTTATGTAAAATGAGCCAACTTAAGGATTTGAGGTAGTTTTCCTCCAGGGCCCGACTTATTTTTCCACACTGTATAGTTATAATTGTTAGTCAGTAACAAAATTGAGAAAAATATTTCATGACATGAGTAAAAAAATTGCAAGTTTTGCTCGACATTTCATTCCGTAGGCATGACAATGCGTGTCTTGGCATGACAACAAGAAAGCACACCATTGTGTGTTGATAACATAATGGCGCTGAAACTATGGTCTCTAAGTATAGGCCTCGTAAGAAAACGAGACACCGAGCACAGCCCTCTTGGCTTTGCTCGGTGTAAAGCTACGGACAGACATAACATGCTCATTACTAGCATGCTTTCGTGCTAGTAATGAGCAAATGCTACTAAAAAGCATGTGTGTCACAACGTTGCTAGTAATAAACATAGCATGCTAGTTATATACATATATGTATATTAGTGTGTCCCAGGCTATAAGGGCAAATTTTTTTTTTGCGAATGGAGTTACGCATACCCCTTATTTTTTTTCCATTTGACCCTAATGACTTAAATAATAAATATTATGGCGATCGGATAATGATAACCCGTGCCGACTTGATGTCAAACTTTAAATGAAAAGTTAGTATGGAAGCCATAGAGAGGTTGTAGAACTTAATACGTATTTCAGTAAATGAAACACTGTTTTACCCGTATATAATATTTATTAAGTATTAATCGTTAAAAGAACATTATTTACTAAATTTTCTTTTTAAGGTTTGCTTTTTGCAATCCGGATATACCTGTCTGTGTTCTTGTACGCAACGTAATAAAAATTGCTTTTGTTCCTCTTCCACAGTAATTAAGCCATGGAAGTCTTGCATTAACTTAACCGCTCTTTCAGCCGTATCGTTAACTGCTCTCAGTGCCAGCACCTTTTTCTTAGCATGTTGAAACGAGGTATTATTTGACCATGAAGCAGGACACTCGTTGAGGAAACTGTCATCAATTTTGAGTCGATTGAATACAGCCTTACTTTTGATTGACACAAAATCATCAATGCTTTTCTCTGAAATTGAAAAAGATAGAAATAAGTTATCTAAGCAAAGTGATAAAAGAAAACAAATATTTTTACTAGTTCTACTAACCGAAAAGTGGGCCACATAGTTCTTCCTTCGATGGGATGTAGCGTTTACCGTAGGCTGATGAGTTTTCTTTGGCTAAGTTAGCAACAATTTTTACTTTTGTTTCCTGGTCTACATTATCATCAAATATAGACAAGACAGATACTTCATCTACTAAATACCATAAATGCTGGCAGAACTTCTGTAAAGCTGCTTTTGAGATGCTTTTGTCGATACTTTCGTAAGCCTTCATGGTCTTCAAAAAGCATAAATCCTGGTATGGTGCCTGTACCGCTAAAGTGCATTGCAACCAAGGCTTCACGTAGGATGTCACGATGAACAGGCACACGTCTAATAGAGCTACCTTGTCCTTGTTCGAAATTTTAAATTGAGAGCTAAGTAAAGTTATTTTCAGTGAATAAATCGCTCTCGTCATCCATCGAGCTTGGTGCATGGCACCTGGAGGCCGAATCTTAAATCTCTTCTCTCTATCTCCGCCGAGAAATATTATTGATAGCTCTATTAATTCACGATAGTCATCTCTAGCAATTTTTTTACTTAATTCAGATTGGTAAAAGTCTAGCAGTTCGTTAATTTCTGAAACATTTAGGCATGCTAGCTTTTCTGAATAACTCTGTATCCTTTCGGGATCAACATTTTTCCAGTTTTCTCGGAACTTTTTAAACAGTGGAATGTCAGGGCTCGTAGTGACTTGGCTAATTTTGGCTTCAAACACACCTTTACCAACTCGCAGACGTGATGGCGGCAAGCAAAAACGAGCATTTCTCTATTCATTTTCTGTTCGGGAAGCACACAGGCACCATTAATACGACCTGTATTGGAAGCAGTGGTATCACAACAGAGAATCTGCACTTTATCTTCAAGATTCCAATCAATCATAGCGTTCCAAACTGCCTGTGCCTGTTCGTTTCCTGAAGAGTTCTCTAATTTTGGCACAGCGATGAGTTGTTCTATATGATCGTACGAAATAACTATCGGTAAACGTTCTTCTTTAGATTTTCGTCTATCTAAAGCTGGTAAGAGTTTGCCATCCCAGTGGACAGTTACAGTATCCGGTACCTCGTTTTGAAAATCAACTTTTATAGCTTCTGCGCGCTCTTTTCGCTTTTCTGTACGAATTCTTTGAATTGAGGACTTACTTATAGGATATTCGTCAGTGTTATGTCCAAGCGCTTCAATAGTTGCTTCAATAATAAATACAGAATTTCGCATACTTAACTGACACCTATCTAAAGCTGCCACTAATTTCGGAGTTATGAAATTTTTCCTCATAGAAGTGTTAGACTGTGTGCTCTCGGTAAAGGTGGGCAAGTTTTCTTGCAAATCCATTATTTCAGATTCAAAAGACGAATTTTCTTGTAGTGGTTCATAAGAAGGTGATGAAGGAGTTAAGGATGACAGATATTTATCACGTCGCTTTTGCTCGTCAATGTTTCTAACGTAGGCTTTTTCCTCCTTCTCGGCCAGTTTTTTATCCACTCCAGCTAAGTGACCAGGCCGACCTGGCTCCCTCTGGCGCTGCAGGAAGATCTTATCTTCATTAATCCTCATTAAATTAAGGGCATCGGCGTGTGCAAGATCAAACAAATCATTTAAGTTTGAAATAAATTCTCGCCGACGCTGCACAAACACGCCTTGAGTTTTATTTGCATTTTTTTGCAAATCTCTCCAAACTTGGTACAAGTTAACTAGTTTTTTAACACAGTTTGGTAAAGACTTAGTTGGTATACGTGCCTTTTCCCAGTAAATAATGCACTCACGAATAGTAAGATTGGCGCTTTCATTGACACTTAAATTAACTTCTCGAATATTATAGAACAGAACTGCCAGTACCTGTCCATTAGAGGGAAGTTTTGAACCAGTAATTTGATGTTTTACGTCCCCTATTAAAAATATCCCCTTTTTAGAACTGCGTAACTCCATTGACATGTTGACAGAATGAAAACAATGCGTTTACTAATCAACAAACAAGCAACATCAAGCACATCAATACGTTGGCTCCCGCGCGCCTTAGTAAACAAGTACCGACATGTTTCGATGCAAGTCGGCACGGGTTGCCGTGGTTCTAAATACGTGAAACTTTATTTATAATACCTTTGACATCATTGAAACAAAATAAGAGGGTATGCGTTGGAAAAAAAATACTTTTATTTTTTTGGGACACCCTAATGTATATACTATTATGCTATTATTCTTTTGTTTTGTATAGTTTGGTTTTTAGTTTTTTCTTTATTAGCTTTATTTTGTAAAAAAATGTCGTCTTTTGTGTTCTTTTTTTATGCATGCTGAGTTAGCCTATAAGTGGAGTATACAATATTATAAAAGATTATTTAAATGTGAATAAGTGTATGGATTATTTTATACTGTGTTGGCTTCCTAATAAAAAAATAAAATAAAATAAGCATGCTTATTTTTAGCATGCTCAAAAATCAACAGTCGTTTGATTTTCGAGCATGCTGCCTAAGGCGCGGGTGGAAGGGGGCGTGTTCCGAGCATGTCTGAACAGGTTTGCTTATAAGCTAGTATTGCTAGTACGTTTATTTAGGAGCATGCTTAAAACTAGCATGCTTATTGGTGGCAAATGTGAACAGTTGCATGAGCATGCTAGTTTTAAGCATGCTAATGAGCATGCTAGTAAGTAGCTTTACTCTGCGAGATCGAATCCATAGACAAACGAGAGTGCCAGACATAACTTGGCGGGCAGTAAGTTTAATTGGCAATGGGTAAGATACATAGTAAAAAGAGCTAAGAGCCGCTGGAGCCTGAAGGTTCTTGAGTGGAGAACACGGACCGAAAAGCACAGCTTATAAGACGTCATGAAAACCGGTTTTTACTGGCCTCATTAGATTTTATGGGGAAGACCTGAGTCCAGCAGTATACGTCCTACAGCTAAGATTATTATAGTTAATATACTTAATATAATAATAAGTAGATCCGTGCTATATATATATATATAATATTATAAATGCGAAAGTATGTTTGGATGTTTGTAACTCTTTCACGCAAAAAGTAGTGAACCGATCACAATGAAATTTTGCATACACGTTGTCTGTGGGACACCAGATAGAGTATTATCTGGGACATCAGAAAGGACATAGGGTACCTTTCATCGTTCAACGCGGACTAAGTCGCGGGCACCGGCTAGTTTAACATAATTTTTAATAAAATAAATTTCCAATATGTTTTATTTTATAGTTTGTCGATTCACGAAGAAAGAAGTTCTTATAATTTTAAGTGAGCAAACCAATTTAATAATGATTTATTCATAAGTAGATATAAAAAGTTGGAATATTCAAAATAAATTGTTTATTTAATAAATAATAAATATTTTTAAATAAATGAATATTATGTATTTGTTCGCTTTACTAATTCAATGTAAAGTGATGGTTATATTTTTGGGGAGAAGCTGAAGAAAGTTGTTGCCCATCCCGTCCTATATTACCTTAACGAGCAATTTTCTAGTCAAAGGGAGTAAATGGTAACACGAATTTCGGAAAAGCCTTGACATTAAATTGTTGCTGGCATGTAATAATAGAGGTAATTTCGCCTTGTTATAGGAAAATCTTCCTTTCGTCCGTTACTTTTTTATAAAAAGCGTAAAAAGGCAAAGAGAAATATTTTATAGTTGAAAAATAATTTACGAGTAAGTTATTTTTCAACTAAGTGATAGAGTTACATGATAGATTCTATTGCCTTGTATACCCTGGCAGCGCATTCCATACGGGATGCCAGAGCTTCCAACTTCTTCCAACTTCCAAGTAACTTAACCCTTTTATCCTGCCTGCCAACCATTTTCCATTCCATAATGATTTACACAAATAAATACGACTAATTTACTCGTACATAAAATACTAAACAGTTTCAAATAATGAAGCTATTCATATAAAAAATTATTTACATAGCTTGCACATTATTTAATATTCTATCATTACCATCCCTGTGAATCTTCAAAGGCACTTTTAAAACTACTATATGCAATTTTCGTTAAATAAATTAAATAGGTATAATATTTCCATTATAAAAAGAACGCGAACAGACGGAGCGTATTTAAATGTAGCTAGTGTTGTGGAAAGTAATTAAATTGAATTGGGCACAGTTTAAAAATGCCAGAGTGTGTATTGTGAGCCGACAGATTGACAGATGGACGGACGCTAAAGTACAATTAGACGGTTTTAATGTAGTCCCTGAGAATTCCTATTAACTCAGAACACGAGTCGACAAAATCCTTGTGACATTAATTTGCAAAAGATTAACATACTTTATTTAAACACTGTTCCCGTAAATTTAAACTTCGTGGAATTAATTTTAAGAAAATATATGCAGCTATAACTGCTTATTTTCTTGTAAATTGAATTCTTGAACTAAGATAATGTCTTGCAAGTACCAATAATTCTCGGAAATGATTTATGTGAATTTTTATTTATATGTGTGCATTAGATATATGATCTAGGTTTCAGGTTAGAAATCACACAAATCGTTTGAGATGTGAATTATTGTAAATACGAATTGATAATATAAATGCTAGATATCTAATAAGTATACTAACAGTCAGACACAAGACCCAGACCAAGACAAACAGAAATATTCATGCAGTCTGAGACGGCGATCGAATCAGCGACCTCTGACTCAATATGCAGAAGCTACTACCGTTGAGCCAATAGGTCCACAAACTCAATCTTTTACAATATGTATATTATTATTTTTTAAGATACAGTTGAAACAATTTTATTAATGACTAGCTGGTGTTCGCGACTTCGTCCACGTTGAACGATGAAAGGTACCCTATGTCGTTTCTGATGTCCCAGACAACGTGTATGCAAAATTTCATAGTGATCGGTTCACTAGTTTTTGCTTGAAAGAGTTATAAACATCCATACATCCAAACATACTTTCGCATTTATAATGTTAGTACGGATTTAGAAAATCCTTTTATTATCCATGTGTATCAATGAGTATTTCAGTAATGGCGAATAATTTCTGCTATATATATATAGCAGAATATAGCAGATTATAGCTGCTATATATATTTCTGCTATATACATAAATTCTGCTGTTATATATAGGATTTATTTATCCTATATACTAGCTTTTGCAGCGACCTCACCTCTTTTTCTTAGCTGTTAAAACATTATTGCACAAATGTTTTTATTTAGCGTTGATTTTTTTATTTTAATTTTTAATTATCCTCAAAAACAGTAGTCTTTTCGCGTTGAAAGGTACCCTGTGTCCATTTCTGTATCCCGGACAACATGTATGTAAAATTCCATGATCGGTTCAGTAGTTAAGGCGTAAAAGTGTTAACAAATAAACGAACAAACTGACTTTTATGCTTGGGTTTTATGCTTGTAAAAAGTTATAATTGAAAAGAGCACCTATATAAGGTTTCTTGTAGGAATCATTGTAGGCGGTAATTATAAAATTCAAAGATTCCAATGGACTCAATAATCTATATGCAATAATGAATATTTTTATTTATTTACTACTAGAACTTATAAAACTCCCTATTTTACTTGCTGGTAATATTTAAAACATTTTAATCAGTTAACTCGTTTATTAGAAAATTTAGAATTAATTCAAGAAAGTTTTTAATTAATTCTAGTATTTAATTTTAGAAAAACACATGAGAAATTAAATTTGATATTGTATAAAACCATAATTAATATTAATAACGGTGACAAAAACAATTTAAAAATAATTGGTGTAACAATTTTAAAATTATAGGGTAAATTAAGTACAAATAGTATACGATCGAAGAGTAGGCTATTGAATCCCTAACTCATCCAAAAAATACATATTTTATATTGATACACATTTGTCATTTATATTAGACAAATAAAATTATTGCCTAGTAAAAATTTCTTACAGAATATTCTAACTTGTATGTAAATTATGTTGAAATTCAAAATAACACAAAAATATGTTCCGCAAATTAGTTAAAGCAACATTCGAAAACTCTTCTCGGCTTACTTTCGTTAAAGAAAACATCCCATGATGAATAAATTAATTTTTTACTATATTGTTTTTACATTTAACACATAAAATAAAGTAAATAATTAAACAAGTACAGAATTTAAATAAAATAAAAACATAAAAAGGCTTATAATTATATACATTTAATTCAAATAATTATTAATTTGAATATATTTAGCATTTTCAAAAGGTTGAAAAGTAATAATATTTTTTGTGATAGTAAAATACACAATAACTTTATTACAAATAATATTTAAAAGAAAAATAATTTTTTTTTTATCAAATAAAAAAATAAAAACGTAAAGTACTTACCCCATAGCCATTGCTGTATGTTGCTCTGTGTAGCCGCTACGTCGGGTGCTACGCGCTTGTAACGTGTTGCTACGAATGAAGAGAGTCCCGCGTAGCAGCCTTTATAAAGTTAGGCGGTCGCCCACGGACCTCCCCGCCCGCCCTATGCACACTGCTACGGTACATGCCCATCACATAGGTACTAAGTTTAATTGAAATATATATTCTCTCTCTAATTTATATATAGACTAGCGACCCGCCCTCGGCTAAGCTCGGAGTGGAAATTTTCAAAATCTTTTGTTATAAAATAACAAATTTCAGCTTTTTAGACTTAGTAATTTTTCCTGTGCGTTGATAGTTATAAATGTAGCCAGATTATAAATGTAAATTAATTATATAAGTATTATATAAATTATTAACTATATATAGTAGTATTTATATATAGTATATTAAATTATATAAGTAAATAAACTAGCAATATATAAATATATATAAATACTATCTGGTGCCAGCGACTTCGTCCGCGTTGAACGATGAAACCTATGTCCTTTCTGGTGTCCCAGACAACGTTTATGCAAAATTTCATTGTGATCGATTCAGTAGTTTTTGCTTCAGTAGTTACAAACATCCATACATCCAAACATACTTTCGCATTTATAATATTAATACGGATATATAAATATATATATATATATACTTACTTTTTTGTTATTATGTTTATTTACTTGATTCAAGAAACAACACTGTAATAAATGTAAAATCTTAAAACTAACCTTATAAATAATAAAAAAATATACAATATAATGAAACTTACTATTTATAAATTATTAATGCAATGAAGTTTAGGGTCCACATTACAAGGTACCCAACATGCTAGCTTTATTACCTCTCGGGATTGCTAAACTTAAATCTCTGAGCTGTCATCGCCAGTTTTGTCTATCAAGCGCTTTTTATGTCATTAATGAGTTTAAGCGTATTGGAACTCCACAGGCCCAGCGTCTCAAAGCCAAGAGAATTTTTTATACTTATCAATACTTTCAATATTAATTAAAAATATATACTTAGAGAAGTGGAGTCAGTCCGTAATTCAATTAATGAATTCCCAGTTTAAAGGTAAACATTAAAAACTAGCGACCGTTAATGGCTTCGCCCGGGGTGCAATTTTTAAATATAAAATCTTCTCCATTTATCCCTCTTTCATTAGAATAGGGGTATAAAATACGAAAAAAAATTTGACGTGAATATGTCTTTAAATTTGCTTCTATAGTGTGAAGCAATGCAGAAAAGGGGTTAAAATCCTTTAGCCGTAGATATATATAGATATGTTATATATACATCTACGGCTAAAGGATTTTTGGTATATAATTATGGTATATTCGAATTCGTTAAATATATTCATATAATTCACGTGAAACACACGGCTGTGCCCACGACACAGCCACCCCTCATTTTTTTTAAAACAGCCTGGCAGTTTCAGTCAGAGATAATCGCGTTCAAACAAAACTTTAATGTATTATTATAGATATATAGGATTTATATTATAGGACAGACAATAAATATGTTCCGTGATGGGAATAGATTTGTAATGATTCATGTTATGGGCGATGTCCAATATAGAAGACATTTTGCTAACCGTTAATGCGATAGGCGCGTTTTATGAGCTTCAATATTCATATACAAAAATAGTTATGATATTTTTCTTATGTTGAGGTACTCAGACAGCCTGACGGTCCACTTGATGGTAAGTGGCTACCGTCTTCTATAACACAAACAACGCCACAGTTGATGCAAGGGCGCTGCCGACCGTAGAAGGTTTAAGGATAAGGGATAAGGTAGGGATGGAATAATGGGCTCAGGCATACCTTACTCCCAAATGCTGTTATTTCACGTTGGTCTTATGTAAGGGGGTGGTTTTTTTTTTTTTTTTTTTTTTTTTTTTTTTTTTTTTTTTTTTTTATTTCCCCCCAGGGGTTACACCACCCCCACGGGACGTATATTTTCAATTAATAAAAATTACAAAAGTGATGAATTAATTAATTACAGTTACGACGATTAAAAACAACAATAAACCATGACACTTTTTTTTTTCTACTTATATTAAAACAACAATAATAACAATTATTTAAATTTATTTAACGCTACTTTTGGGGGTATGGGGGGGCTCCAAGTATCCTCCGACGTAATCGGAGACCTTACTTGCGTATATTTTGTGTCATATGGGGTGAGAGGGCCACTCCCTCTCCCCTTGTCTTCTCTCTTCCTTCCGTGTTCTGGACTTCCCAAGGTCACTTCAGGCCGTCGCGTTTGCCTTCGTCGCAATTCCAACTACTTTTTCGCAGAACTTTATAAATTTACCATTATTTTTTTCTATTATTAAATCTTTCAGTATGTTTTTTTCTAGTTTTTTCCCTTCTTCAATTTCCAGTTCAAGTCTTGCGAGCGCAAACCTGGGGCACTCGAGTAGTAGATGCTCCACTGTCTCTAGCACCCCAGGCGCACACACGCAATCCGGGCTGGATTTTATTTTGAACCTGTGCAAGTACTGCGAGAAACCTCCGTGTCCCGTCAGCACCTGCACAAGCTGCGGCGTCAGTTGGATTTTCCTGATTCGTCTGTATGCCGCTTCAGCGTCGGGAAAGAACATTTTTGTTCCTCCCGCCGTCTCTCCTTCATTATATATTTGGCTCCACTTGGCCACAGACTCGCCCCTTGTGTAACGTTTCACATATGAGAGGGGGCATTTGTCATAGTGTGCTACGCATTTTAATTTGAGCGCCCCCTCTTTTGCCAGCTGGTCGGCTCTCTCGTTGCCCGCGATCCCCACGTGGGCTCTTACCCAGAAAAACCTGACACATCTTCCCTCCATACTGATCTTGCGCAGATTCTCCCGGATAGCGTGGGCCAATGGATGGTATTTACCCCCGCTTCTCAAGAGCTCCAGTGAGGACCGCGAGTCACTCAGGATGTTGACTTCCGGGTCTTTACTCTTCAGTGCGATGACTGTGGCCTCGCGTATTGCAAACATTTCGGCTTGAAAGACAGTGCAGAGCGGCTCCAGCCTATACTTTTTCGCTTTAGTCTCCGAACCGCTCCTCCAGCAGGAAAGTGCCGCCCCGACACCGCCGCCCACCTTGGTCTTATGTAAGGGGGTGGTTACTGCCGCCAGATGGGTTGCCCAAATGACTGCCAGAAGCAGTGTGCCCTGATACTATTTAAACACACCAGACCAGAGTTGAAAAGTTCGATTCCAAAGTTAGTTGATTTATTTATTTATCTAAAAAATTCACAGCTCAACATAAAAATTTACAGAAAAAAACATAAAAATAACCAACAGCCAATTACGGATTTTACATTTATACAATGGGAATAATACAGTCACATATTACATAATACATATTACACATAGATACACATATACACAAGGGTTTATCACATATCTACCACTCACATAGAACTGTAAGTGGTAGGTAAGTGATATAGCTCTAACTCAGGGGAGTTAGAATGAAAGCTAGTTAATATATATATTAGAAATGTATTATATATATTATATGCTCATGTTAGAATGAATTATTATATAACTTAGAATTATCAGCATATAAAAATAGCTGAGTCAATGGGGTATCCGTAATTGTTTCTAAACAAGATAAACGTATTAGGTAAATGAATGTCCTGTCAATTGATAACATAAATGCGGTTAATGGATATTATGACAGTTTGTGAGTTGTGATAGTACACATCAAAATATAAATCAGATAATACTGACTTGTGCATCCGTTGGTAAAGCTTTTGTGCAATTTTTCTATTTGTTAATTACTTGAAGTGATTCAAAATCCACCATTTGAATTGGTATGCATAATATACAAATCTTTATAATATTAGTATAGATTTATCTAAAGGTAAAACTATTACTGGTGCCTATTGAACCAAATTGATCCCAAAAGTGCGTCAAGCAATGAAAAAAAAAATCAGACGAAGATAATTATGTCGTCGGATATGCTCTTGCATCATGACAATGCTCCTGCTTATCGATCTCTAAGATTTTTGACTATCCCTCCTACTTTCCGGACTTAGCTCCTATTGAAATCCACTTATTTTCAAAATTGAAAAGGAATATCTGTGAAACCAAATTTGACTATAATAAATGGCAACCGTAAAGGAGATTTTCGATACTCAAGGTGGTCTTTTTGTAAGGGGGTGGTTACTGCCGCCAGACGTGCTGGAAACGCAATGTGCCCCGCCTCTAGCTAAAGCCTCATTTTAAAAATATTATATTTGATATTTTTAATAATGCAAGTCGGCCAACACCCGCTTAATTAGTTAGCGTCGTTATCAACCAACTATAGGATTATGAATATTAACACAAAACAACTTTAATATAGTCAAACCTCGTCTTATGAATAAAACATGTCGTAACTTTGTTTAAAACTCATTCTTCGTTTCATAAAAATACGTATTAATTCATTTTAAACGTGTTTCAGTTAGTTGAACCTTGGAAATGTTTTTTTAGATAAATTGTTGCAGACGAACCGAAGTTCCACTTATGCCTAACTTGCTTGTATTAAGTTGAATGTCACATAGCTTTTACTCGCGACTTTGACCGCATATCTTCATTAGTAGCAGGGCAAACTGCGTTTTCTAATTATAAATCAGTAGCTTGTTTGAAGCTGTTGTAGTAAAAACCCCAAACAGAAAACCACAGTGATTTAACAGCGTGTTTGCTATTGTATTTAGGTCAAGTAAAGAATGCCAGAGCCCATTTCCCTATACTCTCTAATAATATCTATTAATACCTTCATATTATTAGATAGATATTATTAACGTTAAATATTTCGTAGCAACTAGTACCTATAAAATATTATTAATAAATTAATAATAATTCAATAAAATATTGGAAATTTTATCACGCAGTTATATTTGACCTACAATCCTAGCAAAATCGTTCAGTTAAGAATGAATAAGTATTAGAATTTAATATTTCTTAAGATATGAACTCTACTGCTGGCATATACGAGTTTGAAATGTTAACATTTGAAATGTACTTATCATTAATGTGCATAGTTAAAGTTTTTCTGGTTTTTGGATACAAAATAAAGTGTCTTCAATACTTACCTACTATGTAGACAATGATCTGAGTTAACTTCATTAAATATTAACTTTTATTTATTTAATTTGTTTATGCTTTATTTTTATTTTAATACAAAATAAGCACTAGTAAACCTGTATAAGGATACATAAAAATCTTCTTAATTTATTTATTTATTTACTAAAAAAAAATTAAATAAATAATATAAATCTTTCTTTAGATTTTTTTTAAATAACAGTGAATATTGTGTAGAATAAACGTAAGCTGTCTTGTACTCAAACTCAAACTCAAATGTAGTTTGAATAGTTAAGGCATGAAGGTACCTATTACAAAAAAAAAACTCTCGTTCCCAAGAGTAATTTTCTAGTCAAAATCGCATTAAAACATGTTCAGAAATTGTTGTTGTTTACAAGGTAACATAGTGCGCGCTTGGTCTATGTGAAATGTTTAATAATTGTATGGTAATACGCGTGTAGCCTTAATCCACCCTTTAACATTTTTATTGCTCTATGAATACTCGATGAGTATTACCAAACTCATTGTGCATGTATGTGTGAGGAGTAGAACCTGCGAAATAGGTGGTTTTTTTTCCACTATTTTTCCGGGGGTTTTTCGTGGTCCACCTATTTTGTCCACCTGGGTGGACTACGGGCAATTTTTCTTGTCCGTAAACCACCTATGTTCACCCAGGTGGCCTACGGGCAATTTTTCTTGTCCGTGATCCACCTATGTTCACCCAGGTGGACTACGGGCATTTTTTCTTGTCCGTAATCCACCTATGTTCACCCAGGTGGCCTACGGGCAATTTTTCTTGTCCGTAATCCACCTATGTTCACCCAGGTGGACCAAGGGGAATTTTCTTGTCCGTAATCCACTTATGTTCACCCAGGTGGACTACGGGCAATTTTTCTTGTCCGTAAACCACCTATGTTCACCCAGGTGGCCTACGGGCAATTTTTCTTGTCCGTGATCCATCTATGTTCACCCAGGTGGACTACGGGCATTTCTTCTTGCCCATAGAGAAGATCCGATGGTATGGTAAGACTTGCTGCTGACCGCCCCAAGGAGGAGACGGATATGGAAGCCCAAAACAGGGATTATCGTAATCTCCGCCAAGAAAGGCTGTCCCTCTATCCCTCTATCCCGTGTACAGGACCTCCATTGTATCAAAACGTGCTTCAAGTAGGTATAGACCAAAAGGAAACTTGTCTGGAAAACTGAGAGAGGACCGTTACATATTATAAAATAAGTCCTTGTCCGATTCTGTCTGTTTCTTCGCTAACTTCTTCGAAACAAGTAAAACGATTTTGATACGGTTTTTAATAATGGAGAGGTAAACGAGGAAGTGTACATAATCGCTGCTAGTATGAATTTTAGAAAAACTGTCAATTTATTACGTCAAATTGACAATGTCAATGTAAATGAGGGATTCCCAAGACGTTCATTTAAGTTTGTGAAATAACAGAGTTCCATTTAATTTGGGAGGCTTACAAGTCTGTCGTTCATAATAATTCTTTGATGATGCCACCATTTGTTTACTGATCCACTTCGGCGAAGCGATTGCGTTTTAATGCTGAAAATTTTCTATGGTTAACGTGACGAAATAACACCTCGTGCCCGCGACTTCGTCCCACAATCTAGGTACATAGAAGATACTATAGTATCTTCGTCCGCGTTAAAATAAAAGATAAGTATAATGCTGATAAAAATTGTACATTTGCCAAGCGTTGAATCTTTATTTTTATATATCAGAATATAGTTATGATTTTATTAATAATTACCAATGATAATACGGGATTAAACCTCAGTAGTTTTTAGTGTTATCATTTTACATGTTATTTTATATATTAGTCTTAAAATTGTTAAATATTATAAATAAAAAATAAATAAAAAAAATTCAGCTTATGTCCATCCTGAAATTCTCTTCTAACTTTTGCTGAAGGAATTTCTTAAGTAGGATAAGTAATTTCGAAGATTACCTGCAACGTACAAACAATACCTCTATATAGGTAATGTAATTAGTATTGATTAGTAACAATTAGATTATGACTGTGTTGAAGTATAGTTTGACTTCATTCTAATACTTACATCTACTTACACAAATATTGTAAACGATAAAGATAAGTATGATTTTTTGTATGTTTGTTTGTAATGCATAAACTCAAATACTACTGATTTTAAAATTTCTTTCATCTATAAAAAGCTACATTATGAGCTTTATTTTACCATAGAGTAAATTGTTTAAGTACTATTTACTCTATGATTTTACTAAGTTAGTGATTACGACCGCATATAATAATCATTGTCTATGGATGATTATATTAAAATTAAATATAGTTATATTAATTATGTTAATTAACTTAATTATATTAATTAGCATGTAGAATATTTCATATACCTACTTACTTAGATTCTATATAAAAGAAGTTCTTCCTGAATATTTAGGTAACATAAACATCCGTAAGTTTGAACTGTTGACACCTATATCTAAGCACTAAACATCGCTAACTTACCAGTTTAACTTAACTAACCACATTTAGGTAGATAAGATCAGACATAGTTACAGTATTAATTTAAAGATATTTTTTCATTATTATAAATAAGCTCAATTACTTTGCAATGCTTAAACAAGAGTTCCATCGCCGCTTCAATAATAACTATTCCTTTCCAGGAAAATGAATTTAAAGGAGCAATACTTTTCAAAGACCTGAAGCTGTTACCTAGAATCTAGTTTTTTATCGGCGATGAAAGGAGCAATTTTAAATTAACTTCTAGTAATAAAATACCAGTTCTTTCAAGTTAAAAATAATATACTTAGGTGGGAACGTAATCGCCGAGAAGTGTTATTACAGCTTCATGCAAAAATAGAGACATATAATTACCTAATATTTTCTAATACCTATGGTATTAATTTAAACTATTAAACTTATTTACTCTATGCTAATACTTATTATTGTTTCAACACCCAAACATCTTGTCTTTTTTTTTTTCGAAATAATCCATAAATTTATCAACTAAATTATTTCAAAATTTTTGACTTACTTACTGACCATTCTTCTTCTGTTAAACCAAGAGCAGTTTTACAATTCGTGGATTATAATGTAAATGTTTGCCAGCAAAGGTAATGTTATTGTTATGTTATGTAGGAAGCAGCTAATGTTATTCTCGTGTCTGCGTTATTTGTTAATTTATACTAGTAGTAGGTATACCAGCGACCCGATGCAGTTTTTGTACACACAAATCTTTCTCGTTTATCCCTCTTTCCATTAGTGAAAACTGTATCATAATCCGTGGTGTGGATTAGAAGTATTTAGCGGAGAAACAGACAGACACAGACAGTTTCGACGACTTGGTTGGATTTTATTATACCTACATTTGGTGAAAACCGCATCAAATCCGTTGAGTGGTCACAAATTATATTATACTAACTGGTGCCCGCAACTTCGTCCACGTTTAAAAATAAAATATATATAAGCAATATAACGCTTGACCTCTTGTTGCTATAACACTTTGGCCAGGCGTATTATATTTTATTTTAGGTGATCTGGATGAAAAGTACCCTATCTTTCTTGTAGGTATTCCTGACAACATGTAATACAAAATTTCAAGAAGGTCGGTTCAGTAGTTAAGGTATGAAAAGGTAACAGAGTTACTGTCACATTTATAATATTACTAGCTGGTGCCCGCGACTTCGTCCGCGTTGAACGATGAAAAGTACCCTATGTCCTTTCTGATGTCCCAGACAACGTGTATGCAAAATTTCATGGTGATCGGTTCACTAGTTTTTGCGTTAAAGAGTCACAAACATCCATATATCCAAACATACTTTCGCATTTATAATATTAGTGCGGATATATACTCATATATACTCGTATAGTATGGATAAGCATTCCTTTCTCTATCCCTTTATGGAAATGAGAATAACATTTCCTTTTACAGCTTTTAGAAATTCGACGCCCATGATTTTATGAAAAGTAATCCTCATTAAATAGTAAATGTTTTGACGACTCCATGGCATCGCATTTTGGGCTATCTACGTGTCAGACCGGAAACTTATCAATCGATATAATACACTCGGTGTCAAAAATATCACCCCTCCGCGAAAATCTGATTTAAGCTAATATAAACTTTATAAAAATTACTTAACATTATTAATACTGATATCAAAGGAAAGCACGTTTTATAACCTTTCGATTAACGTTGGTTAATTTAAATAAAAAGCCACGAGGTTAAACATTTTCAACTGACAGTCATGTCGACACGTTTGGTCTAGTGGCTAGTAACCCTAGCTGTTAAACAAACGGTCGCGGGTTCGAATCCCGCTAGGGGCAAATGTTTATGTTTTAACATTTTACCTTTGTACAGAGTCATGGATGTTTTATATTTATAATATGTATGTATTTACAAAAAAAAAAGTAATCTATGTATCAACTGTCTGGTATCCATAATACAAGCATTAGTTGCTTACTGTGGAACTAGATGGTGCTGTGTGGAATGTGTGAAGATATTTATTTATTTATGTGTTTTCTTTAATTTTTGGACCCAAGGAAAAAATCTTATTTTTTTTAATTTTCCTAAAAAATAGATTTTATTACCTTTCAATTGATACCTTACAATCATACCCTTACCCTTGATCGAATAAGGTTTAAAGTCGGTTGAAACTATTTTTCGCGGAGGGGCGATATTTTTGACGCCGAGTGTAGATGTAATATTTTAGTATATTTGCATTTTCCGAAATGTTTCTAGTATCTAGACTAACTTAATTTAGGCCTAGTATTTTTATGGTGCCTGTCACGAGAACACCATAAAAATAGACTTTAATAGGGTAAATAAGTCATAAGTTTATTTTTAGAAAATAATCATTTATTCATAATAAATGTCATCCTTTTTAATTATACTGTAGTTTACTTGTTACATTTAATACTATGCCGTAAGTAAATTACTTACCAAAAATAAATTATTAATCTCAAATAATTTATACACATTAAACCATTGGCCTGTTACATATCGATTAATTCAAATTTTTTTCTTGTTTATCATATCATCATAATTTATAAAATGAAATGTTATCAAGATAAAATATATATATGGCGCAAGGAATTTCTAGTTTTTTTTTTAATGAAGCTTACTTAAAATACATTAAAAAATAACTTAATAATACATATTAAATATATACAAGCAAAATTTTAATTAAAAATTGTTATTGAGACGTATTGATAAATTTTAAAATAAACAGATATATTTATTCATTCCGAATTTTTTTTTTAATTGTCAATAACGAAAAGAACTTTAATTATTTTTTTTTTTTTGGTAAATTGTACAATACAGGCATTTATTCTCCCTCAGATAGAGAAATTTCTATAATTATAACACCACTAATTTTATTTATTGTTAATTAACATATGGAAGTGTTTTTTCCGATATATAATATATATCTAATAATTTAATCTTTAACGACTTTGGCTCGAGTTCACCAACAGACGGTTAGTTTTAAACAGCTGATTAAAATTTAAACAGCCGTTTAATGATATTTGTTGATCACCATCGCTAAACTGCGGGTTAAACGCCCTAAACATCAGATTAATTATTAAATTAACCCGCAGTTAAGTTTAGCGATGAACTTAATGATTAATCTGATGTTTAGGGCGTTTAACCCACAGTTTAGCGATGGTGATCAACAAAATATTATTAAACGGCTGTTTAAATTTTAATCAGCTGTTTAAAACTAACCGTCTGTTGGTGAACTCGAGCCTAAGTCATTTAATAAAGTGTCTATAATTTAAGATGAAATCAAAATTACATAAAAAAATTAAAAAAACGAATACAAATTCATGTATTTCTTAAGGCTTTAATCGAAAGGTCTTTATTAAATGTAAACATTTATAAGATTCAGTGATAACAATTCCTTATAAAATATTTCAAATTCATAATTACTTATTAGTACTAGATAAAAAATTATACTATTTGATTATTATTTATAGAAATGTTACATGTAAACACTTGATTTCAAAATTCATGTTCTTTGCAACACATATTTGCGATTATTATTTTTTTTTTAATTTTATTTACTGCCCCCTTTAGTATAATTGCGATCAAATTTGCGAAATAAACTTCCCACACACGTTACTGTACACTTGTGCAAGTCTAAATTTGCGCAATAATCTTCCCACACACGTTACTGTACACTTGTGCAAGTCTAAATTTGCGCAATAATCTTCCCACACACGTTACTGTACACTTGTGCAAGTCTAAATTTGCGCAATAATCTTCCCACACACGTTACTGTACACTTGTGCAAGTCTAAATTTGCGTAATAATCTTCCCACACACGTTACTGTACACTTGTGCAAGTCTAAATTTGCGCAATAATCTTCCCACACACGTTACTGTACACTTGTGCAAGTCTAAATTTGCGCAATAATCTTCCCACACACGTTACTGTACACTTGTGCAAGTCTAAATTTGCGTAATAATCTTCCCACACACGTTACTGTACACTTGTGCAAGTCTAAATTTGCGCAATAATCTTCCCACACACGTTACTGTACACTTGTGCAAGTCTAAATTTGCGCAATAATCTTCCCACACACGTTACTGTACACTTGTGCAAGTCTAAATTTGCGCAATAATCTTCCCACCCACGTTACTGTATACTTGTGCAAGTATATATATATATATGCACAAGTATAGCGTTACGTGTGTGGCTACTATTACACTTTAAATTTTAGAAAGGGATACAAATTTTAATTATATTTTCGTTTCACAAATAAACACCTGTTATACAAAAACGTCATAAGCGACAATCGTTGGCAAAGAAGAATGGCCATTATACTCTTTTTTTTTAACTTGAGTAAAAGTATACAGGCTGTATTATTGTTGTTTTCACTATTGGTGTTTGATTTTTTGACGTAATTTACGTCTTTAAAATTGCGACACATATTGTTACATTAAATTTTTTTATTGTCTATGGAGTCATTCGTGCATGGCGTACAGCTGCTAGAGGAATCGGTTGAAGTAGATTACTCATATCAATTTCTTATTTGATATGCGCGGGATCACTCGTTTGCACTGTTTTTTTTTTTTTTTATTTTAAGATTGGCGATATTGTTTGTTAGACTTAAGGTTCAATTTTAATTGTGAGCAAACTTTTGAAAGTAACAGTGTTAGTTGCTGTTACTTTCAAAAGGTTCTGCGATTGGTTGTTCTCTCGTAAACATATAAGGGTCCACCAATCAGGTGGTGAGCAGTGGTCTTCGATTATCGGGTCGACACGGCTTCGAGCTGCATGTGAGACATTTAAATCTAGCTGATCGTTGTTTAATTTTGAAAAGTAATTAGTGATTTTTTTTTCTCGCCTCCCCTGTCAAACAGCGGTAAGTGTTTTTCAATAATCTTTTATGATTTTAGGGCTTTTCTAGAATTTTCAGTGTAAATAGTTTCGAACGTAGGTGTGTGAAAGGTACACACTTTGCATATTTAAAATAGGTTCGCCTTTTTTTTTACTTGGTATGTTTTTTTTATAACATCGGCGATATATCCCTTTTGAATTAATTTTTTGATATGCCGATAGCGATCGAGATATTATATGTAACTTTCCACGTGTAGTTTTCAATTTTTATAGCCAATTACGTGGGTGACCTTGATTTAACCTTTCGCTGTATTTCCTATTGTTTCGCTAAATAAATTAGACTGTTCATGTAAATTTTTAACCTGAAGGAACCATGAGTAGTTTTCCTATTATTTTTTTTACCGTTACGTAAATAAACGTAACCGTACCTTGATTTAACCTTTCGTTAAATTTATCATTGCTTTGCTAAATAAATTGAGCTGTTCACATAAAAATTTTAACCTGAAGGAACCCCACGGTTAGATTCGCTTAAGAATAGAAGGTACAATATTCTAAGGCGTGTTTTTTAAAGTGTCCTTTCCAGGAGGAGCTTTGGTGGGGGCGAGGCAAGGCTTTCCTTTTTTCTTTTTTTTTAACGCCTGCTTTATTACCACCTATTTACGGATTCGCAAGACCGAGCAAATCCGGTAAATCAAACCCCGCGACATCTTAGTGCGAGCCATAGCCGAGCGAACCCGCCGGGAGTCGCTAGTCTGCAACAGCGTGTTCAAAGTTTGACGGTTTTTCTTTATTTTTACGCGCTCGTGTCTTCGGCACATTCAATAACCTGTTTTTTTTTTTTTTTTTTGTTGTCGGTACCTTTAAAATTGGGCTTACTTTTAGGCGATGGCTCTCTCTCTCTCTCTCTCTCTCGCTATCTCTCTCTCTCGATGGCGTGTTCTGGGTCAGGGTGATATAATAATCACCAACTTCAATCTCCACAAAGTCTCCCTGGTTTCATTTTATTTTTATGTGTTTGAAAAATATTTCTCTCTTTTTTTTGTTGGTACAAATCACATCACATTTTGAACATCTTTTATTAAATCTGCATTATTATTATTTTTTAATGTATAGAATCCTTTTAAGAAAAACAACTAAGTATTATTGGGCATCACCACGTTTTTCTATAACAAGTTGATACAAAAATAATAATTTAAATTAATTCTTTTAAAGAACTATTTAAAGCCTGTCTAGCTAGTCTATCCATCTATCTATCTATCTATCTTAAACACAATATCTACACAATCGGAAGCCGATATAGGTAAAATAAACGATATATTTAAAAAAAAATGCATAGACTATATACGCAAAAAATCAGTAAATATTTTGACAACTAAAGCAGGGCCAACGAAACAACGCAAAAAAATGTAAACAAACTTTCAACGGTTGTCAAGATGGCGCCCGCTTCGTGCGAGGGAAAGGGACAGAGCGAGTTTGTTGTTTAAGTTTGTTTGCGCTTGTCTCTTTGGCCTTACTATATAATAATTCGTTTTTGGGAATGTTGTTTCGAGTTTAAATTCATTTGTCCTGCAATTGAACATAGTTCGCTGGGAATAAACCGAACGCTCCCTTGCACAGTCCTTGCCACCAACCCTCGTCGATCTGAGTGAACAAAAAAAATAAAAAGTTAAATTATTTAAAAACAAAAGAGTCAGAAGTGAAACTTTGCCGATCAAATATATAGCGAGCGGTGGATGTCAAGCAAAAACGTTACAATAAGCGTCACAGACAATATTCGACTTAATTTTACGCTCATTCTCGCCTGAAGTTTCACTTGAAAAAAAAAAAAAAAAAAAAAAAAAATTATGTCAGTCAAGTCATCAAAAAAAAACCACCCAAGTAACAGTATAAGAAATTTCACATCAATAGAACACGTGGAAGTTAGTGAAATTCCTTCGTCAAATTCGTCTAGGAGCTAGAAATACACTTTAAACAAACGGCCCGTTAAAAAATGAGCCTTATCTGAAGTGAGTAAAGTTGAATTCACCATGACGATATTGGTGATGATGTCGTCCGGATCGAAGGAGATCTCGTCCGGGGCGGCCGCTTGGTAGTCGTAGAGAGCTCTCGCCGTGTACGAGTCATCCTCATCCTCATCCCCATCCCCATCCCCATCCCTGCCCCCGGACTCCGCCTCCCATCCCACCGGCGACACCACGATCGTCGGTTGACGGACCATCTGATAGACATTACACATTTACGTCGTGTTATTTGACGACACGTTTGGTCTAGTGGCTAGTGACCCTAGCTGTTAACCAAACGGTCGCGGGTTCGAATCCCGCTAGGGGCAAATGTTTATGTGTGTTAACATTTAAATTTGTACATGGATGTTTGTGTCTATAATATGCATGTAATTTACAACAAAAAAAAGTAATCTAAGTATATCAACTGTCTATAGTATCCATAATACAAGCCTATAGTTGCTTAATGTGGAACTAGATGGTGCTTGCTGTGTGGAATGTGTGAAGACTATTTAATTATTGTCCATAGATCTATACTAATATTATCACGAGAAAAGATTTGTATTATTGTATGTAATGAATAAACTCAAAAACTAGTGGACCGATTTCAAAAATCCTTTCACCTATAGAAAGCTACATATTAACAGCGAGTCTTTATGAAAAGTTAAAAACAACTTTCCCTTCCATTTTTAAAATAGGAACAATGTTGTTACTGACCTCTCTTTCCTCTTTCGGTTCTCCCACGAGCGTGACGTCGGGGAGATTCTGTTTGGCCTCCTCTTGTACTGGAGGCGGAGGAGGGTCATTCTCGACTACTTTTGTGTTTGTCGTTTTTGGTTCTACTACTTCCGCCGGCTTCGTCTGTTCCTCTTTCTCTAAACGATCCTTTTCCTGTGTACAATTTTAGAACGATCACAATCGCTATTCATAGATAATCTATACTTCTATACTAATATTATAAATGCGAAAGTATGTTTGGATGTTTGTAACTGTTTCACGCAAAAACTAGTGAACCGATCACTAAGAAATTTTGCATACATGTTGTCTGGGACACCGGAAAGGACATAGGGTACCTTTCATCCAGAAAATAAGGACTATTCCCGAAGGATAAATAAAAAATAAAAAACTAACGCCCGGCCAAAGTGTTATAGCAACACGAGGTCAAGCGTTATATTGCTTATTTTTATTATTATTTCAACGCGGACGAAGTCGCGAGCACCAGCTAGTACTCAATTGATTGATTAAAACATACAAAACATTTTTATTGGTACCTACCTTTTGTGATAGGTCCTTATCCGTCTGCTCTCTCTGCTGCCTTATTCTTTGAACGGACTGCATCGCTTCCTGTAAAAAAAAAAAAAACGGGCATATATTAATTATCCATATTAATGTGATGTCAGAGTTGAATGAATATTTTTTTAAACACCTGCTCCTTCTCCTTGGCCATGTTCTCGAACTTGGCGCGGATGGAGGATGGCTTGGCGGCGCCGATGTCCGGCTTGTGGCGGACGACGGCGTGCGTCGGCGTCCTTTCGCCGAAGCCGTGTGCGCTGGCGTCCTGCCGGTCGGTCTGCACCCCGAACTGACCGCCGAAGCCCACCTTGTGGTCCAGTTGGCTCGCGTGCGCCGGCGTCCTCTCGTGGTGCTCCCACCCCACCGCCGACGCGTCTTGTCTGTCCGATTGCACCCCGTACTTGCCGCCGAATCCGACCGCGTAGTCTGCAAGTTATAGATGTGTCATGTAATGTAAATACTTTTTATATTATTAAAAATAAACGACGCACCTCTCTGCGACTCGTGGTGCTGCACGTGCTCCTTGTGGTCCCAGCCGACGGCGGACTTGTCCTTCCTGTCCGACTGGACGCCGAACTTCCCCCCGAATCCCACGGAGTAGTCCTTCTGGGACGGATGCTTCTCCACTTGCTCCCGGTGGTCCCATCCGGCCGCGCTCTGTTCACACACACCCATTATTATTAAACTTTTTATTCGCCAAAGGTTCCCGGGTTCGATTCTCGGCCGGGTCAACTTTGGAAATTAACTTTTCAAAGTTGACTCGTCTAGTTATTACAAGACTCCTCGGTCTGGATTTGTAAAAGTCATCTGGGCATCTGGCGTCTGGCGGCAGTGACCACCCGCACACAGAAAGGAAAAAGGTTGTAAAATGAGGGATCGTAAGTACCTTATCGACTCTGTCTGTTTGAACTCCAAACTTTCCGCCGAAGCCCTGTGCGTAGTCCGTTTGGGAGACGTGTTTGTCCACTTTGCCGACGTAATCGTGGCCCACGGCGGACTTGTCCATTCTGTCCGTCTGTACGCCAAACTTACCGCCGAAACCTCAAAAAAACCAACAAAATTAACAAACTCCATCTAGACTGGTGGTTTTTTTTTTTTTAAACCACGGGGTTGACGACATTATTTAGCGAAACTTTCTGCCTTATTATCTAACAGCAGACTACTTGCGATCGCGTCTGCTGCCATACAGAAATTATGCACTTTAATTTTAATTATTGTCCGTATAATGAGACAAGCGAATGTCGCTAACAGACTAGACATATTTATTTAATCTTTTTTTATCGCAAACCACACCTTTGTTACGAGTTGCATGATACCATAAACACGATTTAGCGTGTTTAATATTGCCACAAATCGATAGAAAGTTTTCGCCTGTCGCAAGTTGGTCGCAAGTCGTCTGCTGTTAGATAATAACGTAGCGGGTCTTTTTAGACTAATTTGATCCAGCTGAACACTATTCTGTCCGGTGTCAAGCCCTCCCTTAAAAACGTGTCCCGATCTGTGGGGTTTCTTTTTTTTTTTTTTTTTTTTCAATTTTTTTTTTCGGAATCTATTAAGAAAACTGTCCACGATAAAAATTAACTGCATTAAATTCCCTACAATATTAATATATTAATCATTTAACAGGCATAAATAGTTTCAGATTCTGTCCAAAAATGTCTGTTCAAAATATATAAAAAAAAAAAAATTATTTGCATTATTTTTTTTTATCGAAAAACAATCGAAGCTGTGAAAAGTGAAACAAATAATTGAATTATAATTGAAACACTTGTAAGGAGGTTAAGTTAGGTATTGTTTTGTATGTAAATGTAGATATTGTTATGAAATACCTTGCGCATAGTCTTTTTGTGAGACGTGTTTCTCTGTTTTGCCAACGTAGTCGTGGCCGACGGCCGACTGGTCCATTCGGTCTTGTTGGACTCCGAATTTACCACCGTAACTGAAAATTAACAATTTTTTTTATATGTTAACGTCGTCGGACAGGCTGACTGTCCAATTGAATTTGTGTTACCCTTGAGCAGTGTTGTTCACCTTACTCGGGGGGTCGCTGGCAAATGGAAAAAGGCAACTACAATAAAATCACAATTTCAGTGAGAAGGTTGGGCTTGTTTATTTTTCAAAAATTTGTCAAATCGTGGTGCTACTTTTGAAATGTTAACAATCAAATTAGGTAACAAAAAAGCAAAAATAATGTAAATGTAGTGATAAAATGAAACAACTTGTTAATGTGATTAATGAAGACGGATTTTATATTTAATATATTTGGAACAGAGAAAATTGAAATACACATGAGCTTTACACAAAAGGATAAATGAATATTACATAGACAAATGACAGATGTTAGTCATCAGATTTTGTGTGGCCTGGTTACAGACATTTTGCGTCCTATACTTTAAACACGTGGTCTTTTAAATTAATAACTTTTTGTCTGTCTATGGTCCAAGGGGGGGTCGCCAGAATTTTTCTACCTGTAAATGGGGTCGCGTATTCAAAAAGATTGAAAATCAATGCTCTAGAGTCTAGTCTAGCACAAGAAATGTCCCAGGTGGTGCAAGTTCGCTGTCGTCCATAGAATTAAAATGTGAGTTTCGTATCCCTTACACGCTCATTGAAACACAGCACACGTGCTGTTTCATTTAATGGAGTGGCTACTGCCACCAGACGGTCCGCCCGAGTGGCTGCGAAACGTAGTGATCTTATTAAATCCATTCGAGTGTGTGTGTAATCGTTCACATTTCAATTGTCAAGTAACATTGATTATTATTTCGCATTTTTGTCTATGCTTGGATTTTCACGGCACCTGTATCGAGGAGAAACACTGTGAAATTATAAATATATAATTAATTAATGATTGACATACCCGTATGAAGATTTGGGTCCTTCCTCGTACTGTTTCTTTTTCGCTAATGTGTCTGCTTCCAGAACTTCCTCTCTCAATTTAGCCATACTGGAAAAATAAAAGTTTTCCAGTAATGCTTAATTGATTTTGATTCAATGTCTATGACATTAACTGTGTGATGAATATTTATAAGCTTAAAGAAGTAAATCTATCAAACTTTTCCTGTAACATTTGACAGAAGAAGTAGGTATTTTTTTTCCCTCGTAATGCAAAATATGTTACGCAATTTAGAAAGTTAAATAAATATTATGCATAAATATTTTATTGATAACCTTTGTCATCGCCTACACACTTCCCTAATGGGAGATAATGACATGCAAACAAAATAGCTTTAATTCTGCAGTTTTTTTTTTCTCGCTTTATTACCAAAAAGCCCTTGTGTCACTTATGTAGATATTTAAGCTAAAAATCAAACCATAACTAATCAATTTTTAAAGTTGCACAAGCTACAAAATAATTGACATTTGCATTAAGAATTTTACAAAGATAAGTGAGGGTTGTTTATTATACTTTTAAAGAAATAATTTAGCTATGTAACTAAACCTAATGACTACTTCCTTTATTACTTAATTGAAGAATCTATGAACTGTTGCCTGTGATCAATTACTTAAAGCCTTAAAGCCTTACAGTAACAATAATACGAGTGTTAAATAAATTTAAAAAATATTTTTACCATAACATATAACTATTCAAATAAAACCGATATTAGAACAGCAGTTGGTCACATTATTTTAAAATTTGACATTAGGACCACTCCTTTAAATAATGGAACACACTTTACAAATACTTACTCTATGGCTTCCACATTTCTTCCGCCAGGACCCCACCGTTGCTCCTGTTCGGTCACATCATTCACAAAATCAGGGTCTGTCTCCCAGTCATCATCACCACTTGGCGGAAGTGATTTAACTTCGATGCCTGCTTTCCACATCTATAAGAATTTATTGTTTTGGTCTGTATTTTTTTTTAAATCACTTGTGTTATGGGATAACCATACAACTGATAGGGTACCCCCTGTCGCAACCCTGCACTCCCCCGCTCAGACTAGATCCAACTTTGAAATGTTCATTTGCAAAGTGGACCCTACCGACAATAAAAACCCGATACCCTCGAAACTTGAACAATGATCTTTTAAAACAAGTCCCTTTAATTTACAACAAAAAAATCACATAATTCATATAAATAACAACAGTATGCCAAGGCTCTATATTCACTTTATATGAGGTTTTACTTCAATGGTTCAGTTTACCAAATGACAGGAACAACTCCAGATGCTTATTGTTCAAATTGCTCATTGCACATTATTTCCTAGAGATGTAATGGATAGCTGTTCCTGTACCTGGCTTTATTAATGCAATTTTTTTGCAAATTATATACATAAATCTTCCTAGTTGATCATTATTTTGAATTAGTTAATTTGATCATTAGTGAAAACTGTATCAAAATCCGTTGAGGTTTTGAAGAAGCTGAGAAACAGGCGGACATGGACAGCAAATTCAATTTATAGTATGTAAATATATATATAAGATTTTAACATTATTTTGTAGAGTATCAAGCGGGAATCATTCCAACAATAATAATTATACTTTCTACGATCAGTTTTTATTATCCTAGTAGCAAGTATATTAAAATCATCGATGTTTATGGATGGGCTTTTTCCATAGCAAATAACACTGGCAAAACAATCTGCAAAATTACACATGTACTTGAGTACTTTGGTTTCATTTTGTTCAAAAGTAGCAACCAAAAGCATTAAATTACTATAATAAACAACCGACTACTAATTTCGTTAATCCCTCCGAGCAACACGACCAACCAACGAGTCCGACCTACTCGTACAAGATGGGCGATTTTTACCTACAAAAATCAATCTGATTGTGCGAATCAAATTGATTTTGAGGAATTTTTTTGTTTGAAAAGGCCCATCCATAAACATCGATGATTAAAATAAAATGGACCCTACGAAGGTGGGATGACAGTTTAAGCCAGTTATGTTTGTTTATTACAATCTTATCTCGATTGAATGAAATTCTAGTTATTGATTTGTAACTTTTGGAAGTACAGGAATTCTCTAATAAAAAATGTCAACAAAACCATAATTTTATAAGACTATGTTGAATATATTACGCGAAAACAATAGTGTTTATAAACAGGAAAATGGATGAATCATAATGACAAATACCTATAGGTACTTCCTAAACAATTTTTCACTACATATTTCATACTTTCTTACTAGATACTTTTTCAATGAATTATTTATATTTTCACGTTACGAAATACATATCTTATCTAAAAATGAGTCACAATCAAAGATTTCACTATCTGTACCTATTTGGGCGACATTCGTAAAAAAGGCGCCTCCCGCATAGATAGAAAAATATTAAAAATATTTTACAGCCACATATTAAAAAGCTCATATAAAATAGTAAAAGAAAAATGTACACCCAAAAAAGCTTATTATACGTAAAAAAACCATAATAAATTGCTATAAAAACCTTTAGAAAGCCGGTTTACTTGTTTCGTTAACACGCACGTAATCACTCGCACTAAAATGATTGATTCACATTGGAAATACGCTGCGTGTCGCTCTGTAGCGGAGTTATCAAAAAGGAAAAAATATATTTAAGAGGAATAACAATTAATATTACAATTTAAATGTTATGGGGAAAACTTTAAATACAAAATTACAAATTATGGACGATTATATTGAAATCAAAATTAAATTCAACTGTACATAGAGCAATCAAACTAAGTTATTGGCTTATCTGTCACTGTCAACAAGTGCTGATGTAACCGAACGCTTGATTATTTGACATAATATTAAGAACTTACTGTCATCTTTCTGTTGCCGTCAATAACTGTAATAAGGTCAATTTTAAAACCGCCTAACTTGTAGTTGTATATTATAGTGAACGCAAACGCTCCTGGCACACTGGGTATTAAATTTTATAGTGACAAACTGGGGAGGATTAGTGATGTCAAGCGCATCACTATCGATTATGTAAATAAAACTTTTGTTTTATTACAAATATGTTTTATTATATTTTGTTATATTTTTAATCATATTTATTTATTTACATAACAAAATCCACAGCCTAAAATTATACACAATTTAAAATATGAAACATCAGATTTACAATATTTACATGACAATAGCGTAAATAAAAAAGAAATTTTTTTGCAAATAGTTAATTGGCGATGACTTACAACGCCAATTAACTATTTTCGAAATTTTTTGCTAATAGTTTTAATAATCGGCGATGACCTGCATAACGGTCACTAACGCTAAATACTAAGAACGGTATATACTAAAAAGGAAGAAAAATCAACATACTTACAATCAATTCCAGCTGCAACAAAATTCAATTAGTCTTACAACTGATTTAGGATTAAATTGATAAAAAAAAATCTCTTAGGAACACTCAAAGTATCTACAATGCGTGCTTAACATGCACAACCCTAGCCTTTGTGCGGAACAAGGCTAGCGCTTGAATGATTTATGGCCCAGTGTGCAGAAGAGTTTGCGTTCACTATAGTATAGTAATATATAGGGAGAAGGTACCTACAGTATTAATTAATTTTATTTGGTATGTACCAAAAACAGTTACAATGGTTTTTCAATAACATTAAATACGGCCAAATGAAAAAAGACTGTGTAGTTTTAATAATTTTTATTTAAAAACACACCTCAATTTACTAACAATACTTATACCTATGTAATGTTCATTTGTAAATGATACCGTTGCCAAATATAGGCTATGAACTAGCTAGATAATCATAAAACGATAAGCTTTTACTACTATTAATTATAACAAAAACTACATTTCCATATACTTACTTAACGTGTTTATGACTGGTGCTAAATATTTATTCCATAAGTTTAACAAGACACTAACATGAGTCTTAGGGAATTTGACATTAATCACCGCTTCTTTATTTTTGTCTATCTAAAAATTTATTTTATTATAGTCACTGTTATACAATGTTTGAAAATCGTGATAAATAAGTAGTAGTGTAAATAATATAACAAACATAGTCTGCATAGTGATTGGTAAGTATCTAGGTACATAAATTTTTAGAATCATTGTAATCGCTTGAATATTTATCAGCTTGAACTTGAGTAAGTAATATATCACATCTTTAAACTATGTATTTTTACTATTATATTAGCCTTACAATTTTAATTATCTATTACAAATCTTGCATACTTTTAATAGGTACATAGTTCAACATCACTGTAACATATTATATTAATTATTAGTTAAAAACAGATTTATTACTTAAGTAGTTACCTAATATTATTTTAAAATAATTTGTCTATAATAGTTATAATATACCGATTGGTATTTACACTTCAGGATCTGGCGCATCAACAGCATAACCTAACTTTTGTAAAGCTACTTTTATTTCGCCAAATACCGTAGCGTCCTCAATAGTTGCGGGTAATTTTACAAGCTGAGACCTCGCTAGCTTGGCTATAGCTCCTCGCAATGCTTTTCCTGATCTTGTACGTGGCAATGCTGGAACAGCAACAGCTTTCCTAAAGGCCGCAATTGGTCCGATCAAATGGCGAACTAATGCTATTAATTCTTGTGTCACAGCACTTTCAGCAACTATTTCTTCATCTTAAAACATATAAAATAAAAATTATTTTAACTCGTAATATTATTTGTATTATTCACTTATTTATAAAGATTTCTATTCACCATCTTGAGGAGGCCTCATGACGTATAAGCATAGAGGAACATCTCCTTTAGTTGGGTCCGGAGCTCCGACAACAACTGCATCTGCAACTCTTGCGTGTTTTAATACAACATCTTCGAGAGCGGCCGTTGATAACCTGTGGCCAGCCACGTTGATGACGTCATCAGCTCTGGCCACAACCCAGACAGCTCCTTCGGCGCTGATCCAACCGGCATCTTGTGTGTCGTAATAGCCCTAAGAGTATCAGTAGACGTTACAGGCAAAAGTTGATTATAAAAATATAGAGAAAATATATAGTGGTTTATTACAAATTACAATATGAAAAAATAAGGAAAATTTGAATGAAAAATAAAGTTTATCACATTTCGAATTATAATTGAACGTACGGGAAATATTTTATTATTATTCATTGATTTAATTGAACTCATTGACCTTTTTAATGACAATAATTCAAAATAATTACATACAAATTTATTAAGCATAACATTAATACGTTCTTTTGGTATACAATTATCATTAACATTTTGATTTAAGTAAACATTTTTATTCTGTTTTCGTGATTTTATATACTTACAGGATATGATTCAAAATATGTTTCTTTGAATCTTTGATCAGCTTGCCATAGAGTTGAAGCAAAACCAGGTGGTAAAGGCAACTTAGCGACTAGTCTTCCGACCTCTCCAAATTCACATTCTGTGCCGTCTTCTCGAAGAGTGCGCACTAAGGAAAAGAATTCTCTTCATCAAAAAATTAATGATAATGATCAATAATGTGAGAATTTTTGTGCCCTAAATAAAAATTTCAGGGAGATTCCCGTTCAAAAATAATTTAGTTTTTTAAACTATAGTGTTCGTAAGGTTCAAATTTAAGCAACACTTCAAAAACAGAATCTCAAAGCTATTTATAAGATTTTGCATAATTTTCAACTATTTAATGAAGTTATTTAACAATATTATGACATTTTTAGTAAAATATGGGCCAAGTATAAAATGTTTAACATACAATCATAACCAGGCACCGCATACCCAGCTGAGTGAGGTGGTACAGCTTTAACACCATACCCAAGGCATGCAGCAGTGATGGCTGAACCCGTTTCTGTTTGCCACCAATGGTTCAAAACCGGGACACCGAAAATTCTTTCGGCCCATTGCTAAAACAATTTTACACGAAGTTGTAACATTTTAGACTGTCCATTTTATTTTAAAGTTTTGAAAATCCTGTGTCGACATTAACAGTTTTCCCTAAATTACACAAGTTTCATCACAGTTAAGGGAACTGTGTATGACAATACTTTTTCTTGTTTGTAATTTAAATTGAACACCTATTAATCTATGCTGCTTAAACAAAGGATGCCACGGGCCAGGGTTCATAGTGGTACTATTGAATTTAATTTGCGTATGTAAAGAAATCAAACGGAACAGAGTACAAGCCACAAATGAGACCAGGCTATTTTAGTTTCAATCGAGGTGTTCATAAAGACACTTTTCGCTTAAAATTTAAACGAATGCTCTATTTAATTGTGTCAGTATTGAATAAATGTTGACGAATTACCGTTGGCATTACATGTGTGTTGTTGTCACGTTTGAATAAAGAGGTTATTATTGAAAATAACACAAATGAAATAAGTGAAACGCGGAATGACAACTTTGAACAGTGTTTAGGTCTACGTAATCAAATAAAAAATATATACTATAAATATAAGTGCTCATTATACACATAAACTCACTCTAGTATCTTGATCACAGTGTTCGCCAGCCACGAAGATTGTTTTCAAGGACTTTCCGCAATATCTTCTCGCAAACTTTGCAGCCGGATCAGCCCGCTTCAGAACACGGATGGCCGTAGGAATTGTTATAAGCGCATTCACGCGGTGTTGTTCTATAATCCTTAATATTTATAATGAATATTAAAACATTTTCAAACATTATATAGGTGAGTAATCTAAAGTTTAAAAAACTTTTATAGGAAATGTTTAAAAAAATAACCTGAAATACTGGCCAGGGTCTGGAGTTCTATCAGGTTTTCCCTCATACAGTATACTTGTGAGTCCAGCAAGTAAGGGCCCATAGCAAATGTAGGAATGACCAACCACCCATCCAAGGTCGGAAGCGGTCCACCATACTCCCTTAGTCATACCGTAAACTGCATGCATTGACCAGCAAAGGGTTGCCGCATGACCACATGGACGTTGGATTCCCTTCGGAGAGTCAGTTGTACCTAATGATAATGTCAATATCTTTTACTTATTCTATTACATTAAAAAAATATTACAAAATTTTATACATTTCTTAAAAACTGAACAAAATTAACATTAAATTTCACTAAATTAAATTAAACAACATGTATAATTGTTACTATCCCAATCTAAAAAAATATTGAATTACTATTATCCAAAAATCAATTTTAACACTGACCGTACCTAATTCACATTCCAATTAATTATAATCAAGTGTGAATTTTTAAAATTGAGTTCAAATTACCCGATGTGTATAATATGTACAAAGGTTCATTGGCTTCCACAGAGACACACGGCACTGGATCTGCTTCAAGAGCTTCTTGCCAACATATATCTCTGTCTTTCTCTAATGTGCATTCCAAAACTCGCCTTCGTTGATATATTATGCATTTTGTTGGCTGGTGAGAACTCTGACATAGAGCTTCGTCAAGAATGTCCTTGTATCTGTAAAAAATATATTATATATTGGAACAGTTTTAACAAATAAAAATTCTTTCCACATAATATTATCGATATTTCATAAAAGTCATTTCCAGAGAGAAAACTAGTCACTTTTAAATTGTACGAAGTTTCTTTAATTGTTGCGACTTGCAGTTTTAGTCTATGGATTTTTCGACGAAGGTTATCCAACTTATACATGAGAAGGTGTTTGTCGGCCAATGTCGGCTACAATTAAAATATAGAAGGCGCTGTAATAGCATTTTGTTTGCACAACCAAACACAAGCGTCATTTTGTCCAATTTATGAATCACTATTGAATATCTTAGGGTCAGTTACTTATCTTCAACAAAGATGGTGTGATGTGTGATTTTTATAAAGGTTCTTTATAAAAATTTAGGAACCTACAGCCAATCAGCAAACTTACCTTACAATTTTGTTAGGTTCGACACCACAACTAGCGGCGATAATAACAGTCGGCTCTGCGTGTTCGATCCTAGTTCTTAATTCTCTTGCTGCAAATCCTAAAAACATATGTTCCAATACGGTAGGTAAGTATTCATGCCTTTTAGTACTGGTTAAGTACTACTTACTCTATGCTTTAGTTATATTTTGTTTAACTATCGCTGTAGGTATATAGGCGTAAATGCTATAGCTATTAGTACTCTGCGTATCCCCTAACTGAATCCCTCAGGGGATCGACATAGGTAATTATATTCTGTGGTTCCGAAGAATCCCCTGATTGCTATGTAAAAAAAACTAGGCTTACACATTTATAAAAAAAAATAAGACACCTATCGCACCTAATGCGAACTGTTTTAATAATACCTAACAGTAGAATGTTTTACATTTACTACAACATCTTACAATTATTTCGCCATTTATTAACTGTAGGTAGATAACTAAGATTCTTGAATGACCTTATCAATTGCGATTTGGTCATTCATTATGGGTTCACTTTTTATCTGCATCTTTTCTTTGGGCAAATATTATTTCTTGCAACAAATATTATTCAATATAATAAACATTCCTAGATAAACAGAAGGGTTGCCCAGTTCAAGACACTGACAACACAGTTCCTTGTCACTACTAGATATCAGTAAGTAAATAGATTTAGAAATTGCAATGTAGAATAACTACATGACAGCTTTTGTACCTATTCCTTGCTCAAATATATAAGTATTCAAACAGAGGTTTACCTCCAAAGACAACGGAGTGTATAGCCCCAATTCTGTTTGTAGCCAACATCGCCACAACTGCTTCTGGTATAAGTGGCATATAAATGAGCACACGGGATCCTCGCGTTACTCCCAACGAAGCCAACTTCCCAGCTAAACGAGAAATCTGAAGAGAAATTAATTCCTGTTAGTACCTTACCTTGTGTTGAAAATGGTGTTTATGGCCCATCCCTGAATTTTTATGTTTTGAGCGAAAAATCTTATCTGAAAGCCTTTTAGATGGAAAATCGCCTTTCTATAGGTACCTACTAAATCAGGGAAGTAAAAATTAAAAAGGTCCATATGCAGAAGAATCAATACAGGGGAATCCCGGTATTCAGAATTGGATCTAATCTAGGTTTATTACATCACCAATGTCGAAAATATGTCAGTATTGAGGTATTTTAGAGAATCACACTGAAGTCCCTGAAACATCAGATTAATCATTAACTTAATGATTAATCTGATGATTAGGGCGTTTAAACCGCAGTTTAACGATGGTGATCAACAAAATATTATTAAACGGCTGTTTAAATTTTAAACAGCTGTTTAAAAATAACCGTCTGTTGGTGAACTCGAGCCTTAGGTAACTAGTGCTTAACCCAAGCTTAACTTTATGTGGTCTCAGTTCTGATTAATTATCTTGCTACAAATGCGTTAAACTATTTGTTTGGTAAGAAATAAGTAATATATTACTTATTAAACTATTTACGTACATATTTCGATATAAATATCAGTAAATATATTTTAAAAATAGTTTAAAAACATGCTTTAAAACTATCCTGCCCTAGAAAATGATTAAATTCATGGTATATAGTTAGTTAGTAACAATATAGTTACAACGGACTTTAGTAAATTTCTAAATCATAAATAAGTACCTACTTACTTTTATTAACAACTATTTTTTTCGTCTTCATAATTTATGTATGTAATGTATGTATGCGTGTGTATATATATGTATATTGTATATATGAATGTATACCTACTTACTACAATATTTTATAATATCTTATATTATATGTCATTTATGATTCGAATGTGTTTTTTTGTGAATATAATGGTTATTGTTTTGGAACTTAGTATAAGAATTTTCGGGTCGATGATTGATGTTAATGTTGTGTATACCTGTCATTGGAATTCACATCAGACCATGACCGAACGTACGAGTAAAAACTGTATTATTGTGTTATATTGTTGTGTTTTCTGTTGGTGTACCTTAATAAATAAATAAATAAATAATGTTATTTTATACTAACCTGATGTTTCATTTCATTGTATGTGACTCTTCGCACAGTGTCCGTGAGAGGAGAGTCGTATACCAAAGCAATGTTTTCACCGCGACCCTTGTTGATGTGTCGGTCGATCGCATTGTGACATACGGACATTTCGCCGCCTATCCACCTTTACATATAGTAATATCATTGTTACTATTGCGTGGGATAAACAGGTAATAACTTTTGTATGGAATATGCTGACGCCAAGAATAGGCGCGAATTATATTGCACACTCGAATTAAGTAGGTATCTATACTAATTAAGCCACAAATTAATTAACCTCCGCTAAAGTATAATATTCTCGTCATTATGATTGCAATAAAGCTCCCATGATATATAGGATAGCCTAAGAATATATTAATGAACGGGTGGCCTAGCCAAGATCCAATCCAATGCAAACGTTTCGTTGGGTACTAACGAAACGAAAGACAGAAAGCCCGGTGATTGGTTGTTGTAACGCAAACATAAAATTTTGACCAATCACAAAGCTTTCTCCCAGCGTAGCGTAGCGTTTACGACTGTAGAAAGCACTGCGTTTTGTATCTTGCGCCAACATTCGACCGGTAAGTTAACTGCGTTTAATTAACTGGCTAATATTAGATTTCGGATTTCAAACCGAAGATGCCAGAAGAATGAATAGCTATTTTTACACACGAATCTATGAGAGCCTTGCTACCTTACTAAACACGTGCACTTGCACATTGGCAGTTGGCTTTGCTTGTGTTAATACGTAATTACTAACGTACCTAAAGTTAAAAAATATTGACTTATTTATTTATTTTGTTTACATTACAATATCTGTCTACTATATTTTTAATTGCTTCAAAAACTTTATTCTTACCAATGTGTAAAAGGTGGATTGCTATTATCCAATACACGATCCCAAGGCTTTGTCCATTCCAGCTCGTGTCCAACTTCTGCCCAAAATTCTTTCGGGTTGTTCAATGATCTCTCGTGAGCTTTTTGGTATTGCTCTGTCACGCTACTTTCGCCTAAATCAATATTTAGGTCAAATAGTACAATACAGTTCATTTTTATAAACTAAATAGTGACTTGGGATTTCACAGTAACATTAACAATGTACAATATACTCCTTGGTACTCAGAATACTCAACAAACTAGTAGAAGCGATTGAGCATAAAATATTTATGTTTAACTAGCGGCCTGTTCCCGACCAAAACCTTCCTCGAGAACCACTGTATCCATTGGTGAAAACAGAATGAAAATCGGTGCAGTAGTTTTTGAGTTTATTGCGAACAGACAGACAGATGAGTAGTATGTTTTATAATAAGTATGTTGTGAAGTACTTAAATGGATTTTTTTACTAGTCATTCTGTTGATAAAGATTAACATATAAGTACTTATTTAATTTAAATTATAGTGTTTTGACTTTCACAGTGTAAAAATAGGTAGGGATTGTATTTAATGTATAATTAGTTTATTTACATTTCTATTTAATTGCGAATTGACTTTTTTTCTTAAATTACAAATTGTTATCGCACCCTTGTTTTTGATCACAAAGCTCGGCATGCAATTTTGAACTCTTCCTCTGCTTCGCTCTTTGTTTTGTGGCAACACCTATTGTAAATTTTACTGCTATTGAACCTACCAACGGAGGTATACATCTTTTATAATGCGCACTGCCAAGGTTTGGAACTCCCTCCCTGCGTCTGTATTTCCGAGCTCATATAACCTAAATCTTTTCAAAGTTCGAGTGATTAGGCATCTTCTGGGTTGAGAATGAGGTTCGCTCCATCTTAGGCCTCATCCTTGCTGCACAGTTGGTTGTTGGTCAAGAGCAAACCCATCTTTTATATAAAAAATAAAAAAAAAAGAGCGGCAGCTGACGTTTACAGGGCTTCAAGCCTGGGCTCGATCGCGAAATGAGCGAGGTCATTAATGAACGGTAAATTTCATAGATGAGACTCGACCGCGAAAGAGTCTAGCGGAGCGGGCTGAAAGAGCAAAAAAAAAAGAGCAGAAGCGGCCTCGCTGTGTCATCGCGTTGGTTGCGAGTTTTGAGCGGAGCAAGAGCAAGCAAGCAACCCCCTCCCCCCCCCCCCCCCTCCCCACGCACCGCCCGCGCCCCTCACTCGCCCGTCTGTAGGGTGGGGATGTCGAACACGTGTTCAATTGTATCGAATGCGTCACAACACTAAACACCGCTGGCAGCTATTTTTAGATCGAGCTTCACGCATTTTATCTATTTCTCGCTTGAAAAAACACGCTCAGCACATCTCTGTCCGTTCATTTCGCGGTCGAGCCTCGTCAACTTGATACAACTTTCTGAAGCATCTCACGAGTTATAGTCGGAGAGCAAATGATTGACTAAATTTGTGCTCGTGGACCATTACGTAGGTAACTCCTTACTAGTCTTTACCTAATTAAAAACAATCTAATTAACACGTAAACTTCACTTCGCGGTATTATTGTTCGATATTATCATACATATAATAAAAATAGTCTGTGCGTTTGTGCACGCTAATCTCAGAAACGGATTAAACGGTTTGAATGTGGTTTTCACTGATATATTATAACAAGCTTCCTGTAACATTCAGTGTTTGTTTCATTCCAATAGGTTTACAAAAAGAAAGAAAGTTAAAATTTTTAAAATACTTCGCAAAGATTGAAAAAAAAAATTATAAAATTAAATATATATCTATTTAGTAAACAAAATTTAACATATACTTAGATTAAAAAATCCATAATACGTCCGATCATTCCCCTTTCCACACTTAACTATAAAATTGGCTGTGATCATATACTTACCTGAATATTTATTATTAATATCGATATTGTTAATATTGTAAATTTAGTGATGATATCATTGTGTAAAGGAAAAATAAACAACTCCTGAGTGTTGTTTAAAATTAGGGAGAAAAAATAAAAGTTACTCAATAAGTTAAAAATAATAGCCCATGTTAGTGCCTTAGGCTCGAGTTCACCAAGAGACGGTTATTTTTAAACAGCTGTTTAAAAGGTAAACAGCCGTTTAATAATATTTTGTTGTTAACCATCGCAAAAATGCGGTTTAAACGCCCTAAACATCTGATTAACTTAATGATTAACCTGCAGTTTAGCGATCGTGATCTACAAAATCTTATTAAACAGCTAAATTTTGTTTAAATTTTAAACAGCTGTTTAAAAATAACCGTCTGTTGGTGAACTCGAACCTTAGAAATAAAAAAATTTAGAACCCTTTGCCTGTCAGCCTCTCTGGCACCATTTACCGTGAAAAAAAGCTCTTTATTATTTATTAAAACACAAGTCCAAAACGACTCACCATAACTCTCTATATCAGTGACTGTCACAAAGGTCTTCTTCTTCAGCTCACTGATAGAAGACTCGAACTTGCTCCTCTCGATCTTAGAACTTCCTACCACTTCTTTTTCCTGATACATTTTCAGTATTGTGACACAGTAGTAACTTAACTAACTAAGTTACTCATCAAGTAACTGTCGAGTACTGCCACCCGGGCACTGTTCGCACTAATAAAATACAATGTATCGTGTTCCTGTATACGAATGAGGCACCTATGAACTCACTGAATTATTAAATAACTTTATTGAAAAGAGTTTGACGCATTCAGTTTTATTACGTATTACTCGCTGATGTAGCCGATAGAGCATTTCATTATGTTAACTCTTTTATTTATTTATTTTTAAAACGCCAACAGAACATTATATTCAAATTATACACAACATATCGTTAATAAACTATGAGAGCTGGTATATGGGCCAATTTTATAGGCATCTACAACACTCGCAACAATAATTAAGTACATGAACATTTAGGACCTAAGAATGGTCTCAATTGAATAAAGTCTTCAAACAGGATGGAGTTTCATTTCTTAATAGACCTCCCATCGCTAATTAAAACAAGCAAGGGTACTATTAAATGCTCAAAAATAGTCCAAAGAATCAGTCACGGATCGATATCTAGGTATATTATCTAATATCCTAGCTTCTTCCTGCCTTTTCTAGCTATAACTTTACAACCTTACAAAAGACCAGCTTTGAATATTCATTTTATTATTATTATGTTTTATTTATATATAAGTATATAGATAAATTATTAGTCTGATAATTATTTTGTTAATAGATTTATTAAATCATGTGTGCTGCTGCGTTTCTGTGAGTATGGGCATAGAGTAAATAGTTACTGGTTAAGTAATATTTACTCTATGGTATGGGAATGGGATACCAGAGCCTATTTCTCTATCCTCTGCTTTCATATTCTTTGTTACTAAGTACGGCAGCACACTTTCAGCAGCAATGATTTGTTTTGATAGGAGACGGTGTACACCTACCATCGTGTGGACCGGCAGTTCACCTGCCGAGTGCCGGCGTACCTACATAAAAATAAATCGTACTAATATTTCAACTATGCAAATATTTTCGGTTAGTATATATATATTATAATGACTAGATCTGCAAAATTACCTATTCAGCATAAAGACTGAATCTAATTAAGGCCACAGCTCTGGAGAAAGCCTATATCTTACTAGCAAAAGGACTAGTTATCACATCGTAAAAAGACTAAATTTTAAAACGACTAGGTAATATCAATAACAAACGTTTTTCTAGTTATCGGAATTAATAATTATTAATGAAAGTGATTAATTAATTAATTGGTAAAATTAACTACCACTTAACACGTTCATTTAATTAAACATTCAGTTTTATTATAGATGTTGCAAATGTTTGTCACGTTTGTAGTGATTTGTTGTAAGAATTGTAAAAGTATTGTAATTCGATTCTAAATTTAGACCTAATTTGAAAAACTAATGATACTAAATTTAGTTTTAGGTTCACAAGTTGAATCGAGTCCGTTTCGAGCGAACATAGATATTAAAGGTCTAGAAAATGGGGATATAAAAGGAACTGTGAATATTAAAGATGTCTTACAATACTTAGTAAGAAATTTGAAAGGCCAATTTACAATTCCTGAAAATGCTGAAAACATTGCTGAAGGTGGGTTTGTATTATATTGTATTGAAAACAATATATTCTTGTGTTTTGGTTAGCATTAGTCATTAAAATATAAAAGCACTCATCCTATTTAAAAAAATCTTTCACCAATAGTTAGAATTGAATTTAAAGATAGACTTAGTCTAATAACACGGGCGAAGTCGCGGGCACCAGCTAACTAAAAATAAAGATACAACGCTTTGCAAAAGTATAATGTCAGGTGTACCTAATGTACGAGAGGTGTTCAATCAAAAGTGAGAATGAAATAGGTACTCCTTGGTAAGAAAAAAAAATTGATACTGGCAGGCAACGCCTAGACATTTGTTATATTAATTAAAAATTTTCGATTTTCATAATTGTAGTCATTTGTTTTCTACGTTTCGTAACGTGTTCTCGAAAATGGATAAAATTGAAATTCGCGCGGTAATTAAATGTCTCTGCTTAAATTTTTTTACTACGGAGCAGGTAAATCAAGACATGCAAGGAACATTAGGGGTTCATCGTCGTGTCACAGTTCGTTTTATAGATGAAGAAATAAAGATTTCGATAGGGAGTGTCTGTCTATAATATTATGCATAACCACCTGGGCATGAAAAAAGTGTCCGCGCGCTGGATGCCCAGAACGCTTATGGACGCGCAGAAACAAACCAGACTAAGCATTGTGCGAAGCCTTTTGGATTTGTTGTAGCAAGATCCTGATCGATTTTTGTCTCGATTCATAACCATGGATGAAACATGGCTTCATCATTATGACCCGGAAACGAAACTGCACTCCATGACTTGGAAGAGACCGTCATCTCCAACTCCTAAGAAATTTAAGGCAACTCCATTTGCCGGTAAGATCATGGGCTCTCTTTTCTGAGACAGCCAAGGGGTGTTAATGATCGAATACTTAAATCATGGAGCCACTATTACGGGGAATTTATATGCAGGACCTCGCCCCTAGTGATTTCTATCTTTTTCCGCAGTTGAAAGAGTACCTTAGAGGCCAAAAATTTGAAGACTGTGAGTCAGTAGTCGCCGCAGTACACGGTTTTTTAGAGGCTCAGGCTAAAGAGTTTTTTATTAAGGGAATTTTAGGTCTAGAAAAAAGATAACGACGTCTTTGTCATTCTCACTTTTTATTGAACACCCCTCGTATAATAATTGGGCACAAAAATTTAGCAATTCTCCTTATATATTTATAGTATATATTAGTGTACCTAACCCCGATAGTTAGGTTCAAGTTAATTCAAGTTACTCACTGCTTTTCGTGACTTTATTGACTTTATGGTTGCAATCTTCTGGCGGACAACTCAGTTAATAAAAATAATATAATTTTTAAACTTCAAAAGTGCTGCATTAGAGCCTTGTTTGAATTAGGTACAAGACACTGACAGCAGTAAAGCTTATATGTAAAGTACTTCAAAAAAAATATATATTTATAGGTACCTATGTTAGGTATACAATTTTAACGCTTCCATCACTATTTTATTTTAGAAAAATGTCAGATATATGTTACTTTTCACGTCTGTCGTAAGCAATATATTTTGTATGTAGTAGATATGTGAAGAGATAAACATAACACTCTGGACTGCCTATTTTCATAGGACATGTTTTACCGCACTAAAACCCCTCTTGGTTTGCTTAGTGCTTTAAGTGCTAGGACTTTGAATGCGTAACCTAACTTTGTTGCGAGCGTTTAAAAACACTCAAGCCCTGTAAACAAAGCGATTGGAAAGTTCGCGATGTAGGTGGGTGATACATTTAAAGGAAATACCAAATACTTATATAAATTGGCTTTAATTAACTACAGAAATCAAATAATAGAAATAAAATAATGTATGACAGACATTCCAATTCAGATGTCAATTCCATAGATAAATATTTAACCACGAAGGATTATAATTATGTCAGTGGACAAAAGCGAACAGTTATGGTATTTATAGGAATGTTCTCCATAAATGCCTAGGTGTATAGAAATGGCGCTAATGTAAAAAAATGTATTTTAACCAACCAAAGATATATTTTTTCTATGATTGTAACCATATGTAGCTTTGAAGATACTTGTTCGCTTGTAGTTGTCGGCGACATTAACTGTTAGCATAGAGTAAATTAAGTACTATTTACTCTATGCTGTTAGCCATTTTTAAAAAATATATATAAATTGTCTTGTCTTGTTTTGATTTAAAATTTAAATGAATAAAGAAGTTTTATTAAAACCCTGTGCTGTGCAAAAAGTGAAGTTTGGAAGTTAAAAACCTAGGTGTCGGTTGTGCGACATCATAACCTAGGTGTCCTTAAAAACCTAGGTGTCGGTTGTCTAGGTCTAGGAGGTATACTCTCCGTGATCATCTAACAAGTGGATTTAAAAAAATACAATTTTAATTAAGCTTAATTGTATATAATCTTAATGTCATCAAAATATACTGGCTGGAATATTTATTATTTGTAAAAAAATAATAAATTCCCGTGTTACTTACTACTAGTAGTAGTAAGACTCACCAACTAACAAGTAAAGTGTTGATTAGCTACTTTTAGAAATAATTTTATGTTTTATTAAATTTACTGCATCCTTCGATAGGCGATTTTTTTTAATTATTTTCTTTTTAATGTTTCGTGACTTTTACCGTGACTTTAAATGGCGGTTAGCCTACTTGACACTTTACTCAGAGATGGCCCTAAGTATACTAAGTAGTGAGTAATAGTCCATGGGTAACGAAGTATAAATTAAATGCTGTAAGTAAATCCTATAAAATTCTAAATATTTTTCAGTGCTTCGCAGTCTTTCGATAAAGCCTCTTCCATCGAAGATACAGTTAAGGGGAAGCGGTTCTGTTGAAATGAATGACTTCTTTGTTATACTGAGTGAATGGGTGGCGAAATTGTTCAAAATTTCAAAAGAAACCATGATTCAGATAATAGAAAAGATAGTCACAGCTAGTCAAAACGGTTATATGGACGAACACGATACGTCGTCGTATGAATACGAGAATAAGTTTAATGACCAAACTAGGAAGAAACCTCCGAATAATATTGTCGTAAGGGCACAAGCACCTGAAACTTGACCATATAGATTAATAAATAAAATGTCATGTTTTAAATATGTACGTTTATTATAATTTAATTTTCTAAATATCCTACTTTTAATATTATAAAAGCGAAAGTTTGTGAGGATTCTAATCGTAATTTAAAACAAAATTTTGTAAAATAATTATAAATAGGTAATTTTTCTTAAAATTCGAAAAATTAATTTCTACAAAAGCAAACTTTGATTAAATATTTTTTCCCCTTATTTTTAAAGTCACAGAAAACAAAATTTCATATGCAGAAAAATTCGAAAAATTAATTTCTACAAAAGCAAACTTTGATCAAATATTTTTTTACCCTCATTTTTAACGTCAGAGAAACCAAATTTCATATGCAGAAAAATTCGAAAAATTAATTTCTACAACAGCAAACTTTGATCAAATATTTTTTTACCCTCATTTTTAACGTCAGAGAAACCTAATTTCATATGCAGAAAAATTCGAAAAATTAATTTCTACAAAAGTAAACTTCGATCAAATATTTTTTTCCCTTATTTTTAACGTCAGAGAAACCAAAATTTCATATGCAAATGCCAGATTCAAAAATCGTGTTGACTGATGTTAATTTTTAGATTCACGCAACATTGGCAAAGAATGTGTCATGTTTCATGAAAGGCTAATCATGATATGTTTTTGTTCGGTTGACCTCATCTAAATGTTTGCTTGTCAACCTGTTAATCATTATCACCCAAAAAAAAATTTAAAATTTAAATAAAGTGTGAAACTGATAAAAATTCTTAATCTTATGCGATACTAGCTGGTGCCCGTGACTTCGTCCGCATTGAAAAATATAAACACAATAACACTTTAATAAATATATGACATCTTTATTTCTGTGATTTAAAAAAAAAATTTTTTTAGACGATTCCTCGGGAACAGTACTTTTTTTTTTTGATAAAAGGTAAGTACCCTATGTCCTTTCCTGTATCCCTGACAACGTGTATGCAAAATTTCATGATGATCTGTTGAGTAGTTAAGGCGTGAAAAAGTAACAAACAGACAGAGTTACTTTCACATTTATATGTAAGACGTTGTATTGATTCTATATTTTTTATTTTTCAACGCGGACGAAGTCGCGGGCACCACCAGTCTTAAATAATAATAAAAACACCCAAGTTTGTATTTAACATTTTAATTAATTATACGTTAAACGAATATCAGTGTGCTGATACAATATTAAGTAACTGCTGTTGCTATTGTTACGGTTAGTGAGAAACTTTAACACTATTATAGCTAAACTATATTTTGAGCATGCCATACCGTTTACAATTGCCTAGAACAACATATAAAATATTAAATATATTATATATATATATATATATAATCTAAATAAAAATCGATGATATTGCTTACATATGAATAGTAGGTACTTAGTAAAATTTAAATTTATCTAGGCAACACTGAAAAATAATTCTAATATAAATAAAACAAAGCTAACAATTTCTTGTTTTAAGTTATTAAATTAATCTTTGCAAAGTTATTATTAACTTCACACTTAATTAATATCAAATTTACTCTTAAAACCGCTGCAGTTTTCATAATCTTACAAAAAGCGACGCGGTCGTCACGTGACATCGTGACGTTCCTAGTCACGTGACGTCTGCGTCGCTTTTTGTAGGATTATGAAAACTTTTTGTAATTCTATTAGGGTACGAATTGGATATTATAAAATTATAATATACTAGCTGTGTCTCGCGGTTTCACCCGCCGTTTAATATAAAATGAGAATGGCATGCACTTGGTCTTCTAGGTAATCGATTCTCGTAAGGAGGCTGTCCTAAGCTGGGCAAATTCTTTCTTATTTTTTAAGATTTTTCATAGTGTGATTATACATAACCTATAAAAATGCAGAATTTTTAAAATCCGACTAGTAGATCGAAAGTTTTAAGCGTTCAACCAAACTATTCAGCTTTATTATTTTATTATAGATATTAATTATATTCAAAAAGATTTTATTTTATTTTTGTGGAAATTATTTCCTTAATCTTACTATGATACCCAAAAACATTAGTTATCCTACAAAATCACTTACTGACTTACTACGATTTAGACGTAACGCATCTAGTCAAGGTATTTTAAATCCGAGGTATAATACTATATACCTTTAACCAGTAGAATCATATCAGGGCAATCAACTTTTCATTAAAAACACCAAAATTTAATTTAAAAGCTGATTAAGGCTTGAGTTCACCAACAGACGGTTAGTTTTTAACAGCTGTTTAAAATTTAAACAGCCGTTTAATATTTTGTTGATCACCATCGCTAAACTGCGGGTTAAACGCCCTAAACATCAGATTAATCATTAAGTTAATCAGATGTTTAGGGCATTTAACCCGCATTTTAGCGATTTTGAACAAAAAAATATTATTAAACGTCTGTTTAAATTTTAAACAGCTGTTTAAAAATAACCGAACTCGAGCCTTAATGATTAATCTGATGTTTAGGGGGTTTAACCTGCATTTTAGCGATGGTGAACAACAAAATATTATTAAACGGCTGTTTAAATTTTAAACAACTGTTTAAAAAGTAACCGTCTGTTGGTGAACTCGAGCCTTAGTACAACTAAATAACTTAACACTCAGTTAGTAAGTCAACAACTTTTAGGCGCTACTTAAATTGTTCCGAGGCTTTTTTTACAAAAACATTACAACAAAATGACTTGATACAACGACATGTCTCCGGATATGGCATGCTAATAGATATATTGAATATCAAACCTATTATAATTTTGAGGCGGATTTTACATCAACAAATCCTTAGTACATGACAATAAGTAAACTCACCATACATTATTTTATTGCTATATATATTACATTACTAAGACCATGTACGCACAAACGTACATTCAGACGCAAATGTGTAATCACTTAGCTAAAAATAAACCATTCAAATTGTTAAAAAATAACAGTACTTATGAGAAATTATATACTTCTTTGGCGTCATTAAATATATATATACACAATATAATATAAATAAAATTTTATATTAACATAATGATATCCTATTCGAAATTTCGTAATGCAACTTGAGTATAAATATTCTAATACGCCAAAAGAAGTATAACTTTTAAAAAAATCAATACGTACAACAAGCATTATAACAAGGTATATAGAAATAAAAATTAAAAATCAAAAATTAAAAAAAAAAATTTTATTCATAACGAAAAATAGACAATATTTACAACAATAATAAAATGTCATAAACATTCCTTCTAGATGAATCGAGAATATTGCTCGCATTTATGTATTTAATTGCCAGCCATCATAATGTATGTACAGTGAACACCACAAAATTGACATAATAATATCAAGCACTTTATTGGGATCTTAATGTCACAAATCTGTGTCGGTACATCCCACTATCCCCATTGTCATGATCCGTGGGGACAGTGGGAATATTGTCCCACTGTCCCCATTGTCATGATCCGTGGGGACAGTGGGAATATTGTCCCACTGTCCCCATTGTCATGATCCGTGGGGACAGTGGGAATATTGTCCGACTGTGTCTCCATTAGACACTTTGCATAACAAAGTTCAGATTGGCTCAAGACATTCTCAAGTAATTTTTGAATCGTTTAGAATCAAAATCACTTTGCAGTTCTTTGTATAAATGTAAAATCCGTAATTGGCTGTTGGTTATGTTTATGTTTTTGTCTGTAAATTGTTATGTTGAGAGCTGTGGATTTTTTTAGTAAATAAATAAAGGTGATACTATCTCGTATTATTTACAACTGGTAATTTTGCAAAATTTTAACGCTCTAGACCAGAGGTGGACCAAAAGGGGTGACATTTTGGAAAGGCCCACAAAGCCTTTCACAAAGCCACTATAGTATAAAGAGAGGAAGACCCTACGCTAGATGGGAAGATGAAATAAGAAACACAGCTCCCACCTACTGGATTCAAAAAGCCCAATCGAAAGAAACTTTGGAGGTCTTCACTTGTAGAGGGGTTCTTGCAGAAACTTAATTACACTGACTTTTAAACCTTAATATATATATTTTTTATAAATTGGCATTCTTTAAATATTCAAATCTTTAAAATCTTGTAATTTTAACATTTTTCAAATGAAAGACTTTTTTATTTATTTATTAATTGTGCAAAATAAATAACGGGGGTAGTGGCAAAAAAACTTCTCACAATATCCATTAATGGAGGTTCATGATGGGGATAGTGGGATGTACCGATCTGTCTATGATATTAAATCCCACTGATGGGCTGACTGGGAAAAATAATTGAGATTAGAACTTGTGTCAGCTGCGACCAGAACTAGACTGGACTAGACTAGACGACAAGTACATTTAACCAGAACTTTATTCCCAATTTTGTGGCCCCAATGCGCATCATTGAAATAAAAAACAATGACTTTTTAACATATTTTTAAACTCATTTTTCAACGAAGATAAAATATATATTTTATTTATGCACTCATTAAAATAAAACATAACAGACATGCTGTCATTTCACGGTGGCCTGGCTGGTGACTGCCACCAGACGAACTGTCCTATATAAAATTAGCGAATCATTACTAATTGACTTTGATTATATATACTGTAATGTATTATTTATATGTACTTTAATAAAAAAAAAAAATTTCAAATAATAAACTTATGAGGTTCACGTCTAAATTTTAAATTATTTTAAAACTTAAGACTTAAAATTTATTGCGTAAATATAATTCTTAATGTGTAACAGACAAACTGACAAGCACATGTGCCTCTAAATATTTTCATATTTAGTATATAGCAATTTTCAATGTTTTCATCAAATTAAAGCATGATTTAGCGAATCAATCATAATTTAAATTAAAATGAAACTTCATGTTATTGTTTTTAACTCTAGATTTTTCTTTTTACTATAACTACCGTAGGTAGTTATTTTTTCTAAAAAAAAAAACTATCTTACGGGTAGGTAATAAAGATGAAATAAGAGCTTAATGAAATGCATTTTTTTATTACATAAATGAGTTACAACCAGTTAAAAAGTCATTGTGATCATAAATAACAATAAAACTAAGGGGATTATTTCAAAGAGAACTTCGAACTTGATATTACTTAGCGATTAATGGAACGTTTGCTTTGTGAAAAGTTACATTTTAATAATTGAAAAAAAAAAAATTAAAAAAAAAACTCCCACTTTTCTTTTACACCTAAATCTTGAATACTAGAAAAAAGAACTATAACATTACTTTATGACAGTTAATATTTTACTTTACCTATAATGAATTTTTTTCATTCACACAATAAATATAAAAACTTTAATTGGTGTTAAAAAAACTAAATTATACATTCATACGCAAAGCTTAAATTTTTTTTTTATATAAATATAATATATTCAATGTTTAAATTTAAATCATAAATAAATCTACAGTAGAATATTATGCACTACTTTTGAAATGTACTCGTATACATTTCAAAAGTCAATTAAAGTTTAAAGGGGATTCCCCGTTACTATGCACCGCTAAAATCTAAAGGGGTCGTCCATTTATTTTAACAAGTATTTAATTAAGCTCAAAATTGAGGAAATTTTTGGACTGAGAAATAATAAAAAAAAAAAATTCTACTTAACTTTTAATTAAGTAGGTATACTTACTTACTTGTTGGATAAATTGAGAAATTATATTAAATTTTTACTTGCACATTTATTTTTCGATTTTTTGAGAATATTTTGAGAATGAAAAAAAAAAAATATTTTTTTTTTCATTTGTTTCGACCGTTTATTTTAAATGAATACTTGTATGTTACGAGTAATTTTTTTTTTTGAGTCTATTATATATATATATATATATATATATATATATATATATATATATATATCCAACGAATTGGAAATATACAATATATATATACCAAAAAATAAAATCCTTGATCCTTCAGCTATCGAAGCAAATTTAAATTCACATCAAAAACTTCCAACAAATCTCATTTTAATATCACCAAAAAAAAAGTTGATGTAATTTGAAATGATGGTTCTCCTCAATTTTCCCCATTGGGGATAATTGGGAGAAATTTATATTAATTGTCCCAAAGTAATGTACGATTCGTTACGCGTAAACGTTACAATGAAAGTAGGCATGACATAATATTATATGTATAATATACATACTACAAAATTTATGATAAAAACTTGATTTATGTCGCCGTCGCCCGACCGCTAGAGTATAATATTATATTATATAAATTTAGATCAATTAGAATCTTAAATTTTAAATCACCTACAAAATAAATGCAATTTAGGTATTTTGAGTCAAAATATTTCGCTATTATGCATAAATTTTTTTTTTTTTTTTTACAATTAAATAATTGTTTATGCTCCATGGTAAGTGTTTTTTAAAAAAAAAAACTTAAAATTTATTGATTTTATTTGGTCACTAATTTTTTTTTTTAATTTTTTTAAATCGATATTCTAATTCCATATGTTTTATTAAACAGTATGATCAAATAGAGAAAAGATCTAATCTACTGAGAGTCACATGAGTTTCGTTACCGTATCAATATTAACTAGATAGAGAGAAAAAAAAAAAACCATTCGAAATAAAAAAAATTCCAACAAAAAAACTTGTCTTTTAGTTATATAATAGTGATTGTAAAATGTAAAAAGAGAGATATATTTTTTAAATTAAAATCTAATTAAATTTATAACATATATTAAATCATCATTTTTCTCTGTGAAAACATCACCTATATAAGAAAAAAAAAAAAAAAAAAAATTCGCCACCTGGCAACCCTGAATGTGACTCTCTGAAGCGAACGTGTCCAATTACATAGTACAAATAAACGCGTTCGACGCGCGACAGTTTGATTGACAGTGACAGTTGTTGTCCCGGGTGGAGCACAGACTAGGGAGACTCACGCGGGCGAAGCGACGACGGCACACAGAGAGAGAGAGACACAGAGCGTTGCGATTCAACGCAGATCGGGGTTGTCGTTGATCTGTTTCTTGATGCGCACCAGCATCGTGGTGTACCACTGGTCGAGTCGGGATATGCTGTCGTATGTTTTCACTGCTTCGGTGAAAGCGTCGACGTTCTGCTCCTCGAGATGCTCGATCAACTCCTTGATCAGTTTGTACTCCCTAGTGTCGGCGAAGGCCGGATAGAGGCCGCTGTACTTGTCGAGAGCGTGTTGCGCGTTCAGAATGTCAACGCAGAGGTGGCACAGAGCCGCGCGGAACATGTACTCCTTCGCAGAGTACTTCAACAGGCTGTTGTCCAGCGACGACTTGGCTATCTGAGAAATTGGACTAAAAATTGTGACAACTTATCCCACACCGATTGGCCGATATCAGTTTTTAACTATTGCGAAAACAACTTCCAGATGTCGATAGTTGTTCGCAGACACGACAATTGCAAAACACTAAAGGAGTGGATATTCAAAATTGTTTTTATTGCAGATTCACTTGTCATGTTTTTTGGGTTTCGGTAGATTAGCTATTATTTTATCTTTTTTTTGTTTCTTGCTTAAACTCCACCAGCGCTATGCGCTGAAGCGTATATCTACTGTTTCCTCATTCATCATTCCTGCCTCTCGTATCATTCCTATGGGATACCGGGATAGGGGGTGGGATTACCGCCTATCATTCCTATTTGACGACTCGTTTGGTCTAGTGGCTAGTGACCCTAGCTGTTAACCAAACGATCGCCGGTTCGAATCCCGCTAGGGGCGAATTGTTATGTGTTAACATTTTACCTTTTTACCTGAGTCATGGACGTTTTTTATTTATAATATGTATGTATTTATAAAAAAAAATAATAATCTATGTATTATATCAAATCAACTGTCTAATATCCATAATACAAGCATTAGTTGCTTACTGTGGAACTAGATGGTGATGTGTGGAATGTAAGAAGATATTTATTTATTATTATTATGCTAACTATCTATTTATTTGCTCGTGCATTAATATATTTTTATGCAAAGGGAATTAAGTTAGAGTTGAACCTTGTGATTATTAACAATATTTGAACACGTTTAACTCCTCTGAAACTTATTTATCACTCTGAAGAAAAATACTAACCTGCTCGTAAATTTGTATGGCCTTATCGTAATGCTCAAGCTGAGCAGCATATTGAGCCAACTTGAGCATGCACTTGTTTGCAGAAGACGTTGACTCTTCACCTCGGAAGTAATCGGCCGCTTGCTCGTAGTGTTGCATAGCTCTCGCGAGATCAACACATTCCGTTTCATATAACTCCGCTATGTTCTGAAAATCAAAATGTCCATGTTACACACAAAACACTTGACCAGTCATACTTTTGATCTAAATAAAAAAAAAACCACCAGTTAGTAATTTGCCGAGATAGACAAAGAAGAACTATCAAGAAACCAATTTACCTGATGATGTTTAGCGGCAACAGTAAATCGACCCATGTCTGTATAAATCTCAATCGCTTTTAGGAGACACGATACAGCCTCTGTAAATAAACATTTTGCATATTAGGAAAAAGGAGAAAAGGGAAAAAATTGCCTTACACATTAAAAAAAGGATCACATCAAGTCAATATAGTGTTAGGCTGTATGTGTTCATATTTCTTTAGACTTGGCACTAGTTTAGAGGATATTCAGTTGTTTGAAAGATGATTTTAACAAACAAATTTAAAAAATAAATACATTGTGTCAAGTATTTTGAAATTAATCGTTAACAGTTTAAACTTGAGCAAATAATATTCAATACCCTAGTCTAATATCTTTTTGAGGATTGCATTGAAGGGATCATTTAAAAATATACATTGCAAAGATATAGACTATTTGGGATTTAAAAAAAAAATTTCCTCGTCAATGATTTCTAATCCCACAACAATATAAACAAAAGTTCACAACTCTTATAACATTCAAGTGTTTACAAAACGAGAATCAGTGACTTTAACAATTATACAGATAAAAGTGTGTTAATATAAAACAAAAAAAAACATGAATATAATTTTATACAAATATACTGAATCTGCTGTATAATCAGATATTATCTGCTGTTTATATGTGATCAGATTTGTACACTACAAAATATATCTTATCAATGCTGTTTTATTACATAATATTAGGATAGTGATAATTCCATGTGAACTTACTATACTATATTATATTGATAAATTACAATTTACAAATACAAGATAATATATATGTATTAACAAGATTTTCACGCAATAAATCTTACACACTTCAAACCCTACATTAACACACATTCCAGAAAAATACTTGCAATATTTTGAGATTATATTGTTTAAGCAATGCTTAAACCTATCGTTAAATTTGTTAATTCAAAGACATTATCAGTTAAGGCTGGTTAAGGTATAAAAACTTACCGTTAACATCACATTTTTTATAGCAATTGGAAGCGTCTACAAAGTTGGTAGCGGCATCATGGCGGATGCCAGCCTTGAGATGGAGCTGAGCCGCATTGCAGAACGCTTGGCCTCCCTGAGGCCACTTCTTCGCCATCTTGAATAGGTTACCCGCTCGAAGGTAGCAATCCACTGCCTCCTCCACTTTAGAAGAGCCGCTAGATAATATCAATTGATTAGTAACATTAAGTTACAGATATATGCGCAATAAACTGAGAATTGTATACCTAGGTAATTTTGATTACTTCTCATGTGGAAGATTATTGAAGATCTTTTAATAGTATTCTGTGGTACAAAATAACACCTAACAAGTACCGATCAAAAGATCAATAATAAACTGGTGTAGCGGCTTCTTCTTATTTTTAAGAAAAAGCTGATGCTTGATTATGATGGTATTTAGTTATAATTGAGAAGAAACCGAAGGTAGTGAAATCCTGAAACTTTGATAGATAGATAATTAGGTTCTGGCATCAAATTAAATAAATTAGGCTTGCTTAGGCTGCTAATTTTATTCCAAAAAGAGTATTATCTATTTAAAACACCTTTCATTTATTGAAGTTGTAGGCATGCATGAGGCAGTTATTACAAAAATAATGCATTTTTTTCTTATATGCATTACTGTAGTAACATAGGAATATTTTAACTTTGACAATGAGCCGTGCCGAGTGTCCGACCAAAGCTTCGGCTTCGACCACCTTTGGCTTCTACCCAAAACCTGGCCAAAAGAAGAAGGGGTTAATTATGAAGTTCTTGAGAGAGAAGGCTAAATACAAATATGTTTAGGATTTAAATTTATTGACTTGTTGATACTACATTAATTACCTGATTATTTATAATTATCGTAATGGTTACTTTTATTTTTTTATTTTTAAAACTGTGCATTTAATTGCCCAATATTTATTAAAAAAGTGAGTGTTTATTTGTTAGTCTAGTTTCGCACTAGTTGAGACTGATTCATAGATCTGATTGTGATTAATAAATAAATGTTGTAATTCACATTATTTCAAAATGTTTGTAACATAAATTTTGTTGTTAAAAAATGTGATAAGCATATCATGTACCAGCTAGGATTAACTATAGGTGGTGACATCATTAAATTAACTGATGATTAAAAATGTGAAAGCCCTGTTCTTTAAAATTTACTTTTTTGCATGTCTTGACATGCAGCAATCTTGACCCAGATTTAGAAATGAGAATTAATTTGAATTGGTTTAATGGTTAATTTTGATAAACACAACTGAATTACTGTAGTACAGTCAACAAGATAAATGGATTTTTTTTGTTAATATTCCTACCTCATATTTTGAAGTAAATGCAAACAATGATTCATATTTGATAAAAATCACCTGTATGATATGACATCATTGAACTAATATACAAACAGTGCATTATTATGTAAAATATAATGTCTATTTCACTGGGTTAGTCTTAATTATACTAATTAATAATGACTGCATAAAAATAAAATTAGTAAGTACGCATCTTATTTTGATTAAAAATACAATTGTTAAAATTTCGTTAACAGGATAATCTATATACAAGAGGACAAATTAAAAGTTTTCTGTAACGTAAATAAACACATTTGTGAAAATTGATGCTAATAAGGAAATAATGAGCCATTCATTGTCTCACCCGAAAAGTGATCCAAGGAAGCTTTTTGAAGAGCTCAACTTTTTTTCGGCCTCGGCCATTAACTGCATAGCTTTTTGTTCGTTATCTGCCATTTTATGGCTCTCTAAGCACTAAACTTAACTAGAAAAACACAATAATTTATCAATTATAGATAAAATGTCGTCAGACGATACTGCAATGGTAAACCACCGAACCACCGATTCCAATTCTTTCTCTTCTCCGTTTCGTCCACCAATCAATTCGTCCAATCCACTCCACCAATCGTCCTCGCTGTCATCGATTGATTTAAGCTTGCCATATAGAAAAAACATATGGATACGTTCATTTATTCCAACATTGTTTCATTTGTGTATTAATTTAATCGCCACAATTTTGTACCCAATGACCTAAGAACAACATGGACCGGGCATACCCCTACAGAACCGGCGTGCATACCTACTAAAATTTAGCACATAAGATTTGACGCTACTATTCATAGTAAATAATGTTGTTACGATACTTGACTAAATACATAAAAACATTTTTTTTTAATGTTACTAACATGTGTAAACTAATTGAATAATTATGTAGGCATAATTATTCAATTTAGGACAAAGCGATTGCAAACCACAAAAAGTAATTTTCTTAATCGATCTCTCACAAAAACAACAAAATATTTCCTATACTACCACGAAATTCGGCACATAACATGGCGGCACTGGTCACGCTTTGGTAAAGTTATGAACTCAGCAAAGAGTGTTGCCAAAATTTGCACTTGACAAGATACCATTTATTTCTTTTTTCTTAGTCAACTGTCACCTAGTTAAAATGAGACAAAATGCTTTTTGACATTAACATATATATATAACAGATATTTATATAGGCTACGGTTCATATAGTAGAATAGGGCGCCACCATAGTTCCATATTATCCAAGGGTTATTAATTACTCATTGTTTGTACAGCTAATGACTATATTTCCATTGCGATTTTTTTATTGTTTTTATTGAGTTTTCTTGCATCAATTTATTTTGTTTTAGCTCATAATGGTGAGTAAACTCTTTGTGGTGAGTAATTAATGTTCTGTGCTCATAAGGTAAAAAAAGGTTACAAGTACATTCCTTGTACAAATATAAATAAGGTTAAAATACAGTGACATGCATCTCACTATATATATCATGCATGTCATGTCAGTGGTCTAGAAATAAAAAACCATTTGCTCATATATGTACTGCACTAAAACCCCTCTTCATAACAAAATAATTAGAATATTATCATGCAACCCTGACTGTAGATTACTGTGAGTATATAGCGTTCTGAGTTATAATATACAGCTGTTACGTGGACTATATGATGGTGATAACAAGTTGATAATGACAATTTGACAAATTTGTTTGGCAATCATTAAATTGTTCTGTGGTGCTGTAAGACTGTGACACTGTGAGATTGATCATGTGTGTTCTGTGTTGTGTTGTGATGTTTGGTTGGTGGTTGGATGATGTTGGTTGATATCGAATTAATTTTACAGTTGAATTTATGTTCTGCATATAAAAGGAAAAGACGCTTACACACACGTTTTTGCGTTTTAGTTATTACGTTTTAACATTTTGTAGAACAAAAATAATAAATATGGATGAAGTTTTGAAATTGGAGCACCTGTCCTTAGTATCCAAAGTTTGTACTGAATTGGATAATCATTTGGGATTGAACGACAAAGATCTGGGTTTGTACATAAATATGTGAAATGTATTTTGTTTATTATAATATTCATTGTTGTGCTAGTAATCGTAGTCTTGGATTGTATCAGGTTATATTTAAATGGTTTCAATTTCGTTTGTGTACTCACATGGAAAGTAGACTTAGGCCTTCAGTGAAGTCAATCTAGTGTTCACCTATGACTTAGGATACCGTTGATATAATCCAGACCTAGTCCTCATGGGTCTTGCACTGCATTCAATGTACTGTTTCTACATAACTCATCATACATTTGTTTTACACATTTTATGTTATTTATGATATGTTATATGAAGTCAGGCTACCATGGCAAACTGGCGACATTTATTAATTATTATTACTCCGAGTAATACAATTCATAAAAAATAAAGCCTTTACTTCTGACATTTTAAAATATTATGATTGGATATAATTATGTCCAGTCTATTCATATTTTAATTTCTTCATTGTATATGACATCTGTTACTTTTGTCTTTTCTCTGATCTACAAGTCTAATTTTTTATATTTAACATACTTCTCTCTATTCTGTTATTGAACTTCACAAAAAAAAAGTGAAATTGTGTCTATTACAGTAAAATAATTCATTAGAAAATAATTTAGTTGTAATAATTTTATTACAGCCGAATTCATTATTGATCTGGCAGACAAGAATCCCGTCTTTGACTCTTTCAAGCAAGCACTCATAGAAAATGGCGCTGAATTTTCAGACTCCTTTATGACCAATTTGCTTCGTATAATTCAGCACATGAAACCCACTATCACCAATGATAAAAAAATCATAAAAGAAGATAAACATACAAATCCATTGGCTGTCAAGTTTCCCGGACTAGCTATAGCTAATGATAAAGTTCGCAAATTCTCATCAGATGAGGAGACTTCTGATAATGAGAAAGAAGTTAAGAATGACAGAATTAAATCGAAGGATATATTTTTGGGTGAATCGAAGAAAGCAAATGATAAGGTTGTTGATGATGCAATGGCAGAGTTGGAAGCCCTGGCTCCTTCCGTTTCTGGACAAAAAACAGAGGCCAAGAGAGAGGATAGAAAAGCTCGAAGTCGCAGTAGAGAAAAAGTGGACAGTAAAATGAAAAGGGAACGTTCTCGAGAAAGGCGGAAACGCAGTAGGAGTAAAGATAGAAGAAGTAGGAGCAGAGATAGGAAGAGGAAATCCAGAAGATCCAGTTCAAAGGATAGACATCACAGATCAAGATCTAGGGACAGAAGATCACATTCGAGAAGTAGAAGATCTCATTCAAGGGATAAACCTTCAAAATATAGGAATAAAAGATCTCAATCTAGGGATAGGAGGTCGCGCTCAAGAAATAGAAGATCTCGATCGAGGGATAGAAAGAATAAAGACAGATTTGGAGACTATGGAAATAAATCAAAGAGGAGAAGTCCTGAGGTAGAAATGAGTGATAACCCAGAGCCAGGAAAAGTAAGTATTTCTCACTATTTATGAATTATTATATATCCTTCCTTATTAGATAAATAATTTATTATACATACTAATATATTATAAATGCGAAAGTATGTTTGGATGTATGGATGTTTGTAACTCTTTCACTCAAAAACTACTGAACCGATCACCGTGAAATCTTGCATACACGTTGTCTGAGACACGAGAAACAAAATACGGTACGTTTTAATCGTTCAACGCGGACGAAGTAGCGGGCACCAGCTAGTAGTTTAATATTTTTCAGATATACAATGGACGCGTTGCAAATAAAGTACCGTTTGGATGTTTTGTACAAATTTTGGGTTTGAGAAAAAGATGGGAGGGACTCTTGCACATATCACAATTGAGGTCGGAAGGACGAGTCACAAATGTTTCTGATGTTGTCTCAAGGGGAGATATAGTGAAGGTATGTTGATCGTTTTTCAGGATTTCAGGATCGTTGATGGTAAACGGCACAAGATCATAGTTATATATGTGGACGAGTTATATATCCCTGATTTGCCAGCTTTGGCCACATTTTCTCTATTCAAAAGTGGATTATGGTTACTATTTAAGTAGTTTTAGGAGATTCTTGTGTAATTTGTTGACTAGTACTAGTGTTATAATATTATTGTTAAGTAAGTAATTCACATAATTAGTAATTAAGTTAAACATGCTATACAGTGTGTATAGGAATGAAATTTAGCTATTAATCTATATATATATGTATTTTTTAGTTTTCATGTAATTGGCAATCTCTCCGTTTATTTTATTAAATAAATATGTACATCCTAAGGAGTCATCTAAAAATAAAAAATAAGTATGAGAAATAATAAATAAATGTTTTAAAATCTAAAAAAAATTGTCTCATACGAAGTCTTGACAAAGGTTACTAGTACATAAAGATTCATTTCAATAAAAAAAATTTAATATTCAGGTAAAAGTGACATCTGTGACTGGCACAAAAGTGTCTCTCACGATGAAAGACGTGTGCCAGGAGACGGGAAAGGATCTGAACCCCACATCACATGCTCACCTCGAGGTAAGTCAAGATGTCCATCGGCTGTTGGATATCTCGCATCCAGCCTAAAGAAAGGCCATGAATTGTAGACTTGCACAACTATTTACAATTTGAATTATATGAAATTGGCGTAACACACGTTACTGTACACTTGTGCATGTCTAAATTTTCGCAATAATCTTCTAACACACGTTACTGTACACTTGTGCATGTCTAAATTTTCGCAATAATCTTCTAACACACGTTACTGTACACTTGTGCATGTCTAAATTTGCGCAATAATCTTCTAACACACGTTACTGTACACTTGTGCAAGTCTGAATTTGCGCAATAATCTTCTAACACACGTTACTGTACACTTGTGCATGTCTAAATTTGCGCAATAATCTTCTAACACACGTTACTGTACACTTGTGCATGTCTAAATTTGCACAATAATCTTCCCACACACGTTACTGTACACTTGTGCAAGTCTAAATTTGCGCAATAATCTTCCCACACAAGTTACTGTACACTTGTGCAAGTCTAAATTTGCGCAATAATCTTCCCACACACGTTACTGTACACTTGTGCAAGTCTAAATTTGCGCAATAATCTTCCCACACACGTTACTGTACACTTGTGCAAGTCTGAATTTGCGCAATAATCTTCTAACACACGTTACTGTACACTTGTGCATGTCTAAATTTGCGCAATAATCTTCTAACACACGTTACTGTACACTTGTGCATGTCTAAATTTGCGCAATAATCTTCTAACACACGTTACTGTACACTTGTGCATGTCTAAATTTGCGCAATAATCTTCTAACACACGTTACTGTACACTTGTGCAAGTCTGAATTTGCGCAATAATCTTCTAACACACGTTACTGTACACTTGTGCATGTCTAAATTTGCGCAATAATCTTCTAACACACGTTACTGTACACTTGTGCATGTCTAAATTTGCGCAATAATCTTCTAACACACGTTACTGTACACTTGTGCATGTCTAAATATGCGCAATAATCTTCTAACACACGTTACTGTACACTTGTGCAAGTCTGAATTTGCGCAATAATCTTCTAACACACGTTACTGTACACTTGTGCATGTCTAAATTTGCGCAATAATCTTCTAACACACGTTACTGTACACTTGTGCATGTCTAAATTTGCGCAATAATCTTCCCCCACACGTTATTGTACACTTGTGCATGTCTTTACTTGCGCAAGTGCAAGTATATAGTTGCGTGTGTGGCTAGTGGCTACCACAACGTGTGATGCAATAATTTGTAGGCGGAGCGCGAAGGGCGCAACCCGGACCGACCGCCGCCTGCCGCCACCGTCCTCGCGGGACTTCAGAGCGGTCTCGATCCCGACGAGGACTCAAGCAGGAAACGGGTCACCCGGATATCCAGTCCCGAGAGATGGGAAATCAAACAGGTATACATATTATGACGATGGAAGCGAGAGTACCCTTCGACCTTCAAACTAGGATCCCTTGACAGATAGTTAAACAAACTCTTCGCAGATGATTTCGTCGGGGGTGATAGACAAGAGCGAGCTGCCGGACTTCGACGAGGAGAGCGGTCTGCTGCCGAAGGACGAAGACGGCGAGGCGGACATCGAGATCGAGCTGGTGGAAGACGAGCCCCCCTTCCTGCAGGGCCACGGGAGGGCCCTGCACGACCTGTCCCCCGTCAGGATAGTGAAGAACCCGGACGGCTCCTTGGCCCAGGCCGCCATGATGCAGTCGGCCTTGGCCAAGGAGAGGAGGGAGCACAAGATGCTGCAGCGGGAACAGGAGATGGAGAGTGTGCCCACCGGTGAGTCTATATGCGACACGCGAAACTATAGACCGTTATAAGTGGGTGATAATAATAATAATAACTTTAATATTATTGAATCTATTGCAGGCTTGAACAAGAATTGGATAGATCCGTTGCCAGAGAGCGGCGGTGAGTCGAGAGCGTTGGCCGCCAACATGAGAGGGATGGGGGTGGCCCCTCAGGACCTGCCCGAGTGGAAGAAACACGTCATAGGGGGGAAGAAGTCATCCTTCGGCAAAAAGACCAACCTCTCACTATTGGAACAACGCCAGTCCTTGCCCATATACAAGCTGAAAGACGAACTGACCAAGGCGGTGACCGATAATCAGATTTTGATAGTGATCGGAGAGACCGGATCGGGAAAGACGACTCAAATCACTCAGTACCTGTCCGAGTGTGGATTGACGGCCAGAGGGAAAGTGGCTTGCACTCAGCCGCGAAGAGTGGCAGCCATGTCGGTGGCCAAGCGAGTGGCTGAAGAGTTCGGGTGCAGGTTGGGCCAGGAGGTCGGCTATACCATACGTTTCGAAGACTGCACCAGTCCGGAGACAATCATTAAGTACATGACGGACGGTATGTTGCTCCGCGAGTGTCTAATGGATCTAGACCTGAAGACTTACTCGGTGATAATGTTAGACGAGGCTCACGAAAGAACGATCCACACGGACGTACTTTTCGGTCTTCTGAAGCAAGCGGTACAAAAGCGTCCAGAACTCAAGTTGATAGTCACATCGGCCACATTGGATGCGGTGAAGTTCTCGCAGTATTTCTTCGAAGCACCCATTTTCACTATACCAGGCAGGACTTTCCCGGTGGAGGTTTTATACACGAAAGAGCCTGAAACGGATTACTTGGACGCCTCGTTGATAACGGTCATGCAGATACATTTGAGAGAACCGCCCGGTGACATATTGCTGTTTTTGACCGGTCAAGAGGAGATCGATACAGCCTGCGAGATACTATACGAAAGGATGAAATCTCTGGGCCCCGATGTGCCCGAACTCATAATCCTGCCGGTCTACTCGGCTCTGCCATCCGAGTTGCAGACGAGGATATTCGAGCCGGCACCGCCCGGATCCAGAAAAGTGGTGATAGCCACAAACATAGCGGAAACGTCTCTGACGATAGACGGTATATACTACGTGGTGGATCCGGGTTTCGTTAAGCAGAAAGTGTACAATTCAAAGACCGGCATGGACTCTTTAGTGGTGACTCCAATCTCGCAAGCTGCAGCCAAACAGAGAGCCGGACGCGCCGGAAGAACTGGTCCCGGAAAATGCTACAGGCTTTATACGGAACGAGCATATAGAGATGAAATGTTGCCAACGCCTGTGCCGGAAATACAACGGACAAATCTGGCGACTACAGTCCTCCAATTGAAAACTATGGGCATAAATGACCTGTTGCACTTTGATTTCATGGACGCGCCGCCAGTGGAGTCCCTGATTATGGCTTTGGAACAGCTACACTCGCTGTCTGCCCTGGATTCTGAAGGTCTCCTAACTAGATTGGGACGCAGGATGGCGGAATTCCCACTGGAACCGAATCTGTCGAAGATTTTGATAATGTCTGTAGCGCTTCAGTGCTCGGATGAAATACTGACTATAGTGTCTATGCTCAGCGTTCAAAACGTGTTCTACAGACCAAAAGACAAGCAAGCGGTGGCCGACAGTAAAAAAGCAAAGTTCAATCAGCCGGAGGGAGATCATTTGACGCTATTGGCCGTTTACAATAGTTGGCGTAACAATAAGTTCTCGAACGCCTGGTGCTACGAGAACTTCGTCCAGATACGCACTCTAAAGCGTGCCCAGGATGTGAGGAAACAGTTGCTCGGCATCATGGATAGGTGAGCTTTTTTGCCCACACTTTGTCTCGATTTTTGACTTGGCGTTTTGAAATTATTCAATTGTTTGTGGTACAGAAAAAGCTTTAAAAGCAGAGTTGTCGCGTCGATTTAGATATCCCCAATCTAACTAACCGCTTCTATAATCTATAGTGCCATAAACAAAACAAACGGTTAGGTGATTCCTTTGTATTGTTAAATACAATACAATAGTCACAAAATAAACTTCGCAGAACCGTTTTGATACTAATTACCATTTGAAATTAGGTTTAGGTCAAATATAAACCTCAAGTCACATCAATTTAATACAGAGGAAAATAAATATATTTTTTAGATTAATCATTTTTATTCATGGTTTTTTTTTTAATTTAAATATATAAAATGTAGGAAAATATTAAAAAAAAAGTATCAAAAACACTTGTGTAGTGCCTAATAATCTTCATTGATTTGTATTGTTCATATTTGAATTAGGGTCTCATTTGTGTTTTCTTTAAATAAATAAATATCTTCACACATTCCACACATCACCATCTAGTTCCACAGTAAGCAACTAATGCTTGTATTATGGATACCAGAAAGTTGATATATAATACATAGATTACTTTTTTTTTTGTAAATACATACATATTATAAATATAAAACATCCATGACTCAGGTACAAAGGTAAAATGTTAACACATAAACATTCGCCCCTAGCGGGATTCGAACCGGCGATCGTTTGGTTAACAGCTAGGGTCACTAGCCACTAGACCAAACGAGTCGTTACTTTTAAAACGTTACAAACTAAGGGCGGATTGCACCGTAGGCTTGGTTATGGTTTCGGTCAAAATTAACTTTAGCGGTAACTTTAAAGGTGACAGTCGAAATTAACATTTGCGTGTTGCACCATGATTAGTTCACTGTCAAAGGGTTGCCATTATAAAAAAAATAGTAATTTTCCTAAATTGTTGAGGTAATAATTTTTTTTATAGTATGGCAACATTCAAAGTCACCTGCCACAAAATTGTCACAGTTGACTTAACCGAAACAATAACATTAACCGGCCAATATCAAGCGGTTAAGGTTAGCGTTAAGTTACGACGTCATTTTAACCGTTGTAAAAATGGCACAACGCATGATATGTTTATCCGAAGATTTAACGGCTGGTTTGGATATGGTTACCGTTAAAGTTAGATGGTGCAACCCACCCTAAGGCTCGAGTTCACCAGCAGACGGTTATTTTTTAAACAGCCGTTTAATAATATTTTGTTGTTCAAAATCGCTAAAATGCGGGTTAAATGCCCTAAACATCTGATTAATCTGATGTTTAGGGCGTTTAACCCGCAGTTTAGCGATGGTGATCAACAAAATATTGTTAAACGGCTGTTTAAATTTTAAACAGCTGTTCAATAATAACAGTCTGTTGGTGAACTCGAGCCTTAATATAGTTAAAGTAAAGTAGGAGTTATTGAGTCGATGCTCGCTTTTTAGACACAAGTTGGATGTGGTATCGGCTGGAAAAAACGCAGTGAGAATTCAGAAGACCATATGCTCGGGATTCTTCAGAAACGCAGCGAAGAAAGACCCCCAAGAGGGTTACAGGACCCTGGTGGACAGTCAGGTGGTCTACATTCACCCCTCAAGCGCTTTGTTCAATAGACAACCGGAATGGTGAGTGGAAACGCGTCAATGGACGACCCCTTAGCCACTTGCCATCAAGTGAACCGTCATCAAGTGTACAAAAAAAAAAAAGTAGTATTCTATTAAGTAGAAAGTATTTGGATCTATGCATTAATCTACTGCAACTATACAAAACACTAGGAAATCTTCTTCTTCTTCTTCTTCTTCTCTTTTAATGTCTTGGCTCCATCAGATCTTCTCCGATGATTTTGCCACTGTCATTAGTAAAAATTGCATTTTTTTTTGTAATAGCCTTATTTTAAAAAAAAAAAAAAGCCTTTTTTACTTTTGATTTTAATTTCAATATTTTAATATTGAAATTAAAATCAAAAGTAGCAGATCCCGAGACTAGTTAGTAAAGTCAAGTCTATAATTTTCCGAAGCAGTCAGGTCAAGTCCCAATAGGAACTCTATGGAACATTTAAAAGTGACATATTGCGTGTCATCTGTCATTTAAAACCAACAAAACGTCTTGTCATTTGAAAAAAATGTGAGTTTACGTCAACGCATAAGTAGAAGTTGGTCGTTACTACCTTTCACCATTGACTCCGCCATTATTCCGTTTTAGGCGTACATGACATGTGCCGCTTTGGCATTTGTGTTACGCTAAATCCATACATGTAGTAGATCTATGACACAGTAGATGCTACAACAGAATTTGTAACATCCGTGGATTTTTAGAATGTAAGCGTTTTTTTTTTTTATAGAATTCACATCCGCAAATGCGGTTTTGAGAGGAATTTTGTGTGACGGATTTTGAGAGGTAGAAATAAATGATTGAAATTGATTATATTTAAATAAAAAAAAAAATGGAAACAAAGTTTATAGACGATTTTTTAGCTAGGACTAAGTTTGATTCCATATCCGCATCCGCATTGATTATTTCCGATGCGTATCCGCTTGTAGTCGCAGTCATTAGGGTAGTTCGTCTGGCGACAGTGACCACCGTGAAACACCCCTTAATCCTACTACACTTGTTTTCAGGGTGATATACCACGAGCTGGTGCAAACGACGAAAGAGTATATGCGCGAGGTGACGACCATAGACCCGAAATGGCTGGTGGAGTTCGCGCCGGCCTTCTTCAAGTTCTCTGACCCGACGAAGTTGTCAAAGTTCAAGAAGAACCAGCGCTTGGAGCCTCTCTACAACAAGTACGAGGAACCAAACGCCTGGAGGATCTCCAGGGTGCGCAGGAGACGAAATTAGACCCTTATACTGTGTAATAAATTAATAAATTATTAATCTTATTTAATTGCTTTTATTTTTCAAGTGAACAACCTCTTCATATTTTTTTTTCTAATAAAACGGTATGAAATAAAAAGAGAACACGCCCGCCAACTAGCCACTCTTAGCCAGCCCACCAATCGCCAACTAGCCACTCTTAGCCAGCCCACCAATTAGCCACTCTTAGCCAGCCCGCCAACTAGCCACTCTTAGCCAGCCCACTAATCACCAACTAGCCACTCTTAGCCAGCCCGCCAATCGCCAACTAGCCACTCTTAGCCAGCCCACTAATCACCAACTAGCCACTCTTAGCCAGCCCGCCAATCGCCAACTAGCCACTCTTAGCCAGCCCACCAATTAGCCACTCTTAGCCAGCCCGCCAATCGCCAACTAGCCACTCTTAGCCAGCCCGCCAATCGCCAACTAGCCACTGTTAGCCAGCCCGCCAATCGCCAACTAGCCACTGTTAGCCACAGCCCGCCAATCGCCAACTAGCCACTCTTAGCCAGCCCGCCAACTAGCCACTCTTAGCCAGCCCACCAATTAGCCACTCTTAGCCAGCCCACCAATTAGCCACTCTTAGCCAGCCCGCCAATCGCCACTCTTAGCCAGCCCACCAATTAGCCACTCTTAGCCAGCCCGCCAACTAGCCACTCTTAGCCAGCCCACTAATCGCCAACTAGCCAGCCCGCCAATCGCCAACTAGCCACTCTTAGCCAGCCCACTAATCGCCAACTAGCCACTTTTAGCCAGCCCACTAATCGCCAACTAGCCACTTTTAGCCAGCCCGCCAATCGCCAACTAGCCACTCTTAGCCAGCCCACTAATCGCCAACTAGCCAATCTTAGCCAGCCCGCCAATCGCCAACTAGTCACTCTTAGCCAGCCCACTAATCGCCAACTAGCCACTCTTAGCCAGCCCGCCAATCGCCAACTAGCCACTCTTAGCCAGCCTGCCAATCGCCAACTAGCCAGCCCGCCATTCGCCAACTAGCCACTCTTAGCCAGCCCGCCAATCGCCAACTAGCCACTCTTAGCCAGCCCGCCAATCGCCAACTAGCCACTCTTAGCCAGCCCGCCAATATCGCATGACAACCTACGCATTTATGCGAGTGGCGGGGATAGAAAATCTGTAATCGATTGATAAATTTTACTATATTATTTACTTACATCCTTACTTAACTTTATAAATAACTCGGTCATTATAAAATTTTGCATAGGTACACATCGTACCTGACACAGAAATAGGACATAGGGTAGGTACGAGTACCTACCTGCCATATGTCCTTACAAATTCAAAGAGCTGGAAAGTGGAAAGGATTTGTACGTGTCGAAATAAAAGACAAATATATTTTATTTATCGTGTATGTTTCAACCGCCACTATCTGCATTAACAAGATATACAACGGGCCAAAAGCTATACATTGGAGTGTTTTCTGGCCAAACAAATTACATTACATAGTATGTGATACGACAGAAGGCTTAAGAAAACATTCCAAGCTAACAAAAATATATATTATCCAATATATATTTTCCGAGCTAATTTTCAACACCTATATAATATAATAATAATAATCTCTTTAGACACCTATTGCAATAGTGCTACGCTTTCATTAATACTGTAATCATTATTATGCTGAATATAAGACTAGGATTACCATAATTTTCGGTCTGTAATAGGATTGTTTTTTATTACCAGTAAGTATTAAAAACAATCCCAAAAACAGACTAAGAAGATATTTTTCTCTCTTTTCAAATACGAAGATGCAAAGAGGCCCTTACATTTTTAAAGTATTGTCAATAGATATAGAGGTAAACAAGTTTTTATGTGCAATTCGAAATATCTTTAAACCTTATTTAATGTGGCTATAACTATATTTATTAAAAAAAATAATTAAACTTCTCTTTGAACTCCTTAGGGCGTAGGCTCACAGTAAAAATACAAAGGCAAAAATAAAAATAACCAAAAATAAACTTTAATTGATTTATTAATTTTATAAATAAACTAAATTCAATATTTAAAGACGCAAAAGTATTTTGCTAGAACATAACATAACATAATGGGAGACATATTTACATACAAGAATAACATTACACTGATAAAAATCCTAGTAAAAATTTACAACTTAAAAAAAGAAAAAAAAAACGAATTAAAAGGCCACTACACGTTGTGATGTTAACATAAATTCCAAAAAAGGCAATATAACCCTTAAAGTAGACTAACGGAGAATCCCACTATTAAAATAAATCAGTCAAACCAACTCATCACAGAACAATTAGAATAAGGCTATGGCCAAATTAAACACTGGACTGTCAAGTGACCTGGCAAGTGGCGAGTCTAACTGCTAAAGGGTTCAACCGCATCTGTCATTTCACAGAGCGCATCTTTGTCTATGGAAATTATTCGGAATCACTTGCGAAAGCATACGATCGTACGCGAAAGAATACGATCGTACGCGAAAGAATACGATCGTACGCGTGATAATGCGATCTTAGGCAGAAGTATATATGGGCATTAATGCGACTCCGTGTTGACAGACGCGACTCAACCCCAAGACTAATGGACTATGGATAATACTATAAAAACTTTTTAAATCTCATTACACAATCTTGGCTTGGATACGAGCACTTTCGACCCATATGCGTTTTATTGCCATTTTTTTTTTCAAACAAATATTGCACAAAATCTAAGCGTCGACACCCTTTAAATTAAATATTTCACGCATTATACACCAAAATGATATTTTATATCGTAAAAATACATTAACATAAGACGAAATACATAGTTTTTTTTAATTAGCACTGCATCTGCACCGATTGACATAAATTATAACCATTTTACTACATAATATATAATAATAATAACATATTAATTAGCACTATGTACTATGTGACAAAATTTATTTCATTATTTACACACACACATACACACAGACACAAAACACTGCCCTCTATACGAACGACTCTAGAACTAAAACTTTATATAGTGACAGCGTTATCATTTTATTATTTATACTTTCTACTGAAACTTGTTTCCGCTTATTATTATTTATTATTATTATTATTATTATAAAACAGCTACATTGTATTGATTAATATATATATATAGTTAAAATTAAACAACGCGTGTTGCCATTACGAAAAAAAAAAATAGCATCTATCGTATCGCAGATAGATATTAGCATTCTTTTTTATTTATATTATAAACGAGATTTATTTATGGCTTTATGGCTGACTCATTTCTCAATACACTGTTAAAATATTCAAAAATGGCATTTTAAAGTGTAGGTATAGTCGGGGTACGAAAACCTTCGTCGGTTTTTAAATTCATTCTTTCATCTTTTGAAACTGAAGCGCTGAGCACGCAACAGACAGACGTTTGGAATGAATTTTTTTTTTTTTTGCTTGAAAAGGTGACGAAACTTTTCTCACTCCGACTGTACTTTACACGAAAAATTTTATAAAAAAAAAATATTTCAATTTTCCACTTACAGTACATTAAGAAAGAGGTTTAACATTTAAAATTTAAACACGAAATTAATTACAGTAATTAAAATTGAAAATGAATAATTTATTTTTGCATTATGTATACATACAAAAAATAAAACAAATACACATATCTTTAAGAGTTGACGGTGATTTTGAATTTTTGTAATTTATATATATAAAAAAAACCCCTTTTCCATTTAAAAAAAAAAAAAAAACATTAATTTGATGATATCCAAATTCGTATTTAGGTCTTTCAAATTTAAACCGTTTAGTATTTATTCTTTATTGCAAGAGGCTTGATAAAAAAAAAAATTTTAATAACACGAAAGCCATGTAATGTAATGTAATGACCCCATTACAAGTTTTTTTTTTTTTTTAAAACTTTATTTATGGCTTTTCCCTTAGGGACATGTCGCCTTACAACAAGTTAGAACGCTTCAAAACACATATTAGGTTAGGTTGTTTACGTTTGCAATGTTTTTTTTTATTATTATTTTTTGCCTATATCTTTTTAAAAAAAATTTCATCCCGGTAATGACCTAGTCCTATATATTATTATGTGTGTATATTATATATACTCACAACAGCCACAATATACACCCGTAAAATCTAAACTGAACAACGATCTAACACATTAACCCCTATTCTAATAAGTGCGATGCGAAACTAGCTGACCTTACCCCGTAACGCTACGATATTATTTATCGAGAAGAATTTTAACTAAAATAGAATAAAGTGTTTAAATTTATTGTATAATTTTTACTAATTATATAAATTATATTCATTGGTATTATACTTCATAAGCTTTTATTTTTTTTTAATAATATAATAATAATAATTTTTTTTATATAATCATTTATTTTGTTTTTAATCACCTTACCCCACAACAAACTGAATCCAAGAATATGACAGCTTTTTTTAAATAATAAAGTTTACTAAAATAGCTGCATTTACCCCTCAAATAAAAAGTTATTTTTTTAAATAATTTATTTTGTTTTCAATCAACTTAACCCAAACAAATTGAACAAAAAAAAAAAAAAAAGATAAATTAACTTCGATAAACGCAATCAACTTATAAGAGAATTGCCAGCTCGTATCACATCGTGCTATGTTTGTTTACTATGACATTTTTTTTTTATCATAATATGTGTGGGATATGAGAACATTTCGTAGAAAACGTATTTTTGTCATTAATAGGTGCGTTTTCATACGACGCTTACACTATGACTAAGATTATTATATTTTTCAAAGTAATAATTTTTTTTATACATATAATATTATAAACTATTATGATGCTTTACATAGTTTTATGCGAAAAGGAAACATTTGTAATAGACGATTAAAATGAAAACTGCAAAGCGACGACGATTAGGGTAACACGAAATATAATATATATTAAATCAATATGTAGCTAAAGTGATCTTTGTACATTTATGGAATGTGATGTCTGTTAATTTGGAAATCAAATATCATTATCGCACCATGTCATAAGAATTTAAAATATTCATAAGTCGATTGAAACATAAGACTGTTTGACATATTACATCTAATTGTATATTTAAAAAAGAAAATGTATAATTCACTATGAAACAAGTAACTAATTAATCATTAAAAGCGTATTGTATGCATTGATAAATATGAAATAATTTAATTCTCAAACACAAAAATCGTGTAAGTGATCCCAATTAGTAAGATAAAAATATTATTAAACAATATAGGTACCTAAAAATATTATCAATAAAACATTTAAGATTTTTTTTAAGATTGTGATGTACGCGTGAAAGGGACAAGATAATGTCAATGAATTTACTTTTAGCGACACATATTTTTTTTTAATTATGCATCAAAAGCTGTGATGATATAATATATTTCTATAATAAACGCTATTCAATTACGGTTTAAAGGTAATCGGGCTGACGATAACCATAAAAAACAAATCCTACTATGTTAAGGTTGCGATTTAACTGAATTGGTTTGTAGTCGTGGTTTGAGGGGGAATCGCAGGACGCATCGGTGGAGTCATGCCCATCGGCATCATTGGAGCGCCGGGCATCATTACCATTCCTGGCTGTTGCTGGAATTATTATTAAAACAAGCTGTAATTAAACCCCGACTATCTAATAAGACCAAACACGCTATATCAGCTGTAAGTTGGTGAGGAGTCGGCTGTCCCGTAGACTACTCGATGCTCAGATCATATCAAGGTTACAATGTTATGGAAACACCAGTGAAGTAACAGTATACCAAATTTCACATAAATCGAACACGTGGTAATTAGTGAAATCCCTTCGTCAACTAGGAAACGCTGATGATATTCAAACGCCTAAACAGATCTTCATAAACTATAGCTAGGAACCATCTCGATTATGTCAGCTTTCAAACAACAAAAAAAAAACTGGATCAAAATGGACCAACGGTTTGGGAGCTACGATTCCATAGACAGATACACGGATAGTGTATACACACATACACAGACACACACGTCAAACTTATAACACCTTGTTTTTGCGTCGGGCGTTAATAAATTTGATCAATGATTAAATGAAAACATTGAATATTATGTAAACACTGTGATTAGCTTGATTTGCCGCTAATGCAGGGTACGATACCCCTGATAGTGTAGTACTCCACTTTTTTTTAAAATGGACTATAGACTAGAGAAAATTAAAAAGTCAAAATGAAATTCATTTAATAGAAATAAGAATGAATCGATGAATTCAAATGAAATATGATTAAAACTCTAGCTAGGCCGATATTGCATTGTAAATATCAACTTCAAGAACAAACGTGCAAACAACAATCACAAACAAAACATTCGTGTATGATCCAATTCATTCAAAATAATTCTTTCTTTTATACAATACCTTCAATAGACGCCAATAATTGTAAAGATGCCTTTACAATTTCTATAATACTATTTGTCAAACTATTTATAAATCCAGGCGAAATTTAAGGTTGTATATATAATTTTTTAGGCATTAAACATCAACTAAAAAGGTCAAATTTATCAGTACAGGTTGAACCCTAACATAGAAATGTGTGCTTTTGCACGACGGGTCACCGTTTTAAGTATGACCAGTATCTTAAAAGCAACTTTGTCCAATAAAAACTTTTTTATTAATACTGAATGTCACCGGGCATCGTTAAAATTTGCATACAGAAAAGGACATAGGCTACCTTTCATCTAGAAAAAAAAAAATAGCTTCTGCTCTTGAGGGATCATATAAAAAAAAATCCAACGCTTGGAAAAACTATAAGAGTACCTAAGAAAAAGGGTAGTGGATGAATTCGCGTGGAAAACCTAGTCAACATTTGAAGTGGCTAATGTAATTTTTTATATAATTTCAGGCAACAGTGTTAGAAAAATTGTATATAGGTAAAGTAGCGAAAAAAAAATTTGACAAATAGTATTATCGTATCGCTTGTTCGAACCAGGGGAGGGTACGCATTGGGTCCATCATTAGCAGTTGGATTTACGCAATCGGATGCAAAATAACGGGCAAAAAGAAAAAAAATTAGCATCGACTTACCAAGACATAATGCGGGGGGTGGTATGTATGGGGTAAAGTGTGGGGCATTGATGGGAGCGTCATGCCTTGGCCCTGTAAAACGCAAAATAAAATGGGATGGCGGCATGCTACAGGGAAAAAATATAGGACAGCAGCAAATCATCAAAAGAAATAATCGAGCGTACAAAAAAAAAATGATACAGAAATTCGAATAGCGAACTGCAACAATTAAAGCCGAAAAAATAAAAAAATAAGAAAAAAATAATAAACCAAAAAATTTTTTGAGTACATTCTCAGAATTCGTCGTCCTTTTTTATCTTTTGTTGCAAATAATGTACACATTAATTAATAATAAATAAAACTAAGAGAGCTGGTAAAATAGACAAAAAAATTGTCTGTTAAAGGATATTTACCAAAATTTCAAAACTAAATGTAAATTTTAAATTAAATAATAAATATATTTTTTTAAATTGCATATCCGCCGGTATTCTATCATATTTTACTTTTAGGGTTCCATTATTTTTTCAATGAGAGCACCCTCGAGATATGTATAGCTTATCCAATTAATGATTAATATATTAAATTGGATTATATCTAGTGAAAATACTATAGAGAATCGTGCTAAACAGATCCACAATTTTTTCATATTTATTCAACTGCTAGTGAATATAGTTAACAATGCGTAAATACACCGGTATCTATAGATTATAGATTTCCTATAAGCAATAGCAAACGTAACAGATCGATCGCAGCAATAGGCCACTTAAGTTCGCAAAGAACATAGTCGGACCTTAAAGTCTATTATAAATATTTTTTGTATTATTCAGATACAGTCCAATAACAAAAGCTAGCCCATAATGCATAATTTGATTAACTTTTAGGTCACACATTATCTAAATTAATCCTGACTTTATTTGTTATTGTTAAATTTACCAACAGTTTTTGTAGTCGTATTTTACTCACAAAATACTTCAAGGTGGTCGAGATAAATTATTAGAGAGAATGCATGAAAGAAGACAATATGCAAAAATGTCTCTTTTTCTATGGCCGAATTCCGAAGTCGGTTAAAATAGCAATTTAGCACAGGTGCGGGTAAAAAGTAGCACAGAGAGGAGAGAGAGAGAGAGAGAGAGTGAGTGAGAGGAAGAGAGAGAGAGCCATCTTACCATGGGCCTGTAGCCAGCTCCCGTGGTGGCTTGCATGGGCTGTGGCGTCCACGTGGCGCCAGGCTTGGACGCGTTCTTCGGGGAATTCCACTGCATCGGTCTACGTCCACACCACAAGGGTCAATGCGTGTCCAGTCCATTACAATACTACTTTTATCGCTTTTTTTATTTCAATTAAATAATGCTGATGGTCCATTAGATGGGACATCGCATGGAGACCACTGCAACCACAAAGTTAGGTGTGTGTGTAACGGAAGGGATATGGGATAGGATAAATAACAAGAATAAATTGTGAGGAAGATGAATGGGATCTTGGGTCCCCAATTCACTTATGTTTTTATTCGCGATATTTTTTTAAAGTTTAAGCGCAGCAGACAGACTGAAGGTACGTGATTTACGTAGCCACGACTCACACCAGCACCAGCAAAATGCGAAGGGATCAAATCAACTAGCGACTATTAAAAGAAACTCACAATAAGAATTGTTTGGAAAGAATGCAGAAATAATTTGAACATTTAAATTTTTAATTTACTATTACAATAATTTTTCCATCTTGGTAGAACTATATTACACAAAGAAGTATGGGGGTAATTTATAAGAATTTTCATTAAGTAGTTTTTTTTACGATAAAAGGTGACAAGCTGGTTGACTGTCTATTTGATGGTAGACGGCAACAATGCCAACACTAGGGGGGATTCAATTAGGTTGCAGACCTTGATAAGTTAAAGGGTATGGGAGCTAAATGACAAGATATGGAAATTGGACTTGGAATCCCTTATTTACGCACAGAAAGGCCAATAAGTGCAGTGGTCTTCTTTAATTTTTTTAAAAGTTATATTGTAATCGACCTTGTGTTCACATGCGTGTATGTATGTATGTATGTTTATGCATTTGTGTTGTAATGTAACCTTAGATTTCATGGGGTAACCTGAGCTAATATTATTATTTTCTTAAAAATTAAATCTGCAAAAATATTTTTTCAGCTCATTACAATAAACACAAAGCATTTTTGAATGGGAGTATCTGCTAAGTGTTTTTTGTGAGTATCATCAATGTACTATAACTATGGATTTCGCACGCCATACGAAACACGACAGCTCTGTCATCTGTCATTTAAAGAAATTGTGACTTTACGTCAACACACATTGGAGTTTAGAATGAATAGTAGAAGTTGGTCGTTACTACTTTTCGCCATTGACTCCGCCATTATTCCGTTTTAGGCGTACATGACATGTGCCGCTTTGGCATTTTTGTAACGGAAATTCCATAGTTTTAATACTTCGATGGTGCGTATCTAAAAATTATTTTAAGATACATTTTCTACGCGTGATAACTAATCTATGAGAGTTTTGTTCATTATAGTAAAATATAGCAGATACTTCCGTGCTACATATTTTTGATTATAAATTTTTATTTATTTCAACATTATTTACTTTTTAGTTACTAAGTTATCCTAGTTATTTTATTAATATATGTACTGAGATTGAGATTTAGTTTTAAAATTTAAGATAAATTATGACCAAAAATATGCATATGTAAGTAACTTCCACCTGTGTCTCGTAAAATGCATTAACGATTTTGAAATAAGTAATAAAAAATTAACTAGCAATTACTAAGAATACAAATTCACTTGACTCAGTCACGCATTTAGACAAAATATAAATACTGATGTCATTTTTTTTTTTAAAGTTATGCCAAAAATTATTTCATTCATTTAGTAACACTCAATTACATATTCTGATATATTTATTTTATATATATTAACGAGTAATACTCAATTTACTTAAAAAATAAATAAAAAAAAATCAATTATGCAAATTACAATGAATTTTTTTTTTTAATTTGAGCAAAAATAAATAATTAATTAAACATCTCTCAGTATTTATATTTTGTTGTTAAAATGTTAACAAACTATTTAAAAACGCACTACAATAATAATTTTTTTTTTTTAAAAAAACCCTGATATGTTGCGATATCTGATTCTGATGATGTTAAAACATGAATTGTTACAAAAAAAAAAATTTCGAATGAATGTCACATCATTGTGATGATACATTTGCATTTAAAAAAAAATATCCAAGAAAATTGTAAGTACATAAAACACACGTGAAAAGTGATTCATTGACAATGTCAAAACGTCAAAACTATTTAATTAAAAAATAATTTAGCATTTTTTCCCCCCACATTATTCATGAATTTTCGAAGAGATTAATGAATTTGTGAATAGAGATGATTTCTCTATTTACAAATTTTTTGGTAGAAGATCATCTAGTAGTATGTCTTTTCTAAAAGAAAAGAAAAGAAAAGATGTCTAGGTGGGAGTTTCGTTAAATCTTTCATTATTTTTCACTCTTAATGCAACATTTAATTATTTTTTTTAAATTGTTACAATACATAACAATAATAATAATAATATTATAATATTTCATTTAATTCGATTAATCTTCGTCAGATATTTCACATGAATGCTGTTTACATGTGGAATAACTCGAAAGCTCTTTCCATAGATTATTTAGATATTTTTTGTAACAAAATTTAGCAATTATATAATAAAAAAAAAAATTGTAATATTATATTTTTTAACTCCAAGGATTTTTATCATATAATTCATATATATAATATATATTACTAATAATTGTATTTCCTACATAATTATATTCAATGACAGTTTCTCTGTCTTCGCTTGATTATGTACAAGTCACAATGTTTACAATAAATATGTGTAAGAAATATCTACATTATAATATATCACCACAATAATGTAAAACAGACAGACAGACAGACAAGAGCAACTGAACAATCCAATCAAACACTTAAAAGATTTGAAATACTCACTTCTGGGCGGTCGCGCTCTTGTTTATGGTCAAATTGTTGGCCAACTGGGCTAGAGACGAGTCCAGGTCACCTGTGAGCACTTTGCCTGGAGCTTGATGTTGTTGCGAACCTTCAATTAATACAAACCACGCGGTCAATCATCAATCAATCATCAATCAAATCATTTATGAATAGGCAAACACTAAAACTAGCCACGACTTTGAATGAATGAAATCCTAACTTGACATTTCTGGGATTCATATTGGCAGTCTAGATTGAGACTATAGATAATTGTAGTCAAAGGGACAATAAATAAATATTGAGGCCTTGACAGTTTTTAGAATGAAACAAATCCTAACTTGACATTTCTGGGGTTCATATTGGAAGTCTAGATTGAGACTATAGATAATTGTAGTCAAAGGGACAATAAATAAATATTGAGGCCTTGACAGTTTTTAGAATGAAACAAATCCTAACTTGACATTTCTGAGGTTCATATTGGCAGTCTAGATTGAGACTATAGATAATTGTAGTCAAAGGGACAATAAATAAATATTGAGGCCTTGACAGTTTTTAGAATGAAACAAATCCTAACTTGACATTTCTGAGGTTCATATTGGCAGTCTAGATTGAGACTATAGATAATTGTAGTCAAAGGGACAATAAATAAATATTGAGGCCTAGACAGTTTTTAAAATGAAAACCTATGTTGTCGTTTAATAAATAAAAAAAAAAAATCATCGAAAGATATACATCATAGTAATGCATCGATTTATTTGATTTGTATTGTATTTGTAAGTTTTCTTTGCTAGTCTTAAATAGTTTTTCATCGGTTGAAATTAATTACTATGAATTATATAGTTTCGGGTTAAGATGTTTGAGATATTGAGTTGCATACGAATTATTTCATGAAACACATTTTTTTTTAAACTATAAAGCACTTTAACCTTATCGATTAAAAATAAAACACATAAAATGATCATGCATTTTTCATTTGTACATTTTAAAAACAAACTATAACACAATGTATATATATAAAAAGTGTGTTCGGTCATGAATTAGCGATATTCTAGTCTAGATAAAGAAATACACAAATACACTACATATTGAGATTTAAACCACTTCCTCTTTATGTGGCAGCCATTTTTTTTTTCTCTTGAGATATTCTCTACGTGTATACAAAAAATAATAATAATCATATCTCTCAGAATTTTGGTCTTACTGAGATAAAAATAGGGCTCATTCGGAGAGCAACAATATTTGTCTATCGTTCACATTTTCTTAACTTAAAAAAATATATAAATATTAAACTTCTAGAAATTACTTCAATGAAATGTAAATTAAATTGCTGCAAAAACAACCTCCATGATAAGTCTAATTTTTACAATTTTACTAGATCGATAGATTTTGAGATATATTTGTGTATTAGAATAGTTGCAGTCCACGACCGGACACACTGTATAATCACAACGAAAATCTTTTTTTATAATTCAAGACAAAAATTGTCTAAAAAAAAGAACGAATTTTAGCATAAGATGATGTCCAAAAAAAATATACATTTTTCACAACTATACAGGATTAAAAATTTTTAATTGTGCGGACGTATGTATTTAAGATTATATAAATAAGTAAATGTTTCGACCAAGATAATACAGAAATGAAATATATAATACGAAAACGTGAATAATGTACAAATGGGGGTGAGACAAAAAGGGCCTTTAGGCCTATACACGCAGCGATATTCTTTTTTTAGCAAAAGACTGGGGACATTTGACAACATTTTACACATCATTTCAATGAAAAATAAAAATTCTAATATCTCAACTATTGAACTGACGTGTGATTTCTGTTTTTGAACAAAAACAATGAATTTTTGAAAACAATTTTTTCCAACGGTTCCAAAGTTGTCAATTGGCGACTACACGAAAATAAATCCAACAAATCTGACAACAGAACTGGCCTAAAAAAAAAAAAAACAAAAAAAAAAACAAAAGTGCACGGGAGTGATCTACGAGTGGAGAGAAAAAAAAAAAACAACAAGCAGCCAAAGCCAAAAAAAATAAACACTGCAAACTGCAAGCGAACAGACAGAGAACTAGAACTCGTAATGTAAACGTTCCACAGCTAAACACATGAACACATTGTATCGAACCCGGTGTTGACGTCATCGCGGCCATTGGCTGTCTCGCCGGCGAGCCGAACGCCATTGGCTGGGAGATTTGCATCGACATGACGTCACCGAAAGGCTGAGCCGCCATTGGCTGGGGCTGTGGCTGGGGCTGGGGCTGTTGCGTGATCGGCTGCGGCTGTTTCGCGGGCGACCCGCCCAGCGACATGCGCATCACGTCCTCCAGATCGTCGAAGGCGGACTTAGGTTGGACCGGGGGAGGGGGGCGGGCGGGGGAGGCCGACATCGGCTGGGTGGGATCCCCCATGCCCATGAACGGGTTAGCGGCGGCGGCTTGTGCAAATAAACATTCATTCGTTCATTTACTTCAATTCAATTGCTGTTTTTTTTTTTTCAATATACATGTCGTGTGTAATATACATATATTTATACAAAAGAGTCTGGGCACACAAGGTTTATTTTTAAACGTTTTCTAAGCGTATAAATATATCTTCGTGTGCTCAGGCTTTAAAAGTTTGCGAAACACTTATATTTATTATTACATAAAAAACATATTTATAACGTTGACATTTGACCCGTTTATCGTATTATTGGATTATTGTGAAAAAATTCACCAAAATGTGAAATTTCATACACTTTCAAGTTTATATGGAGACGGACCTGACAAATTTTTTGTATAATAATAATGCATTCATACATATTTCATATTTAATGTATCTCTAATGATACATTAAATAAATTAAATAATCTTGCGATATTTCGCACGGATCGAATGTCAAGGTGCGACCGAAAATTTATGTACAGACCATAGAGAATAGAGGTAAGGCGACAAGGTCAAATGGAGTTAATATTAATTAAATAGTTTAAGAAACCATCGTAAATATCATTGTCACTTTAACATATATATATCTACAGAATTGTTCCTCCTCACCAGGGTTGTTGCGGATATTCAAAATCCACATCCGCAAATGCGGAACTTTCGCATTGATCTAAAGGCTCGCAAAAGACATTGCGAATCATTTGCTGCGGTTGCGGATATCGAGCTAGTAGTCCCTAAGTCTGACAGATTTCCCCAGGATGAATTTAATTTTCTACTAAATGCTTGATGATTACTTAATAAAATGTTCAATTTCATTTAAAAAAAAAAAAAAAAAAAAACTTAAAATCCGCATCCACGAATGTTGAAAATTGTGCATCCGCAACACCTCTATTGTCCACGGTAGGGGGAGAGAGAGTGAGAGATAGAGAGAGAGAGATAGGTTTAGCGCCTCACCTGCGGTGTCAGTGTTATTGAATACGTTAGTGAAGTTAGCGTCGGAGACGAAGGTGTTGGTGGGCGGGAAGGCGGCGAATCCGTTGTTGGCCTGTTGGGGCTGTGCGGCCCACGCGCCTTGCCCACTCGCGGGCCCACTCGTGGGTCCACTCGGTGCCCCACCGGCCCCACTCGCCCCACTCGCCCCACTCGCTACGTACAACGACAATCGCTCAACACCCGCCACTGATCTCCAATTTAGGCCACACACGATTCGAAATCACTGCGTTCCTTTCGACTTTCTCAATAAATCATCCAACCGATTTTCCCACACACGCTTTACTGACCGAAAAAGACCGATAAAAGAGGAAGGTTAGTCTCTATACATTGCGGAAAAAATTTGCTCAAAGTGCCAAACCTGCTGCCCCATTATCTATTTGTGGTTTTTAAAACCTATCGACTCCAATGTCGATTAGCTTGTCATTCTACATTAAAACCACCACGAAACTACATCTAAATCTTTCGTGTTCTAACTTCATCGACATTGTGTCATATGTATAGCCACGGTAAAAACGTCATAGACATTTTGACAGGTGTCAAAGTAGACAATTGTCGAGTCCTATAACCGCATCGAGTCGATAACCACACCAAAACCACACATAGAGAATAGGCCCGCTGTATAGACTACAATTGTAGTCTTATTCATTGTCCCAAACACTTGCTAACCCAAAGACATAGATAGACATTTGGTTGCACTATCGATTGAACGTTGTGATTCCGAACCTTGGTTAAGTAAATTTTTTATACGGAGCGTCCAAAGTAAAACCTTGTTCTGTATGTTAAACTGTGTTTTGACGTTGCGATAAATGAGGCTGTCAAATCACTTTGAACAATAACTATTGATTGTCGATAAGATATTGTTATAACAACCGCGTAAACAAAAAAAAAAAAAACACTGTTTTATCACGTTTACAAAAATATTTAGACTTTTTTTTCTATCGTCAAAATTGTTAAAAGTTAAAAGCATATGTTAGAATTGTGAACATTATAAACCAAATTGAAAATCAAATTATATTCCCCCAAAATCGATCAAATATAGATTGTCTCAGAATGACTGGAATCCGAAATGCCCTAATTCCAAATTCACTGAAGATTTTATATAAAAATTTGTACATGTTAATAAAATCTCTCAAAATACGCAATTTTATTTCTGAAACGTCCAAATTAATAACTAAATAAATGAATTGCTTATAAATTATTTATTTTTTATTTTTAACTTAAACTGTTACCAATAATCACCAGATATAGATATGAAAAAATAAACTATCCTAGGTTATTTTTTTTAAATTAAATTAATAAATAAATAAATTAATTAATTTTAAATTAAATAAATTAAATATTAGATTAAGTGTCATTATATATATTTTTTTATCGCGTTTTATGTGCAATTAATTTTTAATTTTAAAATTAAAAACCAATTTAATTTAGTATTTAGTAGATTTTGGAGTCAGTTTAATATCACTTATGAAGCAATTTGGAATTTGATTAAGTTACGAAGGCTTTTTTTTACTTTTATATGTTTATTGTATTTTGAAATTATTTATTGACAGTTTCTTATTTCTTAAATAAACAGTGTTTAAAACAAATTTCAGGTTCCAAAATAGTTTTCCCCTTTATACCTTCTTCGTGTATTTTTTGATAATTTAAAGTCTGTTAGTTAAATTTGATGAGCAGTTTAAGTTTTAGTTTAGTTTCGGTCGCTCCGTGTGTGACAAGGGCCTTAGAAAAAACAATGCAATTAATTATACGCACTTTTATAGATTTAATCCTTTTTTTTAAAGAAAACTTAAGGTTGACACACTCATATGAAAATGCGTCATCATTGCATTGTCTTTTTTTTGTCAATACTAACTACAAATTATTAATTAATTAATTAATTAATCAATTAATGTGCTAAAACCATCCCCCCAAAAAAAGCTCGGGATGTGCTGCTTTTTTTTATAAACAGTGTATGTAAGTATATCGCTCTAGTGCTTTCTTTTTAAATTACAAAAAAAAATATTAAAAAAATTATTATAAAATTATTTATATATATATATATACATATATATATATATACATATATATATATATATATATATATATATACATATATATATATATACATATATATATATATATATACATATATATATATATATACATATATATATATACATATATATATATATATATATATATGTATATATACATATATATATATACATATATATATATATATATATACATATTATATCTGAAAGACATTTTTTGAAAGCAAATTATATCTGAAAGACATTTATAATATGGTTAGTCAGGTTTTTATATAGTTTCTTCTATTTATCATCTTTTGCTTTTGATTTAATCTAAAAAAAAAAATTGTTCTATGCGTGCCTCGTTTAAAGGCCACGAATAAATAAACAAATAAGGATTGTTATTATTATTATTATTTTTTATGTAAAAGAAATTTATTTAATAAAAAACAAACTGTTTTAAATCGTTTGGACAGTGAGAAAAACGTTTTTATTATTAAAACAATTTTGACATTTTTATAAATTTTTAAAACTATTCAACGTGTTCTAATTACAATAGACAATTGAATTAATCATTTCTATATAATATTTTAATTTAAAAATATTTATTTATTTACCTTTTACCTTTACTAAATTTTGTACAAACATAAAATTTTAAATCAAATTGAATAGAACACTATTATTAATAGTTATGGTCATTTTAAAAGATGACATCTAAGTAGATATTTTGAGTAATTTTTTTTTTTTTTTTGCTTACCCCCAAACATATCCGCGAACGGGTTCCCCAGGGACAGTAAATCATCAGAAGCCTTCGTTGAGGAGTTGGCTCCATCGGTGGGAGCTGGTCCGAACAGGTCCACTATGGACTGGTTCTGGTTGGTGGGCGGTGCGCTCGATAGGAATGGATTGTTCGCCGCAGAGTTTGTCGGAGATTGGACCTTATTCTGTAAGCGATAAGGCACATTTCACTTTAAATGTGTACTGAAATACTCCCGACACGCGACTGGAGTTTACTCCTTACGGATACGGAACGATTATAAAATTTAAATTTTCACAATTCGAACAACGTTGTTCTTTTTTTAAATAAATAATAATTTAATTTTTCTTTTAATAATATATATGGCCGTTGTATGAAAATTTATGGGAGTAAAATCAAAATTGTCACACGAACGCGTTGTATAGTTACGTTCTATTTTTTTTTATATATTTTAGAATATCTGAAGTTACAGAGACATTGCGCCATCTGTGTAAATGTCTTTTTTATTTAAAAATAAAAAAGACTTAAATAATTGTGTATATATATATACACAAATCGATTCTTAAGGAGTAAACTCCAAAAATATGTGTGTTATGTGTGTGTGTGTTTAAGCAAAATTTGCGTGTAAATAATTCGATAGACATCGTTTAAAAAGTGTTAATCAAATATCGACCCTACCACAGCCCAATAAGGTTCCATGGCACCCGACACCAAGAAATTTTTTATTAGAATTGAAATGTTCGTTTAAAATATATATAAATATATACGCATTATAAGTGATTAATATAAATAAATACACAAGTAATAAACAATTAAGTGAACACGTAAATAAAAAAAAAACCTCCAAGACGTACACAAAACAACCTTTTTTAAAACCTAAAAAATAATTTTTGAACGCCACATTATTTAGAAAATAATTATCCTAAAAATTAATTAATTACAAGTACTCTGTAAAAAACTTTAACGAGAGACAATTAAACAAAACACTTCACAAGTTTTCGCCAATTTCACCAACATCCATATTAATATTTTAAATGTGAAAGTAACTTTGTCTGTCTGTTACGCTTTCACGCCTTAACTACACAACTATGCATAGTGAAATTTCACATACACGTTGTCAGGGATACTGAAAAGGACATAGGGTATCTTTCATCATATAAAAATAAAAATCCAATGCCTGCGAAAACTATAACAGCAATAAAGATTGAATAAATTATTTCCTACGTATTTTGTGAGGCATCATTTTTTTTTTTCAAGGGGGGAGGACGTAGTCGCGGGCAAAAGCTTAATTTTGTCTTGTGCGTAATTTTGAAAGCTGTGAAGTATATATGTACTTCACAGCTTTCAAAATTACGTACATTATACATTAAATTATATTTCGTGTCACGTTGTTTGTCCGCGATAAACTCGCAAACTACTGAACCGATTTTAATTAAATTTTGCACACTGTGTGCAGTTTGAGATACAACTTGAGAGATAGGGATATATTTTATAAAGTTACGCGGACGATGTCGCGTGCAACAGCTTGGATTACTATATATAATAAAGCCAAAAATCTATAAGAGATATAATAATGACGCCATTTTGGAGTGCAGTGAAATTGGCTCCATCCCATCCCCATACGAATAAACACAAGCTTTTTTATTCCCCAACAATTTATTAGACAATTAGTCTTACAAGTATTTGGGACAAATCTTCATCGCCAGTCCATTCGCCGCCTTGCAATAATTGCACCTGAAATTGCGTTTCAATTATCTAATTTTTGAAGTGAAAACTTCATTTTTGGGATAAAACAACGAACTCGCGATACGACGACTTCAACGTCATCCGAGTAATACAACTATTCGACGTTAGATGGCGTTGTGGTTAACTGATAAAACTTCCTAGAAACATATTATATTTCTAGGAAGCTAAGAAGTTTTCACTTCTGATGTGCAGAACAAAAAATGACACTATTTTTTTATGTTAAAATCGAAAGACAGGCTGAAGATGGACTTGGAAAAAAAAAATTCCTTCACCAGTCGTCATTACAAAATCTATCTTCTGGGGGACTCAAATTTTGATTTATTAATAAATTTTTCTGGACTAAATAGGCAAGCAAGATATAATATTATGTTCTTATCGCTTTCATGTTATACTACAGACATATTTTTTTATTTTTATTTTTCCAACAGATACTTCGCCAAATATAGTATTTGCGGCGTTTGCTACATAATATACATTTTCCTATCCTATACTTTCGAATACTTTCTTTAGGCGAAAGATTTGACTATTCTGTCTGCGTACCTATAAATAAGGAAACTTAGACTGTCCAGGTCCATTTCTATGTTATGTTATCTTGAGATAGGGCATTCAAGAAGAACATGAAGTGCAGGACTACAGAGATTACTCCACGCTATACTAGTGTAGTGTACGTCATTTTTTTCTTTTGTTCTTCCAAGTTGGCAACTCTTTTTGTTGGTCAGAAATCATCGAAGTACTACAAAACTATGGGAATTTGTGTCACAAAAATGCCAAAAAGCGGCACATGTCATGTACGCCTAAAACGGAATAATGGCGGAGTCAATGGTGAAAGGTAGTAACGACCAACTTCTACTTATGCGTTGACGTAAACTCACATTTTCTTCAAATGACAAGACGTTTGGTTGGTACTAAATGACAGATGACACGCAATATGTCATTTTTAAATGTTCCATAGAGTTTTCCTAGTGTTTTGTATGGCGTGCGAAATGCACGAATACATTTTTTTCTTATTTTCTAATTTTTGACATTATTGAATTTTTTCTCTCTTTCATTTTGTTTTATTGACTGATTTCATTTTGTGTGTAATAATGTGGTAAGTTTCCTGTTTATTTTTTTTATCTCATTAATATTTTTTGATTCATTTATAATATAATATAATTATAATTTAATTAATCTCTGATAATGTTTTGATTTCCTATAATTTTAATTTACACTTGTAATTAATTCACATCTATCTATGTGTGTGTGTGTGTGTGTGTGTTGTATATTGTGCAATTGGATAATAAATCCATAGTTGTATTATTAGAATTTTATGTTAATCTGTGGTCTTCAGTCTTTGTCTCTTCCCTTCTTCCGGCAACAAACAAAAAAATTATTTTGTTTTGCTGAATTTTTAAATGACAGATATTCTAATAGTGTTCTGATGCATTTTAAATTTTAAATTTGACGTTGATTCATGTAATAGTCGACACGTAATATAGATATTTTGCACACCAAATGTGGTGAGTACATGCTGGGACGTTGTACTGAATGGTGTTTGTGTTATCTAGCTAACCAAACGGTTACGGGTTCGAATCCCGCTAGGGGCAAATGTTTATGTGTTGACATTTTACCTTTGTACCTGAGTCATGGATGTTTTCTATTTATAATATGTATGTATTTACAAAAAAAAAGTAATCTATGTATTATATCAAATCAACTGTCTAATATCCATAATACAAACATTAGTTGCTTACTGTGGAACTAGATGGTGCTGTGTGGAATGTGTGAAGATATTTATTTATTTATTTATTTATTATTTATCTGGTTTTGCACCCATGTACAGGCAAATAAATGATTGATTGATTGATTGATATGCTTTAATAAAAGATGACGGCGTTTAACAGCGCCATCTACCAACAACGAGAGCAAACTCGCTGCAGGGCAAAATCGAGATGGCGTTCGATGACGTGTTGGGAGAACGCGACGCCATCTGCAGACGGAGTTTCGCTCTAGCGAGGCGGCCATTGCGGACTTCGTGCTGTGACTGGCCTTGCTACTAGGTTTCGACTAGTGCGATTATGTTCTTAATAGTTTGTTAATCGACAAACGACTAGTGGTTCATTTAGTGTAATTGTTGTGTTTTGACTGATTATAATCTTGCTTATTGCCCGCGTATCCGCGCCCAACGATGATGTCTCAATGAATATATATGAGAGAGGCGAGAGAGGCGAGAGAGGTGAGAGAGGCGAGAGAGGCGAGAGAGGCGAGAGAGGCGAGAGAGGCGAGGCGTTTACAATAGCAGTGTAGTGACCTTGTACTGATTCATGGCGGCCTCCTCCTCGGCGAGCGCCTGTTGTCTGATTGAGTCGTCTATGAACATTCCGTTCGGCTGATTGTCCAGACGCGACGACGCCGCCGCGTTGCCGAACGACGACGACGTCGACGACAGCGCCCCCATCACGCTCGCCACGTTCTTCTGGGCGCTGAACAATATGTACTTTACTATTACTAATATTATAAATGCGAAAGTATTTTGCATACACGTCGTCAGGAATACAAGAAAGGACATAAGCAACATGAAGAATACAAGAAAGACCTTTCATCTAGAAAAAAAATGTTTCCGAGGGATCATTTAGATTAAAAAAAAAAAAAAAAACTAACGCCTGGTAAAAGTGTAACAGCAATAAAGATGTCAGGCGTTATATTTCTCATAATATATATTTTTTTTAATTTTCAGCTTTTTAACTACCAGCTAGTATTCAATTTGAAGAGGTGTGTCTGATGATGGTCTACCTGGCGGTTTGGGTAGGCGTGTTCGCCGCGGAGCCCTTCTTCCCCTCGAGGGTGGCCAGGTGGCCTTCGAGGGCGTCCAGAAGACTGCTAGGAGCTTTGGTCAGATCTGGTATATCGCCTTTGTCTATTCCCACGTTTTCAGCGACCTGAAAAGAAAAATATCCATCGAAATAATATTAAGATCACCCAAATGTCTAAGCAACTAAGCAACACATTACGGTGACGACGCAGACCAGTTCTATCGGCCAGGTTATCATTAACTCATAGGCCACTCCAAGTGTCTTCAGGGCCTAGAAATTGAGGAGAGAAGACCTAGAAATTGTGAAGCTGCACACACTCCTCATTACCTTCAAGAACTCTCCAACGCGATCCATTCTAATGAGGAACTTCTTGTAGAGATCGAGAGCGTCGCGACAATTCTTCTTGTTCATGTCAAAATATTTCTCTAGGAGATTGATTATGCCGTCGTTGTAGCACGCAAACAATCTGAAAGTTACAACGTTTTTCATACAACACTCTGTTTCACTGTGAACGTCATCTATGGAATCAATAGGAAAACTAAATTAACAAGGTTTTTTTTTTAATTAACCTATTAAGGCAATTCGAGTTCACCAACAGACGGTTATTTTTGAACAGCTGATTAAAATTTAAACAGCCGTTTAATAATATTTTGTTGATCACCATCGCTAAATTGCGGGTTAAACGCCCTAAACATCAGATTAATCATTAAGTTAAACAGATGTTTAGGGCATTTAAGCCGCATTTTAGCGATTTTGAACAACAAAATATTATTAAACGGCTGTTTAAAAATAACCGTCTGTTGGTGAACTCGAGCCTAAAAGGTATTACTCGTGTTCTCCAGGGCATGAATTATATTCTATTCGCCATGTTTAATGCAATTTCATCCGAATATATTCTAAATTTCAAAAGATAAATTGTTTCTTTATTTGTATATGGGGGTAATCTGTAAAATTAAATCAATTCGGCACCTTATTTTAAATTTTAGACCTAAGCACGTCAAAAAAGCGCTGCTTGGTTGATTCATTTGTCTCGCGTAAACCAAAACCACGCATATTCGTGTTTTACTGTGCGAGAGTGAATGGTAGACTTTTTGTACCTGTATTTCAAAGTCCTAAAGTGGATTGACACATCACATAAAATCAATATTTCCTCGTATTTAAACGGATAAATCGTGACCTTATGAGGTCCCTGAAGAGCAGCATGAAGCACATGTTGATGACCCCGTTGGTAAGGTCGTTGGCGGTGCAATCGAACTCCAGCAACGAATCCAATTGGGCCTGAAGAACAGGCAGCGTCTTCAGCAGCTTCTCCGCGTTCATCATGCGGAGCGAGCCCTCCTCTTTGCTGCCAATACAATTCACCCCATAAATACCATTAACATGTACACCACACACACCCCTTGTCCAAAGAGAGCAAGACATTCCTATTCAATTTGAAATTGTCTGCCCTCACTTATTTATTTCTACATGAATTATAATAACGCTTTATTTCTTCCATCGAGAAGACAGTCTGATGAGTTTAAGTAGTGTTAGGTCAAACTGTGTCCACAGCAGTCATAAACTGATTCGGTGCTTGAATTTTGCTATTGCTACTCCAATTGTTTTAGACTGTCTAGCTATCGATCACACAAAATATATTAAAAAAAAAAATAACTTACCCCCTCTTAACCTTGCAGAAGTCGAAAGCCACAGTCCTGTAGGACAACGCCTTCTCGTTCAAGTATTTGGCGTAGCGACGAATGAACGGCGACATGTCATATCCTGGTACACGCGTTTTACAACAATTATAATACATATAATAAGTGTTTTGATATCACCCCAAAGAGAAGCTTTAGCGTTTCACAAACACGCACAAAAATGCTTTCGTTATCGGCTGAGAACTATAAAGTTTTCTGCCACATTAAAAAAAATTGGGGAGCCCACAAACAAACAAAATATTATGTGCATTTTTACGTGCAGTGAAAAATTACATGTAAATAGTGAAAAATCCAAATAGGTACACAAAACTTCCATTTAGCAAGAGCATTCATGAAAAAGATAAAGGTAGCCGCATTTATAAATTCTTGTAAAAGTTAATTTATATAATTTTGTCTATAAAAAGAACCTAAATACAAATATAAACAAAAAAAACTTAAAGTTAAATAGACTCTTTGCTAATAATCATTATGTAGAACTATTGCATAATGGAAGTTTTGGACAATTGGGATGTTTCGCTACAAAGTCAAAGAAAAAATAATAAATGAGAAAAAATAATGAGAAGTCATAAATGAGTTACGTACAATACCAAATGAAAAACGTAATTGCATCTATAGGGAAATATTATTTTTTAGAAAGTCTAAATCATTATTATTCCCGCAAATTTGTAATGAGCTTGTCCGCCATTTTGGTGACGTAATCTCGTGACACACTCAATACTCGAGCAACGTTGGCCGACGAGTTTTTAGTTGCGGACGACGTCACTCATTTGAATTTTAATGTGATAGAACATCACATCAGTTTAGTAGCTTCATTGTGATATTAAATTTAACAAAAAAAAAAAAATACAGATACTTCTTTAAAAAAAAAAAAACTAATAAATTTATTATCAAATTGCTTAATTTGATCTAACTTACTTAAGCGAAACAAAACAAGGATGAGAAGTTGATAGGGTGCGATACCAAAGTGCAATGTGCGGTGCAAACTACGATTTTGTGCAACTACCCCTCCTATCATTTATACGACCTTAGAGTCAAATAAAAACAATACCTATGCGACAATAGACAATTTACTAATCTTTATGTGCGAATAAAATTTAACGACAAGTGGCCATCGCTTTTTACGTGCCACTCTTTATCATTTATTACAAGTTTTATTATTTATAATTGCGGCGATTGACAGACTCATTGATATTAATAAAAATAAATACAAATTTTTAATGATAAAATTAAATGAAAAATAAAGACGTTTTGTCTTCGACATTCCAGAAAAAATTCTACATAAAAAAAATTAACATACATACATACATACATTACATAGGAGTAACGCTCTTAGATTTATTTATTTTTTCTGATAAGAGCATGAATATTTTTTTCTAAGATTCAATTCAAGTGTACATTTTAGTGTACAGCCAGAATTTGCAATCAGTAATCCAAATTTTCATACTGTAATCTTATTTTTCTTATAAAAGATATACCTATATATATTTATTTATTTCTTTAGTGTGAAGCCGACGCTAAAATAAAATAATCTAATACAATTTTATTCTTGTGCCACATTAGACCGCTCGTGAGACCAATAACCTCGTAGCGGCTAAACAGTACTGTCTGTCTTGTAATTACGACGATCAATATTTTCATTACAAAAACATAACCTACTTTTTTCATGAGTATCATTTCTTATCTTTAGGGCAACAGTTATAACCTCAAGAAATTAATTAGGTCTACAAATTCACCATGTACAACCCTCTAAAACCTAACACTAAGTCTATTTATCTGTTTTGATATATATATATATATATATATATATATATATATATATATACGCAAATATTCTGAGAAAAGAAAAAGAGAGGATCTCTAACCCAATTGTTCTGTGTCATTATTCCTTGCAACACTATGTCCAATGAACGATATTGCCAGTACATAGATGCCTAGAAACACAGAGTTATATAAATTGACAACTCGTTTGCGTTGTGTAAGACTTACCCGAGTATTACTTACTAGTCTCGTTGCTCTTTATAAAAATCACAATATTGGATGTGTTATAAAAAAAGGTTGTTACGAAATATTATGTTCATTGCAGTACACTTATATACACTTCGACGCGACATCTTAGCGGTGTACAGTCGTGTGCAAAAACGCTTGCAAGACTAACTCTGAATACATTATCAGAAAAACATATGACATATTTAATTAATTAATTAAATACTCATAAAGCAAAATTTTTTAACTTTTATTTAATACTGAAACAAATTTTAACATTATCTGCAAATGAAATAGTTTATAGCATGCGTTTTTTTGTAGCTATAATCTATGTATATAGTTTTAATTTTATTTATACATGAATCAAGTGGACGAACGTACAGACAAAAGCCTAACACTTAATTAAACAATACACTATCGCGTAATTTAAATTTATTTCCTATTATTGCCTGCCACACTTAGTACTAACGCATTCGTGAGGCGAACCGTAATAATGTCGGATAAAGAAAAAAAAAAGCTGCATCAAAACTGACAAATCACAAAATAATAATAATCAAAACATTTTTAACTTGACTGTACTACACACATGTAGACACGATGATGAATGTATGTATGTACATCGGTATGGTGCAGGGAAAAAATAATAGTGTAAACTTGGCACCGTCTCCAAAAAAAGCGTGCGACTACACTATATTTGAACATAAACAAATAAAGGGACAAACACACAAAGCCTGCGCCATACTGTTTCAAACTTACCGATGCGAGCGCCGGCCGCTCCTATCCGAAGGCGAGATAGGAAAGTAAAAAAAGTTTCTTCAGTTAGGATACAGTCGAGACATTTTCATATAATAAACACAAGAATTGGCGATTGTGTCCAGAGAGAGAGAGGGAGAGAGAGAGAGCAGTAAAGAGAATTTAAAGTAAAGTCTCAATCATTCGTTCTTGTGAACCCCAAAAGCCTCATAGTTTCAACAATTCATTATATATAATGAATAATGTTACGAAGAGAATAGTTTTTTTTTTAGAGATAATAATTATCTCTTAAAAAACGCTAGTCTCGATAGACCTAGTATCGACATAAATCATCAATGAATAATATATTATTATTAATTGATGAGTTTTCTAATTACAATCAATAATATCTATACTGTTTTAAATCGTGGTTTTACGTGGCCATTGTTTTACTGAAAATCGTTTGTATCGTTAATAAAGAAAATTCATGATTATGTTTTAGAGCAAGTGCAAGACTAAAAATAGATTATAATAATAGACCCATCTTTAAAGAATAAATTCATCTAAACATTGCATTAAACTACTTGAGTGGGATTGTAACGAAGATTGTAAAAACACAGATATATATTCGCATTTATCTCTAAATAATTAATTTAGATGTTGATGCGTTCATTAAGATCAATAAGGGGGTGAATTATGAGCTCTTTATTTCCAGCCAGTTACTTAACTTAAAATTTTACAAGACTACATTGAGAAAACATCGTTTTTTTTTTCTCTCAACAATAGTTAAACATAAAATTTAATAAGTATGTCTAATTATAAAAATATTAAGTTTTGTAATTTCATTTTTTTTTTTAGTTATTTAAATTTTTGTCACTAACCGGCTGGCTGGATTGAGATATCAAAATACACCCTCTCAGAATGATATGACACCTTGTGACTATCAATATATATATATATTTTTTAAATAATAACATAAATTCATTTGATAAACCGTATCCGATATGCATTAATACAATTTAGTGAATTCGTTATATTATACAATAAATATAAAATTATCATATCGCAAATGACTAATTATAATATAATTGCTTTGATAACAATTATGTTATTATTCAGTGTCATTCTTATTTTGTTGCTGCAAACATAATGTGGGGCGTATTGGTTTTATGTTTTGTGATCATTTTTTATATATATATACTTATTGTTTGTTTATGTGTACGACTGTCTCTATCTTGGAGTTCATGGCTGAACAGAGATACTACAAAGTTTGTAGTTATTTTTTTTTTTTTTTCAATTTTATCAATGTATTAATTGAATGCGAACTAAACACCTAATCTTCATGAATACAAGATAATATAGGTGTGATAATGTGAGAAGAGGAAATGTCTATTTTATTAAGACACATCTTTAAATTTAAATAGTGTGTTTAAAAAAAAAATAGACAAAACTTGTAAAAGCTTTCAGCTCGAACCGCAAAACAGAGTTTATAAAAAAAACTTTGGTTTTTAATTTATTTATTTTTAAAGTTAAACTCTACAGACAGGTCGACGACGGTTTTAAAAAATAAATAATCAACGCACACAGATTAAACCACGTACATGATTACGTACTGAGCGTAATCGAATTAACAACGGATTTTTTTTTTTAACAACGGAAGTGCGATTAATGTGATGTCTTATCACATTAATCACAATGGTCCATTCTTTTAACTCCCGTATGATCGTAAACAGCAAAAGCAAAATCACCGGCCGAACGACGAGGTCGCGGCGAGTCGACGAACCGTAAGGTCATCGGTCAGGTGGCCTATTCTCAAAGTCGTGCGACACGTATATATATCGAAGGCGTTGTGACAATACCTCCTAACTAACATAGACAAAATTTTATACAGTGAAAAAAAAAAAAGTTTAATTTCCTGAAAACTTCATAATCAATAAATCTATTTATATACAGAATATACAAATATGTTAAGCTAAGGAAAGCTAAGTTTTATCAAAACACGCAGAAATAGACCTTTAAAGCAATGGCATAAGATTGTAATTTTTAGCAAAATTGTTAGTTAGGAGGTATTGTCACAACGCCGTCGATATGATCACGATGTGATAATCACAACATTCCATTTTTATTAGGAATTTTTAAAAAAGTAAGTAAGTATGCGATAAAATTTGTAAGAGAGGTGCGGAAGTAGTAAGGCATCATGAATGAGCTACAACATGTGCCTCGTAAATTAAGTATTTCTGCATTTTCTGGCATCATGTCACAGGGCACAAGATTTCCAATTGAACATGCTACAATTTTAGTAAATAGTACTAAATCAATAAAGTCCAGTGTTGTATTTTTTTTAACATTTTTGAAATACTAATCAATTATTTTTTGTTTAAATATGATCAATATAATCAACACAAACATATTTTCATTATTTGCAAGAAATAGTGTTCATAGAGAAATTGAAAGAATTTTGCAGGTAGATATATCTCCGAAACCGCCCAACCGATTTCAATGAAATGTTGTAAATGTGCTGTTATTTCTATCTAGAAAGATAGGATATAATTTATAAAGATACTCGTAAGCGGACGAAGTGTGGAGCAAAAGCAGACCAACAATAAATAACATCGGTCATATTGTGCATTTTTTAGACTTATCTTAGACGAAGTACCTACATTATCAACTGATTTCAAAATAAGTTATAAGCGGGAGATTTAATTTATCGATTGCTTTTAGAATAGGACCGTCTCGTATTGAAATGATTACATTAAGGCTATTTACACACTTGTGCGTGCGATCAGGAGTCAAATCATTTTAAAATATCAATAACTAGGTACCTATTGAGATGATTGTGGGCGTTTTTGTCCGTCTGTATGTATGCGCTAATCGCGGAAAGTTGTGGACGGATTTTGTTCCTGTTTCTTTTACAGTCCATGTTGGACTGAAAGAGGAATTACTGTGGATGATTTATGTGGTATAACTAATCCACTAATCTTCAGGGTTTTTGTCAAATAAGTCGTTAACGTAATCGCGGTTCAAGGCCGATTTTCTGATATGTCAAATTGTTCGATATACTTAAATAAGTATTAACAAAATTAGACAAAAATATCTGCCTTTTGAATATATTTCATTGTGATATTTGTACAAAGGGCGGTAATTATTTGCATGCGCCAAGTTGGCAATGATACAGGGCAGCAAGTTGCAAATAAGTAATATCGATTGGTCCTACATTGTCTGCTCTGCTCCACTTAAGTCATCATCTGTTACTTACGCAAAGCGAAATTCGTATTTCGTGTTTTTTTTTTACCCATTTTGCTTTTACTGTTAAACTAGATGTTTGATCTTTTTTCCACTTTATTTAATCGGTTAACGTATTTATAATGTAAAATACAGGATTAGGGATCACTAGTGTATACAAATAAAAGAAAATTTGTCGCGTTATATAAATTAAAAATTTGATTTTCCAGTTTTTATTTTATTACCTCTTTTACATTAATTAAACTTAGTTGGTGTCTAAAATGAAATGTTTTTATAAGTAGCTAATATAATATGTATTTTATTCTTGTTTATTTTTTTATATAAATTGGTTTTACAAAAATATTGGTTTATATATAAAATAAAACCTAATTAAATTTTTTTCCTGTGCTAGTTTTGTATTATAAAAAAAGTCATAATCTAAAATATTTATCCAAATTGGTGCTTTTTTTTAAACTACCCGCTAATTTTAACTCCTTCGACACAATACAATTCGAACACATTTAATATTGATAAACATTATGTTCGCAGCTTCAAAACTAGAAATAAGTACATAATATCATTTAAAAATAAAATTTATGAATAAATAAGACACATACCTTGAACACCGCTTTTATCAAGAAAATTACTTAGTTGAAACGTTGAATTACTCGACGCTAAATATTGCGTAAATCTCTGAAAACAAAATATTATAATGTATTCGTGTCGTCAATTGGGGTCTTGCATTTTGTATTGGTATAATCACTGTCTGTCTGTTCGTTTACAATTTTCATAAATCTTTTGACCAAGTTTTAATTTTTATATTTAACAGGTAACTAACTTAGATAATAAGAATAGCAATTAAAAATCACAGCATTAGGGTGTCACAATTTTTATAAATTATAGGCTCTGTAAAAAAGGGGAATGTACATAAGTCACTTCTTAACCCTACAGACCTTACAATGAGGCAATAAGTTAAATAGCAACTATAAATATCCCAAAAAAAGACAAGTACATGCGGCAGGCAGTTATCACAAAGAAAAAGAAATATTTATTTACACAAACGTTTAAAAAGATGGCACATACTTAACTTGGACCAAAAAGCATAAATTCAATAATATTACTAGGATGTCATTCACAGGAATGCTTCCTACAACTACGAATCCTGGGAAAATATATGATTAAGGTTAAAGAGCCGATCACAGATTGAAAAAAAAAAAAAAAATACACAAACAACACATACAAGGAGAATTACTAAAAAGACATCATAGTTACAAAAAGAAAAAAAATTAAATATACAGACAAATATCCCACATATACTTAAATTAGAAATATATTATTTCAATCCCATAGAGTGTGCGCCATGGCAGTAGAGTCTTTCATGTGTCTGCCTGTCTATTATGTTTACAATATTAGCTTAAAGCATGAAGGAGGATATAGGCCGATTGATTTATTTCATCACGACAAAAACCAAAATCGACCCTAACACATTGACTCAAAAAATAAACTCTGGTATTTTTATTATCATAATAAAAAAATAAAAAACACGTGCAGTGATATATCAGTTGCAGATTGCGTTGACGGGTGTTCAAATCCCAATCGAGCCTGCTTCTTAGACTTTTTTTTTCATTAATATTATGTTTAATTAGAAATTACGATCACTTCTTTCATAGAGCATAAAGGAAAATATCTTGTCTTTTTTGCGCTTAGCAACACATTTAGCGATTCATTTTTTATTTGTTTATTTATATAGATAAAATCTTTATTTACGAAGCAATAAATATCGAACATCTACGCTATATAAATGTCCAATTATAATACTCCAATAAGCCACAATGTCATACGGAGAAGGACAAGTCAACAAGTTTATTGTAACATACAGTCCGCCGATCGTCAATTACTATGCGAGTCCGAAGACTTCGAAGGCGGTGAGCGAGTGAAAATATTCGACAGGTTGTACATGCGCCTAGCCGGCCTATTGTACAATCGTCAACAAATCACGAGCACAAAACGATATGTAATTTAATGCATATGCCCGAGTAATATGTGCGGTGGCTTGTACAGAACATTCTTTATTGATACAAGTGGTCTCTCGTATTGAAGTCTCTTTACAGATTTGTACGGAGCGAGGCTCGTCTTCGACATTCGTCTGACGTAACGATAAGGCACGTAGAAACAATAAAATTGCTTCATGCGTGCAGGGAAATTATATTATACGATAAGGGAAAAAAAAAAAGTTATTTCCGCTAATGATTTTGATTTTTTTATATGAACGTCAGAGAGATCATGACTCGGCTGTCGCCAATGATGATGCAGGTTCAAATCCCTATGGGGTTTGTACCTTTTTAACAGCTTGGTTTTGTAGGAGTTGTCGTGCCTCTAGGCCTTGACTAGTTATTTTTTTTTTAAGAGAAAGCAACGCAATGATTTTAAAATAAATATTATACAAGGAGAGGAATTTGTCCTATATATATGGCTCTGGCGAAATGGACAAGATAATAATTCGACTCTGGCGGTTAAAGGATTAAGTTTTTTATTTCAGTATTAGAAAAAAAAAAAACCCCACAGTCTGAACCGTCAGACTGTTTGCTACACTTGATCTTAGATAATAATATGTTATATACCTCATTCCCATAGGCAAGTAGATGGTGAACGGTGATGAGTGCTTTGTAAACCACCACCCAATTGGTGTTCTGAGTGCGCTCCACCAGTAAGTTGGCCAGCTGCGGTATCGACACATTTGGTTCGTTTGTGCAGTGAACTAAATCTGTAACAGAAGAGGCATATTAGATATGATTATACGCCTATTGCCTTCACACGCTTGATGGGACGAAACTCCTTCGAGGGCCCTTGGAAGCTTTCCACAAGGAGCCTCCTTTGAGGCTCCTTGGAAAGGACTTTTTAACGAGACTTTGTTGACACGTCTAGAAGCGTGTGCCGGTCCAAGTTATTTTTAATAAATTACTAAGTTACTATCTAATTATTTTATAAATTATATTAGTAATTATTTATTAAATAATTACTAATTATTTTTAATAAGTTTAATCACTAGATAGTGATCGCCCAGTGGTCGAAATTCAAAGATAAACAAAGGAGTACGTAACTAACTATACGAGGTAGTGCGTGTAAAGTTTATTTTAATTAATTTTAGGTATTTCTAATGCATATCATATAAAATTCTAGATTTTTTTCTGCAAATCTATACTATTATAAAGAGAGAAGATTTGTATGTTTGTAATGAATAAACTCAAAAACTAATGGACCGATTTTAAAAATTCCTTCACCTATAGAAGCTACATAATCAGCGAGTAACATAAGCCATATTTTATAAAAGTCATGCAGACGAAGTTGCGTGCAACAGCTAGTTATATATATATAAACTTTCCTCGTTTAACGCTCTTTCAATTAGTGAAAACCGCATTAAAATACGTTGCGTAGTTAAAAGATAAAAGCGTAATACAGAGGGAGAGACAGACGACGCGAGGTGTCTTTATTGTAAGGAAAAAATACTTTGATCAGCAAAATATATATTTGGTTTGGCGATCTTTTTTGGCTGACCTAGTACTTGCTGACCTAATAGGTTTCTTACCTGACCAATTATTTATTGGTTAGGTTAGGTTAGTTTTATTTTTGCTGATAGATTAAATAACACCTTTTGTGTTATACTAGCTGTTACACGCGACTTCGTCCGCGTAACTTTATAAAAAATAACCTATGTTACAGGCTGATAATGTAGCTTTCTATAGGTTTTTGTTTGTAATGAATAAACTTAAAATCTGCTGGACCAATTTTAAAAATTCATTCACCTGCACTTGACAGGACAAATAGAAAAACGAACAGCAAAACATGTGCCATTAATTTCAGTGTGAAGCGTGGTGACTGTCGCCAAACTGGATGCCAGATTAAGTGTACATGCGTTCTTAGTGCACCTCGACATCAAATTTCCTACAAATTCCATTAACACCGCACGGACATACACATTATGCAACATTATGTATAAAACATGGAAAGAATGGTGTTTATGTGGATACTAAACATTATTACAATCATTTGGTAACATGTTAATGTAACGTAAGCAGAGTTACGACATATGTTTTCGAACGGCGACCTGGCAACACTAGGATGAAAAACAGATGTAATTAAATATGTACAAGCCGACTCTGATTAATCCAAAGATAAACCTGTAACAATATATTGTTATACTAAACTAATATAATGTTTGAATGTGTTTTTAAAATAATTCACTACAAAGGCTGTTTATCAAGACTCTGGCACCTACGTTATCTACTGTTCAAAAGTGGTAAGTAAGTAAAATTAAAACGGGCAGAGATGGTTTTAAAGACAACCCTCATCCAGGAGGCCCGATTGCTGTCTATAAGTACTTTGAAAGTAAGATGCTTGCTTCGATGTAAATATTCGAAAATATCTTTAAATTATTCGAATCGGACCTTTCATTTTGAAGTTACACAGGTATAAAAATGTTATAACTGAAAAAATGCTGCAGTGTGAGCAAAGCGAACAGCACTATGCTTAGTCTTTTATTTATATTCATATCTTAAGATGAAGTCCATGCGTACAAAGTCACGGTCATTGGCTAGTATTTATATAAAAGTAATATTCATTAAATACTGTACACAGAATATTGTAATAGTAGTATTTATAAGGTATTTAAAGGTAAGTATTTATGTAAAATTTAATATAATCGATTTCTAAGGGACTTTATTTGAGAAAGATTCCCTATTGTCCCTATTCCCTAAAATGATTTAATAGATTTTCCAAAAAATGGAAACGGAAAATTCTTAATCACATACAGCGGAATACCCTTACTGACCATAGAGAAACCTTACTAATTAAGAAATGTATTTAGTGATAAAAACAATTGACACTTTTAAGATATCAAATTATCAAAGGATTGCCTATCATTATCAATTGACAATATATCGTACTATAGTGATATACTATAATACTCACTATACTTACTATGAAAATATACTGTAACATGTATAATCATTTCATAATTATGTGATCAGCTACCTAATTATATAATAAGTTGCGTGCAACAGCCACCTAGTTAAATATAAAGGTATCTGCTCAAAAAACAGCAAGATCTATGACACTTTACCAGATTGAATTTTCCCTTTACATTCAAAAGGTCAGACTTTCAGATGGTCAGTTTTTCAAATCGTCAGAATTACAAATAATCAAAGTACAATCAAAAATAAAAAGTCAAATTGTATGTTTATGTTTATTAAAAAACTAAACAACTACTAAAATAAAACAACTGAAATATTATATTCTGAAGATCTATGACCTAGGTGTGCTGCGGCCGTGAAATACTCGTTCCCGCTAGTTTATTTTGTACTTGGGCTGTGTTCCAGCAGTCCTTGGATAAATATTGCACTGTCAGAATTTGAGTTTGACAGCAGAAATATTTTTAGGCGGTAAAATTAATTTATTATCAAAAGACGCATCATTTGACATAAAATCTGTCACATTTGACAGCTGGCCAAGATTTGGCCAATTCAAAAGGTAGAAAAATTATGGCCCTGGCAAACCATAATCAGCTCTGACAGGTCGCCCAGAACGGGTATGATTAAACCTTGTCCGGATCTAATTATGCTCGAATGGAGTGCTGGCATAATGAATTTCAGGAAGGAGTATGTTATCAATCAAGTAGACTTGTAATTTTAGTAGAGACTGTACCAAATCTGAGCATTTGAAATTCTAACGATTAGAAAAACTGAAAGTCTGACCTTTTGAAAGTAAAGGAAATTTTCTAGTGAGGCAAACCAACCAAATGACTTTTTATGAAAGTAGCAAGCAGTTAGATACCTAAATATATTGTAGTTACAACATTTAATATTGGTTGGACAAAATTTAGCACTTTTTATGGGTTGAACATATGGTTTATTATTAATTGGTGATTGTAGTAAAACATGATAATGATAAATGAACGGACAGACCTCAGCCCTCGTTTCCTGTATTATCATTTATTGTTTGTTCGCTCTTCATTATCTCGACCGGGAAATATGTCTCAGATGCATATGATCAAACTGACATTGTGTACATGAACTGACATAAACATGAAGATTATAAATATTAAAAAAAGTCTATGAACTGTACATGTAATTTTTCAATTTGTTCCAAGGCATCCTGCACAGTTAGTCTTGTGACCTGTTTGTGGATTATGTAGCTGGTTTTTAGTACATTTTTCATGTGTATTTTGAGAAGCAGGCTGACAGTCTACTGGATGGTAAGTGGCTACCATCAAGTATTACCACAAGAAGCACCATAGATGCAAGTAAAGCCTATTAGTATGATGAGGTTTCCCTACAAGTAGGGTGTAGGTCTAACTGATATTCCAATCTAATTTCGCCATTAGGTAGCTGAGCTTGGCTAAAAAAACCACTGGGCTATCGCTGCTAAAAACAATTGACAGTAATAATAAAATAACACAGTCTATCTTTCATTCTAGCTTTAAGAGGGGGAGACAACATCAATTTATATTAGGTACTAAAATGTTGATTTGGAAAATCTCCAAAAAAACTTAAGTGGTTTAAGAATTTTTTGACTAATATTTAGATTTTAGAGCAATAAATAGACAGAATGGACTTATACTATAATGGAGTGAATCCATAGTTAAAACATATCCATGGTTAACAAAAGATAGTTAATATAATAATCTAATATGTACTATTATCAACTAACTATTATATTAAAACTTTAATATACTAATGTTTTAAAGCTGAAGCTGAACATATATATAGGTTATTCTAAACAGGATACAGTACTGCAAAAGATAAATTTTATTAGACAAACACAAACTTTAGTAGTGAATTATTTTGACTGAAAAAAATTATTTTGTATATCTTATTTCACATAAAAATATTTTTGAAATTGAATTAGGAAGCTAACTACACTACTAGAACATTTGGTATTGTTTTTACTATGTGAATTGTGAACTGAAATCCATAGTACAAAACACTATGATTTCACAGTAACCACAAGAATAAATTATAAAACAAGGCTAAACATAAATCACCTATTATAATGTGAATAAATTTAAATTAACATGCTTCAAAAACATATTATGATATTTTTTTATTATTAGCCTTTCTACAATTTATTCTATAGTTGTGTAAGTTATATCAGGTGAAGTTCAAAACCACAATTAAAATTTAGTTTCACTGTCTGTTTTTGACCTCTAAACCATTTGAGGCAGATTAATTTGTTATGAATTCATTCTCTTTAAAACAATGTTACATCAACATGAAAATTTATTTATTTAATAGAAGATTTATTTAACACATAAGTAATCTGTATTTATGGGTAATATTATTCCTTATTAATTGTAAGCAGAAAAATGGCTAATTAAGATATAAACTCAAGATTGGAGACCCAATACATGAAGAATATTACCCTTCAGTCAGAAGCTGAACCGATCAACCAATGGTCAAATCATAAATAACTTAACAGGTACGCTGTCTCGCATTTGATACATTGGACAGTTTCTTTATACATTCATGAATCACACATGATCAAAAGTAGATAGTATTTTTGATTCTATTTTGTGGATGTGGTGCAATAAATTGAATTTTTGATATGGGGACATGTGAAGTACATATATAAAAACGTATGCGGGATGTAAGCATGTGGAAATTTCTATTGTATGGGGACAGGGAAAGTGTTAAGAATGCAGAGAATATGACTGACACATTATATGTAATATTATTTTTAAAAGTCAAGAATGTCAAAAATGAAAAAAAAAAAAAAATACTTTATGATTTTTGAATAATGCGAAAAACACTTTTTATGCAAAATGTAGTTACAAGTAAAAATTAGGATTTTCTACAAATATTTACATAACCAGTATTGATTTATAACATTTAAATGTATTGATTAATTTCAAGAATTTCAACAGAATGTCTATTAAATAGAAATGTCCTTGTCGGGTAGAAACAAGTAGTACCTACTGTAACTACTGTAAATATGAATTAAGATTTTGTAGAGATGCGTTTGTGCACATAAATATTTATTTACATATATATATTTTGTATATTTCGCCACTCATAATAATAATATTAATAATATAAAGTTATAAAAAAATATCACAGATTTTTAAACTACCCAGTTCAAAAATAATATTTGACTGTACGATTTCTAATAGTGGAAAAAAGTCGCGCATTTCTTATACTATCTTATACCTAATAAAACATCCCCCCATTCGTAGTTAAGTAATGATATAATAGCGGAATGTATGTCAGCGTTATGTCGCGAGACGTTAAAAATTATGTAAAATGTTTCGAAACATCGATTGATTATATGAAATTCCAATAAGTAATTTTCGGTATTTATTAAGTTACGGCGTTCTGTGAACTTGAATAGACGTTCGTTCCAACATGCAAACAACATTCAAGATCAGAAATGTTATCGACCATTGAGACTTGCCAACTGTCATCTCGAACAAAAATAAGTTCATTCGCTTTCATATAACGACGAATAACTTATAACTTGTACATATTAATTAGATCAATTGGAGAAAAATACTTACAGTCTAAATGTTTCTTTTTGGGTGCGATCATTTCTTCGGTGGTCGCTTTGCATACTGATTTGGCTAATCCTTGGCCGGCGATACTGTGGCGAGCGGCTAAAAGCCTGTCGTTTATAGTCTGACCCGCCATCCTCACGTTCAGTCCAGACATATACTATTTTAACACTCGAACGACACTAATTTTCCGCTTTTCAATAATTCCACAAAATAATGAAAGACGATGACGGGTAAACTATGTCACCGCCCCCACGACTGGCAGCCACTGGCAGAAGAAAACCAGAAACAATAATTATTGAAGCCCGTTTTTTTTAATACCTTGTAAGTTGTAACTTGGTTACGAGTGCAAGTATATAAAATTATTTTAATAGTTCCTTTTGCTTTGGTTTAAATGTTTAATACATCCATGATGTATTAAAAAAAAAAAACAATAGAAATTGTCGTTTGTAGAGTAAGTATAACAATTTCATTTTGTCAAAATATAGTCTTTGAATTTTAAACAAGCATCTTGAACATGGAGTATAGAGATAAGGAGAACTTAGGAGAACTCTCTTCTTTTCTTACTGTTATATATTTTTTTAAATAAATCAACATACTAAAATGACTTTTTTTCATTATTTCACAGACACACACGTTTAGAAAATTGGAAAATGTCTTTGAGGATTGAATTGAAAGAAACGATTAGGATTGATTAAAATTTACACTCTGGCTACACTAGCGCCACCCTTATTTAACGCCTTTCAACGGACACTTTTAGATACACAGAGAGAGTTCTCCTTATCTCTATACTACATGATCTTGAATTTAATACTTTTTTAGTAAATAATCAAGACATCGAGTACTTAGACATGGACCTTACACGAAAAAGGGTAATAAACTTAGTAGGTACCTACGATTTTGTTTTAGCCGATAGAAGATATATGTAGTAAGAATGGCTTGAATGTGTTGCAATCATATTTCGAGAATGTTACTAATTTTGAAAATATTCCGCCCATGGACGTAAGAAGCATATCACGTCCATGATCCCGCCAAAGAAAGTAGTGTTCTATGTGTTATCATTCATATGATAATAAATAATCCTAGGCTAGAGAGTAATTATATTTTACATCTATACACCATGGTAGTTATATTCTTTGTCCTAACATAACCTTCACACCACAGACAAACCAGCGTTTCAAATAAATATGTCTCCTCCACGTTCCTCCGCAAGGAGTGTGTTCTGTGTGTCTCACTCACTCATCCATCAAACCAATCCATCCGCCATCAATCATGTCATATGATATGGTGGTTCGCTACTTCGATATCGCTATTCGCTTCGCTTTTGCTGACTTATCGTTACTCTCGCTAGCGCTAGCAGCTCGCTAGCGCTACCCTACTTAGCTAGTAGTGTAGGTATTAAACAACGTAAACAAAACAAATTTATTAACTGTTATTCCAATGTCCCTAGCTTTTCACTTATGTTTTAGCATATTTCTATTAAAATAATTAGAAGAAAGACACTCATTTGTAACAATTTTCTCTTCTTTCACACAAAATATTAAAACGTTAACACGTTACCGACATCAAGTAAATCACTGGGACTTAGTTGTGTGGTATTGGTGTGATTTTGTGACACAAAATGGCCAAGAAAAGAGGTAAGCAGAAGGCCAAGCCTAAATCAAAGCAGGAATTACCGAAGCCCATTCAACTGAATAAGGAGCCCGAAAGTCAAACTAAATTGGATAACGATGTTTCATCGGAAGTAATCACTGCCACATTAAGTTCAGTGAATTCACTAGTTTTGTCAAAAGTTTGCCGACTATGTGAAAATAAATATGGACCGTTTCTCAACATTTTCGATGCTGAAAAGACGACAGCAAAGAAAATTGACACATTGATGCCATTTACGGTAAGTTTACTTACCATTAATTATTAGATACCTATTGTGCTTAATTTTCCAGTCTATATTACAACCAGAGGTACGTCAGGAGCCTTCTGTGGAGCAGCTGCAAAGGCATTCCCCCTGATTTAAGGTTATACTCAAAATTGACATATTTTGTTATACTCTGAGGCTCTAAGGCTTTGACGAGCCTGTTGGATGAGAGTGATAAGGGTACTTGTCTAACGTTTCAGAGTTCAGTTTCTGGGGGGGGGTCAACTTTAGAAATGAACTTTTCAAAACTGGCTCTGGTCTGGATTTGGAAGGTAGTGGTAGGGCACACTGTGTTTTGTAGTCATTTAGGCAGCCCATCTGGCGACAGTAACCACCCCCTTACAGAAGACCACTGTGAAATAACAGCATAATATGTGCTGTTGTGTTTCGGTGAATGAATAAGGGATGCTAGAGCCTGTTACCGTATCCCTTTCTTTAGCTTCATATTAATAATTTCTTTTAAATAATAAACCCAAGACCAATTTTCTTACTCTCATATTTTCTTCTATTATGTATGCCTTTATCTATCATCACTAACTATCATCAAATGATCTGTTGTTCTGTACTTGTTCTGCCTTTTTTAAGGCTATGACTGCAAATACAAATAGGGTACCTATTAAATTCCTCCAAAGATTGCTGCAGAAAACATTTGCACATTTGCTTTTGATCGCCATTTAGCAAATACGGCACCCATCTTGCGCAGAGCTTTCGCATCTCTAATTATTTGTGCAATATGCTTTTCACCTTTTCTTCTGATATCCCCACAGCCTCAGCTATCTCGCTCACCTATAGTCACCACTTCAATTTAATTTATGCTTTTAATGCGGTTTTCACAAATTTTTATTTGAATAAAATATTGTCAATTTTTTTTTTTTATAAAAGACGGGTTTGCTCTTGACCAACAACCAACTGTGTAGCAAGGATGTGGCCTAAGATGGAGTGAGCTCACCCAGAAGATGCCTATTCACTCGAACTTTGAAAAGATTTGGGTTATATGAGCTCGGAAATACAGACGCAGAGTTCCTAACCTTGGCAGGGCACATTATAAAAGATGTTTTAAAGCGCTTGGTCTGAAATAGGGGGATATCGACATGATGAGGATGGTAACCAGCCGTACGTCTGTATGTCCGATGGAAGAAAGGGGAAGGCGGTTTGAGTTCATGCAGCTCCTGAGCACACTCTCCGAAGTACATCTTATAAAAGATACATAGACTGGCAATTTTTCGTCAAAATGAAAGCAATTAATCAATACTTTTAAACCTTGAGAATTTATAGAGGAATTTGTCGTATGGACACGAAAATAATTGTTGGTTAAATCCGACAGTGGCGGTTAAGGGGTTAAAGGAGAACGGTTTTTAGATATAATTTGCAGAAATAATTAGATTATATTTCATTTATTAGAATAATATATATTTCTAATAAATAATATTATTCTAATTATAATACATATTTTATACATTTTAAATTATTTTTTCAGATTGCAGAAAATGACGAATTACCACATAAGATTTGCTATCGCTGCTCAGCAAAAGTGGAGGAACTACATGAATTTGTTCAAAAATGTACTGAAACACAGGTCAAACTTCGCAAGGAGATTGGTGTGAAGGAACCACTTGTTACTAAAAAGAAAACGTGTAAAATCTGGGAAGATAATTTGAATAAATCCAATATGTCCAATGATGACATTTGCGACGCCATAATCAGAAGAGCAATGGAAGGAATCAAAGATATTCCAATTGATTTGCCCGTAGAGGACACTAACATAACTGAGAACAAAACTGAAAGGAGAATTTATCCAAAACGTAATAGAAGAGAAATAGAAAAACAAGATGAGTCTAAAACTGATGCTGTACCAGCTAAAAAGTTAAAAATTGATAATAATACAGTTGAGCAATCAGAAAACGAAAAGGTGCTAACGAAAAGGTCGTCTTGCATAAATACTGAAGCATCTTTAAGAAATGATATAGAGCCAAAAGAAACAATAAAACCTGTAGATACATCAGAAAAAGCGAAGACAGTTTCAACAACTTTAAATTTTATGAATGATGAACCAATTGATGTTGATGAACACAATAATGAACATAATAAGAAGATTGAATCTTCTAATAGTGATAACACTGAAACTGAAGAGAAATTCAATATCATGAACCATGTTAGTATGATCAAAGTTAATGGTGTAGGTTTATTGTTCCAATGCAAATTGTGTAATAGAAATTTCTTGAAGAAGGAAGTCGTTTTGTCTCATGGTTGTGCAAAGAAGAAGAGTACTCAAAGTGTAATTACTAAAGAAGTTAAAAATGTTGCTCCTATTGAATTACCAAAAGTTATATATATAAATACAAAAACGATTCCCAAACCCATTGTAATTGGAGATGATACTCCACCCTCCACAAATCTTCCAAATCCAGCTTCAACGAATGCTAATTTACCAATATCAATACCGGCGGTAACAAAACCTTTGAAACCTAAAATAGGTCCTGCAAGTAAAGTTAAACGTCAGAATGAGGAAATAAATCCTACCGTTGGAATGGTGGTGACTCCAAAGTTGGCCACTCCTTCGGTTTCTAATCCGCAAGTACCAGTCTACGATCTACGAGTTAGCTTCCCGTCTATTCCAAATCTGAATGGCCGTTTCAAAATAGTCCCAGGTTCCAATAACAGCTTCGTATTGACCTCAGATACATCTGATTCGCCTCCACCAACTGATGACAGGAAATCAGTGGCAAATGCTGAACCAGTAGCTAAACCACCAATTAAAAAAAGTACTGAAACACCCCGGTCATCAATTTCAAATGTTGATCCATACCCGGTTGGATTTTTTCAAACACCCAAACAGTCATCTCCTGAACCCGCACCGGCCAAAACACCTGCTGTGAAACAATCCTACACTATAGTCCAAACTGGTCATCCAAATAAACTCTTGATTTCGGCTAAACCACAAATATCTGAACCGAAACCGTCAAACAAGAAACAAAAGAAATCAAAACCCGAACGAATTGCGTCAGAACCTAACTCGGATGCTCCACAGGATGCAAAAAATAATAGTCATTTTTCATTCATCAATGTCGATCCGTTACTGCAACCTTCATATGTGTTGCCAACGACTAATATAATCCAAGAATCGCAAATAAGCACATCAACATTACCCAATAAGAACACACCTTTAAAAACAGTGAGAGACACCGCACCGGTGACAGAAACCATATCTTTGATAGACAGTTCGTACTCTTGTAATCTGTGCAGAGAGACATTCACAAGAGAGAAGAAGCTCCTTGCACATATTCAGTCCCATTATAACAAAATGGATCAGGAAGATATGATCCGGAATGAAAGTGTATCGAAAAGACGAGCCAAAATGACTTATTAAGACAAAAGAACATAGGAAACTTGTGCTTTTTTTAATAATTCTTTTAATTTTTTTAATAATTTAAAATCTTATAGCAGAAGCCGGACTACATAAACTTTATTTTTTTTTTTTAAATGTATATTAAGTATGAAAAAACATACATACATGACTTTCCCTTCAAGAGCTTTTGGAAGTTTTAAAACGAAATTCAATTAAATTGCATGCGTATTTTTAAAATTTACATTTCCCTCGGGATATTCTCATAAAATTTATGGATTGTTTTTTTTTAATGTTATAACAATTGAATACTTAGACGGTTATTTTTAAACACCCTAAACATCAGATTAATCATTAAGTTAATCAGATGTTTAGGACGTTTAACCCGCAGTTTAGCGATGGTGATCAACAAAATATTATTAAACGGCTGTTTAAATTTTAAACAGCCGTTAAAAACTAAACGTCTGTTGGTGAACTCGAGCCTTAGTTAATTGATTAATTAATAATTAATCAATCTTTTTGTCTATTCGTCAACTAGTTTTGATTGAAAAAATAAATATGTAAATTTCATTACTATATAACAGATAACATTTCTAAAAATATATAATTACTGCAGGTAAATCTAAATAATATATTATTCTAATATAACATATATTCTAAAATATATGTTAGGTAGGTTTGTCGTGCAATTGAAAATGAAAAATAAGTTTCATTCATTTATTTCATATTGTGATACAAAATTTATAGCTATTATATATAAAAGAGATGGATGAAAAATATTTTTTTTTTGTCACAAGTTAATGAACGTATATTAAAAATATATATTTCGTTTTTGAACTATGTTGATTGGATGTTTGGCTATGTATATTTTAATTAAATTTTTATCGAGTAGAGATTTATTATTTGCTTTGTAATTAGATATTTTGTATTTTATTTAAAGGTGCCATTTTCTGTATAGAAATTTTTATATATATGAACATTTATATTGTAACATTGAATTTAGCGCTCATTAACAATTCGACATATTTTTAAATCGACAAAACTTCAACTGATCAGATTTTTAAGTCGTAACAAGTATAATAAAAAAAATAAAAATAAAAGTGTAATCTATTAAGGTTCTCAAGTAAAGTTACTTAATATTAAAAATTCCAATATGAAGACTATTATTATTATTAAACGGCTGTTTAAATTTTAAACAGCTGTTTAAAAATAACCGTCTGTTGGTGAACTCGAGCCTAAGTCGTACAGTAATGTTTCAGTTAAATTTTTTTTTATCGAATTCGTTTTAATATGCTACTGGAGCTGATCCGAATCCTGCGCATCAGGGACCAAAAAATAGTACCCAAAATATCGCCTCATTGCTGTTTTGTTATTTCTTAATTGATTTAATTATGTAATATATGTTAAATTGTTCTGTGTATAATTATTATATTATTTAGTGCTATTGTATAGCATGTCCAATAAAAGCATACTATTAATTTTCTCGTTTTAGAATAGTCGTGTGGCGTATTCTAAGCCTAAGAAAAGTTTTTTTTTTTTTACCTGAATATAATATGATAGTGTAAAGTGTCAAGTAGAAATGCATTTAATTCAAACAAGATAATTGTTTTTTATATATATTTTTTTAAAATTTAATATATGTAAGTACATTAAATACGCACATTGTACAGTCGGGGTGTGAAAACATGCCAAAATTTCACTTCAAACGTATGTCAGTTGTCTGTATAGTGCTTTAGTTTCAAAAGGTACTAAGGCTTGAGTTCACCAACAGACGGTTTGTTTTAAACAGCCGTTTAATAATATTTTGTTGATCACCATCGCTAAACTGCGGGTTAAACGCCCTAAATATCAGATTAATCATTAAGTTAATCAGATGTTTAGGGCGTTTAACGCGCATTTTAGCGATAATGAACAACAAAATATTATTAAACGGCTGTTTAAATTTTAAACAGCTGTTTAAAAATAACCATCTGTTGGTGAACTCGAGTCTAAGAGTCTACAAGTTGAAATCTGATTGATGTTTTCGTACCCCGACTGTACATATAATAAAATTAAATGAATAATTTCAATTAAAACTTCTAAAACATAGAGCGAAGAGTCAAAATAACAAGAAAAGTACCTATGTGTTAATTTTTTATTAGATTTTAAAAACAATAGTCTTGGATCACAATAAGTCGTCTTCTATTAAGTTTATGACTTGTCAATGTAAATTAATTTCTTTAATATGTAATTGAATTTTTTTTGTCTTCGCTGTGAAGAAAATATCATTAGATCTTTTTAATTAGTATTTAAGTAAACCAAGCTAGGCTAGGCCTCTAGGAGAGTATTAATTACAATTGTAAATATTAGATAAGTAACAATTATTATTATATTTTGTTATGTGGTAGGTGCTTGTTTTTCTTTTCTATCTAACTCATTTCATCCCCATTGGAAAATTATGGAGTGTTTTTCTTTGCCAAAATTTAAAATGTATTGTAAATTATACAAAAAATAAATAAAAAATATGACGTCATAAATGGAAAATGTACCGGGTGGCGGATATCCAAGCAAGTTTAAAATACTTAAGACTACTACAGAACTTTCCTGAAAAAAAATAAAATAAAAAAAATAATAAAGTGATGTAAGTGTGGTCTTTTCTTTTAACTATGCATATAGTTCTTATCTAGAGAGTAGTTATATTCTTTGGTTCTTATACTTAGTTCAATCGAACACACTTAAGTAAGTACGTAAATGTTTTATTTTGGTAGGATTTATTTCATACTACCTACCTAGCTGGTGCCCACAACTTCGTACGCATTGAACCTAACAAATTTCCAGGATAAAAAGTATCCAGGATATAGTAATCATCAATACATCAAGTGTAAACCGCATTCAAATCGGTTAAGTCGATACTGAGATTAGCGTGCACAGGCAAACAAAAATTCTATGAACTATTTATTTGACCTGTGTAACATAAGTGTATAGTAGGATAGAGTAAATAGTACTTATAGTACCTACCGCCATATTGGTTTTGTCAATACAGGGATTAAAAAACTAGTGATTTTCATTACAAATGAAAATTCGCATCTACAAATGAAAAATTTGTAAAAAAATATAGAGTTTGTATTACTGAACTTATTTGTTTTTAAATTTATTACCAAGCAAAGTTTGGAATTAAATAGACCTATAATGATTCAAATCTAGCTTTAGAAGAAATACGGGCTCGTTGAGTAACAATACTTAAGACGTCCGTTTTGTATGGAATTCCTTTCTCTTTCTACCTTATATTGCCGGATAATAAAGGGTACACGAGGTGCTGTCAAAAAAATAAAAGGTAGAACTGCAATTTCAGGTAGTGTTAAGAACGTGTTAGGTAGCCATTTCTTTAGATGGTTCGTTCGAAATCTAGGATGAATGGCGTAGTCAGTGAACACTGATAAAGTCTCGTATAAACAAAAGTGTACGAGATTTTTATCATTCTCGTATCTCGTAAAGACACTGTAAATTCTCGTATCGGTACTAGATTTCTCGTACCTACGTATTGCAACACTGCGTTTATTTATTAGGCTTTTAAAAGAAGAGCAGGTATACGACAATTGGAGCAACACTCCAATTGTCCACGTGGCAATTTTAGTGTTGCTCAATGCTCAAGGTTACACTGGCGTATAAGATGAGAGAATGGATTTCTTTCGAGTTAATATTCTCATAATTGTACATACTATTGTGTATGTATAAGTTATACAGACCGATAGAAAAATATTTTTACTTGCATTACAGATCCATTGATTGATGTATGTAAGCGGCGTACTTATGCATATAATTATTATGGAGATTACAACTTTTTCAACTTTTTGAAAATTAACGGTGACTTAGGACAATTTTGGTAGACAATAGAAAGTTTCGCAAATATATATATACTTATCTTGATTTAGGACTGCGAAGCGCTGTGTCGGTACTAAAAAATTTGTGGATTAGGAGGAGGATCTGGTGAAAATTTTTGGTTCATCGGAATTTTTTCGGTTTCCCTGATTACTTAAAGGCATGAGAATAAAGCTATGATCACATATTAACAAGTAATTAACAGATAAATTAGTATTGTAGGTAAAGTAATATTTTAGTTAAAACGAGAACAGTTCCTGAAACACTTTATTTTGGTTCAAAATAAAACACGAATTGAAGATGAGTCATTTATTGATTCGTCGTTAATAGAACATTAAGCAATTAATTAATTTTTTACCTAATTTTAAAGACATCGACTAACAGATCTCAAAGATGCAATCGATTTGACGCAAGTTAAAACATTATGGACCTTATTAAAATTTCTTAACGTCTAAGATAAAAATGTAAATATATACCTACTAAATGTCTACATGGTGTTTTTTTTACTAATACAGATAAAAATATATTGTTTATGGGTTGACATAGATTTCAGTTTTGGAAAATGTTTGTGGAAGTGCTTTCAGTTATGCTTTAGACAGGGCCTAGAAAGTTTGAATACAACTTCTGGCAAATACAGGCTGTTTGTTTCGCTATCATGTAATGGGGTTTGCTTTGCTCATGTGTAATCCGTAAATATTTGCTTATTCATCTTTTAATTAATTTATTTGTATACGAGAAAGCGATTGATCTCAATATCACCTGATGGTAAGTGAATATGAGGTCGAAGATGTAGTTCGCTTGTACATTAATAGCCTATTCACTCTGTTCTTGAAGAGTCCCAAGTTGTAAATTTCAGGGAACACTGAAGAAGGGAGAGAATTCTGCATTCACATTTCAATGTTTTTAAAAGAACAATCATTAAACTTATTAAACATCGACCGTTAAGTTTAATATTGCTATGTTTCAAGTACACAGTAATTCGTTGTCTTTTTAGCCCGCATTTGACAAAAGTTCAAATGAAAACACGAAGGAGAATTTTAAATAATGTGAGGGATCACCTACTTGTACCTACGTAATGGTTTTACCTAATTTGCAACTACCCTTAACTCTAATATAATTTATAAATATTATAACACACATAGTCTAACATGTAATATATTAAAATCACATAATTTTTTTGATATGTATTGAGATTTGAGTGCAGCACCGTTCAATATGCTTCCTGACGAAAAGTTCCTACGGAATGGATCTTAAAGACATTAAAATGTTTCATAAACGCTACAATACCGATCATATTAAAATAATTGTACTTTAGATCTACCGATTTATAAATCTATGATATGTATTTTCCATTAACTATACAACGATATGTTATCGATGGTCCTTGCCTGGGCGTTGCCCAGAAGCCAGATATAAAGCGTATGCATTCTTTCAACGACTCTTAAATACCTAAAATCTAGGGATCCTTCATTGGAACAAATACCAACTTGGCTTTATATCTCGCTTATAATGGACGCCGTTTTGTGTGGAGTCGCCTCTGATTTTTTTTAAATTTTGTCCAGAAAAGGTTCGATACATCAAGGGGGCGACATTCAAAAGCCAATCATGCGAGTACATTAAAAAACATTAAATTTTCAGTAGCGATCGAATGACATATTTTCAAGGGTATTAATTGAATGAGTCGCGAAATATTATTGCGGCAAAATTCTTATATGTATATAATAATATCGCACAAAGCTTACAGTCTTGTGCGTATTTTTCGCGACACACTCCAAATGTCAAGACGCGAGAATTGACCCTTGAAGACTTATTCAATTACACAGTCTAATAAAGCAAACAATGTTTATAAAAATATGTCTAAAATTAGGGCTCTTAGAAAATTAGTAATATAAGTACCCTCTTTTAGATGAGCGTGAATTTCAAGAGATAAATATTCATACCAAATTTGGGTCCTACGTGGCCGGGTGTAGGAGATTTTAGTATTGACAAGAATCTCTCGAGAACTATACCAGAATAATTATTCATACATACACAACAATCTCACAAAGATGGGGAACGGAAGTGGTTTAGATTACTTCCTCCTGTATTTAGTGGAGTCATAGGGTAGGTAACTGTAGAAGGAGGAGCTGAGAGGGCCTAATTGGACGACGTGGTAATAATCAGAGGCAGACTCCGGTGCTATTCAGTCGAGGAAACCAGTGTTGACAAGTTTCTCCAGGAAGAATTTGACATCGCCGAGCTCCGAGTCCTTGATGCCGAGAGATTTGAGCATTCCAAGATCACCATTTTCGACGGCCATAAACACAGAGCGGAGGTGCTCCAAGTCCGATCTCATCAGGTGTAATGCTGCGCCAAAGTCTTCGATCGTTTGAGATTCTGGAACATAAGTATAAGTTATACATTATTGAAGAAGAAGTGGTAGAAGTCGCGGCAAAAGCATATTAATTGAAATTTGTTTAAGAAGTAAAAGAAATAACGGTGTCTCACCAGATAGAGCGATCGCAACCTTCTCAATCCCCCCTAAAGGCTCGAGAGCGTCCCTTGCCTTGCTTCCAAAGAGTTTCTCCAAATAATTGGGTCCATGTGACGCCAGAAGCGATTGCAGAAACGATGCGGTTTCTTCCACGGGCGGACGTTTAGCTGAAAAATAATAAAAAAAAATTATTAGACATAACCGCATTTACAATTATTTATTGTTTCATTATCATCATCTTAGCCACAGAACGTCCACTGTTGGACATAGGCCTGTCCCATAATTTTTCAATAGGACAGTTCAATAGACCGGTCAGAAGGAGACTTATCAGGTCGCCTGTCCACAATGTTAAATATTTTTGCTACATATTCAATGTTTATTGCTCATTTAATTTTAGATTTTTTTTACTGTTTCTTCGGGTGCTACAATAGGTTTCCGCGTTCCTTTTTCTTAGGTGTTAAAACAAGCAATAAAGATTTAGTTAGTGGTTTTAATTTTATATTATAATAGTTAATGTTCAAACTTGTTTGGTGGCGCTGTCTTGTTGTTTGTCGTTAGCTTTTCAAGGTTATCGATTTATAATTTTACTAAATTTTGCCCCCGAATTCATCCGCGCTCCTTTTTCTTCAGGATTGATATATAAAAAAACGTTAAATTTTTGATGATCTCTTGGGATCACTACTTTTATTCTAGATTACATCCCTTAGTACATTATATTAGATTTAGGTTTAGTACATTGGATGTTGCTTAGAGCTTTCACTGGTGCAGGTTGTGCCTCCTATAATTGCGGCGGCATCCGTTAAGTGCTACTTACTTAAATAAATAAATATGTTCACACATTCCACACAGCACCATCCAGCAAAGGTAAATGCACATATTTACCTTTGTACCTTAACACTTAAACATTGACGATATTGTTTGGAGGCCATGTATAATAAATAAATAAATAAAAGGTATCATATCCTTTTCAATATCTCTGATAACGTGTATGCAAAATTTCAGATCGGTTGAGCTCGGTTCAGGTCTTTGTATACTTAGTATTGTATGCAATGCATAGCATATGGTAGGTAGTATTAACTTTGCATAATACCTACCATCAATTGGATCGTTAGCATGTCTGCCAAAATGAAAAATCGATACAATATAGGTCAAGGTCGAATATGTTTTGACAACATAAAAGCATTTAATGTTCGCATTTCTATTAAATAAACATTGAAATTTAGCTAACAAGACAAAATGGAAAGATAACATTTACACGCTGGTGTTTATTTAACCCAACGCAACGCGAATTACAAAACTTAATCAATTCGTGGACGTGGGCGATTCTATAATATTTATTAGAACGTTACCAAAAGTAATCGATAAATCAGTTCATTTATAGGACTCATTCCTCATATTATTGCGAGCAAAGATTTGATGTTTTATATGGATAAACTTTTATTTTTGAGTAGTTTTTGAGTTTATCCATTACAAAGAAACATATAAAAAAAATCAAATATTTTCTCTTTATAATATAACTAGCGGGCTGCCAGCGCTTTCGCATGGATTATTTTCTACAAATTATAACCTTTCTCCTTAAAAGTTCTTTCTATTAGTAATAACCGCATTAAAATCCGTTGCGTAGTTTAAAAGATTAAGGCAGTTGTCTCACCACCGGCGAGGAAGCGACTAACTTTATCGACTATTTTCTCGCTCAAGAAACGTACAATAAGATATACATTGCGTATGAACGAAAGAGATGCATATATTAATAGTTGATCGCTGACTGTTTACACTGCCGGCGTGGACTCGCTCCACTAGTTCGTAGCTGGGCGAGGACTTGCGTCACTAGTTCGTCGCTGAGCGACAAGATTTGTCTAATAGCGTATTCGCTTAGCGATGCTCGCTTCGCTGAGATACCAATCAACGCAGCGGTCATTTCTACCTTGAGTGCGGATCTGAGTGCACATAGTATGAATTCAGAATAATTATTAGAACTATCACTGTCGTCTAGTTCAGACGAGCAGTGGTAATTCTGAAAAAAACGGGATATTTTAAGCGAGTGGTGCGAGTTTTAGCCCGTCGCACAGAACACTCGGTTATAGCCGAGCGACAAAACTATCAAAACTACACACTCGTTTCTAGTTTCTAGTTTCTAACTTTAATCGCTACTCGTTCGTCGTCGGCGGTGAGACAACTGCCTTAAGCGTACAGACGGCGGTTAGCGACATTGCTTTATACTTATTAGAGTAGATACCTAGATGTAGATAGAACAGTGCTTATGTTAGTAAAAGGTCTCAAGATTAAAACTAAACCTTATTAAGTTTAGAGGTTTACTTAAGTTTGATAAAGGCTCGAAAATTAGTCTGATTAAAAGGTCCGCTGCCAATAACCTCTGAGGGTTTATAGGGAGATCGGTGCAGATAAATTAAGTAGATGCTAACAATGTCTCAGAATAACAATATTCGAGGATAATATGAACTTATTCGAAAAAATATTGCTCACACCTACTTTAAATAGGTGTGCATGAACAGCCTATGAATATTACGTTCCACAAGTGGGCACGTTCTGTTTGAGAAGGCACCTACGAGTATATTTTTCGCCCAGCCAAGCCAATTACAGATTGGCAGGACTTCACAATTTTAATGAATTTTGCAATCTAAAGCTTTTTAAATCCGAATTAAATATTAATCTGTTATTATAATTTTATTTTAAAACATGTAAGTGTAGATGTATATTTGATTTAATTAAAATTAATCACTTTAATTAATGTTACAATTTTTTATTAATTAATTGTGTGATCATTGTGATCTATGTTCGGACAACGAATATTCCACCCGTTGTCGAGTTTTGTGTTTAGCAACACATTTAGTAATTTATTTTTAGTAATTCAATTTTAAGTAATTAGTAATTAAAGGACGTCCGTGCTACATCTGCAGAAATATTCAAACATACTTCCACTTAAAATATCAATTTAAGCAGTATTTTCCATTGACTTGACTCACAAGACAAAGTTACAATCCCATGGGATATCAACTGAAGCTGACATTGAAAATATTTTTTTTTTTTAATAAATTCACCTCTTTTAATATTTTCTTTTCTTTGTTTTGTTTTCATTCTTATATTCAATTCACGCAATTCCATAGACTTGTTTGAATTTAAATTACAAGAAAAAAATCATTTAAGTAATCAATTAAGTATCATTTATTTAGTTAATTAATTTTGCTTAATTTTAATATAAAGAACAATGTATGATATATTTGTGTATTTTTTAGTTTAATCTTAAAAGTTTATTATTAAAAGTTATTATATGTAAAAAAAATTATGATATTTAAGTAGTTTAAAATAGTTTATCACTAATAACTAATTTGAAAAATGTGTGCGTTTATCTCGACAGTTGCTAAGCTTACAAACATTAGTTTTTTCAAGTATTATAAACCTACCTGCTGTGCAGAGTTTTGAATCCTCGTCGTATCCGTCAATGCAATCTGGCGCCCCGTCGCATAAGTACTGGATGGAAATGCAGTTTCCATCGACAGGGCACTTAAATGGCTCATATGGGTGACAGTATTCTGGAATAATATTGAGTATTGTACATATTTATTTATTTATTTAATAGCCAACCTTACAGCATGTAATATTTTGGAAATACATAAAAAGAGTTAAATTTTTATATAGCCTAATACAAGGTTAGACATATTAATGTAGCTTTGCTCATTCTGTACCTCATTATAAGCTAAATATAACTAAGATTTATTTCAGAGTTAGGCGTGTCACAAACATGTAGCAATTCGATGAAAGTAGCAAAAGTATATACTCCCTGGTCCTGTATATCTTTTAGTTACTACAGTAATTTTTCACGGACCTTAGTATCGCTTTACAAATTTACTGAAGCCTGTATAAAGAGGACCCTTTTCAGTGATATGTTATCTATAGTTTACAATCGTACGAAGCCGAAATCGAGTCGCTATCATAAAATTCGTAGTGTATAGAGTTCCTTACTTTGAATACAAAATATTTCAATAGTCATCTTAATATGGAATAGAATAGAATAAGAATAGAATAGAATTTATTTGTAGTATTTAGCTAATAGCAAAGGACATTTAAAAACTTACATAGTACATAGGTAATCGGTCTCATTTGGAAAAGTGATTTTTTATTAAAGTGGGCAGGCAGGCTGATGATCTTATAACTGCAGAACAAATCTGTCCTGCAACTAAAGCTCAATGGATTCGTGTAGGGTCAACTTTGGAAAATGAACTTTTCAAATACGTTTCTGGTTTGGATCTGGAAAGTAGGGTTTCGCAGTCATTTGGGCAGCCCGTCTGGCGTCAGTAACCACCTCCTTACAGATCATTTTGAAATAACAGCACGTTTGCTTTTGTGTTTCCGTGAGTTAATAAGGGATACTAGAGCCCTTCCCAATCCCTTATCCTTAATCCTACTGTAGTCGGAAGCGCACTTGCAGCACATGTGGCGTTGCTTGTGTTATAGGCGACGGTAGCCACCCACCATCAAGTGGACCATCAACCTATCTGCCGACCTTAACTTAAAAAATATATAACGTGGCAGCAATTTTCATCCCAAGACATTAAAGTTAATTAGGGGCAATGAGAACGCTTTCGACCGTGAACGACCTGATGAAAAAATGTGTTTTATTCGTTAAACATCTCGTGAAGTTAAAAATAACTTTCTCATCTGAGTCAATGGTTAAGTTTACTGTTTAATCAATTAGTATTTATTTCGCTGAGCATTTCAACTCAACAAGGAAATTAATTGAGTGAAGGTCTTAAACAATTTCGCTATCGTCTGGGGAGGGTGAAATCGTTGAATTATAAATTATTGTAGACTCAAGAATTAACATCAAATGTTATGTATTTATCTCTACAGATTACAAACTAGCTGTTGCCCGCGACTTCGTACGCGTTTAAAAGTGAAAATATATTATGAGCTATAACGCCTGATATCTTTGTCGCTGTGACAAATGTGGCGCCGAATTTTTTATATTTTTATACGACCTCTAGGGTACCTAACATTTTTTCACTACAAAAAGTATCCTATATGTTAATCCAGATAACACAGAAGACTACCTTGAAATAACAGCATCTGTGCTATTCTATTTCAGTGACTAAGTCAGGGATCCTAAAGTCCATTTCACTCTATTTCTTTTGTAATCCCTACCACCTACCAGCCACCTACCATCAAGTGGAACGTTAGCCTTTCTGTCGACCTTGTCTCAGTTATTTCTCAAGAGAAAGTGAACATTCTAGTTACCAGATCGCTTCGTGTGATGGCCGTACAGCCGGTTGAGGTCTAGCGCAAGAACGGTATGTGGTAACGCGCAGCTGACCGCCGCGAGCGCCGCGACGCAAGCCGCCACTCGGCACGTAGACATCTAAAACAAACCATTGAATCTATATTATATAAATTCATACTTAATATTATAAATGTGAAAGTAACTTTGTCTGTCTATCTGTTACCTTTTCACGTCTTAACTACTCAATCAATCATTATTAAATTTTGCATTCACGTTGTCAGCGATACAGGAAAGTACATAGGGTACCTTTCATCGGTACCTTCATAATGTTTACAGAAAATTACTGAAATTAAGAAAAACTTTTATTACTAAATTCTCCAGTGTAGGTAAATAAAAAAAAAACAAAGGCCAGATTTTGGTTTTGATTAGGTTATGCTTTGTATATAGGAAAAGGATATTAGAAGGTACCAACTGTTCCTTGTACTAAGGAAAAATCTAAAAATAATCTAATAAATATGTTTTAACACTTAAGAAAAAGGAGTGCGGACGAAGTCGCGAGCAAAAGCCAGTTATTAAATTAACAACGTTTTATGGATAGATTATATGAATTTATGCATTAGAATTGAACCTATAAACCTACCTGCTATATAAAATCATAAAAAGCAGGAACTTTATGTTCGCACATAAAATTACTACCAAAGTTAGTTTCTCTATATGAAGAAAGGTTTACCTCAAAATACGTTTTCACGAGAAAAGCCTACGTAAAGCTCTTTCACACAAAGGCTCAAAGTTCGCGTCACGTCTAGCTTACATCGAGAATATTGTCACTATGAGATTTTAGCGAATGTATAGGAAAATAAATGTATAAAATTATACACCTATTTCTTTTCTTATAAGAAGGTGGTTATTTTCATTGACGCTTATTTTGATGGCAGGTGGTCACCGTCGCCTATTAATACTGCATGTGCGTTACCGACCTTAGTAGAATAAGGCTATCAGGGGATAAGTCTATTATTAGCCATATCAAAATCAAATCAATATATTTATTTATCAATTAGATTTCTCCAAAAAACTCTTATGATCGTTATAATAAATTTAAATTTACTAGCATAATTTAACATAACACATACCGTTCATTTTAATGAAGGTGCAGCTAGACAAGGTTTCCAACTTGTGCCTTTCGTGTACATCACCGCGTTCTTGTAAAATTTTGTATAATATATATTACGTAGCACAGTAATAATATATTTAATAATAATAAATAAATCGTGCTACATCTACGAACGCGTAGCAGATCTACGAAATGCCATTGAATTATTCAGTACGTGATGCTACGCCGCCTACGCTTCTACGAACCGACGACGACTCAAAGCTACGTAGCGTTGTATTACAGACGCAATAATATAAACCAAACAAAAATAACGTATGAATGTTTCATTAGTTAAAGCTAACATTGCAAATACGAAAATAACACGTCTGTCTGTTTATTTTTTCATAGGTTCGCCACTGAACCAATATACTTCAAATGAACTTCAAATGACTGCGAACGAAATGTAGAGCACATTACATTCGGAGAGGCCGATCAGGATCAACTTTGAAAAATACATTTCCAAAGTTGACCCTGTTGGGAATCGAACCCGGGGCCCCTGAGACAGATAGTCAAGTCAAGCATAATTGAACGGGCTTGTCAATCAATTTATTTATTTTGGAGATTGAGTAAATATCTTTCAAAATAATAAGTTGTTTAGCACATAATAGCTATTTTTATGGTAGAAAAATAGTACTTTATGGTATTTTTATGGAGTCTGTTATTGGTAGTAGGTTTTAAGTATACATATATATTTATTATTATATTATTGTCGTATTGAGTGCTATGTGTTTCAATAAAATTAAAATAATATAACAAAAAAAAAAACAGGCACTAACGGACATCATTTTCATTCAACCTACCGGTAATCTATTCGTATGGACTGGGAATCAAGTTGGCCAAAGATCAAAATATTGGTCTGACGACCTTAACATACAAATAAAGGGGAAAGAAAGTGATATATTCAGGATTTACACTTGGACATAAGAATTTTCCTGTGGAAATAGCCACCACTGTTGAATGGGTAATACGCATGGGAAAACCTGCCTACCGTTTTCCCTCGCGTCAAGGGAGAGACCCGGAAAATACCTAGACTTAGTGATTCATAGACGAAAGTATATTAATCTAGAAATTCTCTCGAGTCAATTAGATATATGTAGTGAAACAAACCGAAACGCTTAACTTTCATTATATTATTTTTCATTTAATTTCTAAATGAAAAAGCTTCTGTAAGTAAATATATATTTATTTATGTATTTATTCAGCAACAAAAATAATAGCATGACATATTTTACATGCACATTAAAAACAATAATTAAATTTTTACTTTGCCTATTACTAGATTGTAATAGTAATAGGCATAATATTTTATATCTATGAAAAATATTTTTTTAGATAGCTATAAATTATAAAATTTATGGTAGTTTATTACGAGTATATAATATACATAAATATTAGTTTTAATAATACTTTTTGTTATATGTTTGACATATATAAAAAATTGCTCTGGTAACATCAATTTACAATACAAAATCTGTAAGTATAATTTTTATTCTTAAAACGTGGGCAAAGACGCAGGTAAAACCTGGTTTTAAATAAAAACAAATGCGCAAAGAGAGTAAGAGTGTGTGATAAATGAGTTGTCTGGAATAAATAAGGATTGATGTCGAAATAGCGACACATAAGGTATTACAGGACGTTCCTAAGTGGACTTACCCTGTACATTAGATAATATTTCGTGTCTGGGCCGTAGCACTGGCAACTCATAAAACATGACGGCTAACGTACAACGTAACGATACGAAAAAAATACAGAAGAATTGTTAATAATAACTAGTTGATGCAGGCGACTTCGTCCGTGTTGAAAAAAAATCCGTACTAATATTATAAATACGAAAGTATGTTTGGATGTATGGATGTTTGTGACTCTTTCACGCAAAAACTACTGAACCGATCGCCATGAAATTTTGCATACACGTTGTCTGGAACACCAGAAAGGACATAGGGTACCTTTCATCGTTCAACACGGACGAAGTCGCGGGCACCTCCTAGTATATTATAAGTGCGACAGTATGTTTGGATGTATGGATGTTTGTAAGTCTTTCACGCAAAAACTAGTGAACCGATCGCCATGAAATTTTGCATACACGTTGTCTGGGACACCAGAAAGGACACAGGGTACCTTTTATCGTTCAACGCGGACGAAGTCGCGGGTACCTCCTAGTGTATTATAAATGCAAAAGTTTGTTTGGATGCATGGATGTATGTAACTCTTTCACGCAAAAACTAGTGAACCGATCGCCATGAAATTTTGCATACACGTTGTCTGGGACACCAGAAAGGACATAGGGTACCTTTTATCGTTCAACGCGGACGAAGTCGCGGGTACCTCCTAGTGTATTATAAATGCAAAAGTTTGTTTGGATGCATGGATGTTTGTAACTCTTTCACGCAAAAACTAGTGAACCGATCGCCATGAAATTTTGCATACACGTTGTCTGGGACACCAGAAAGGACATAGGGTACCTTTTATCGTTCAACGCGGACGAAGTCGCGGGCACCAGCTAGTAAGTAATATATACACTTTTTCCAGGCGTTAGCTGCGGATGAGTGTTCGTACGACTTCGCAACTTCGCAAGAGGATCAATCGTTAGGTCTACCCCACTAGTCCGACATAACCCACCGGTCTGTCCCCAGGCTTGTGGGTATCCATGATGGATTCTTCTCGTAAAAAAAGGCGTTATTTTTCTTAATTTTAGATGATCCCTCATGAACAATAGTATCTTTTTTCTGGATGAAAGGTACTCTATGTCCTTTCCGGTATCAATGACAATGTGTATGCAAATTTCATGATGAGCGTTTAAGTAATTAAGTCTTGTTTTAGATAAAGCGGATACATTTATCTATTATAATATTATAAAGAGAGAGATTTGTATTTTTGTAATGAACTACTGAAACTCAAAAACTACTGGACCGATTTTGAAAATTATTTCACCTATAAAAGGCTACGTTATCAGCGAGTAACATGGGGTATATTTTATTAAAGTACGAGTGCGAAGTCGCGTGCAACAGCTAGTATTTATTTAATATTTAATTAATATTTGAGTCGTAAACGATGCTAGCAATTTCTCCACAGCCTTCTTAATGCATAATTTAAAAAAAAATTGTTTCTGTTTGAACAAGTTAGTAATTTTCATTCCCGCATCGCTGTCTGTCACTAACTTTTCTCGTAAAATGTAAACTTTGCAGACGGACTTAATTTAAAATTCACAGAAACTAACTTCACAATAAAACCAAGCTGCTTCTATATTTAATTGCTTGGTTGCTTTCAAATAAGCACAAAAGGCTAACGTTCCATTTCATGGAAGGTGGCTGCCGTTTATTGAAAAGATGAATCATATTAATGGGGATATTACTATTAAGTATTGACATGACATATTAAATTAAAACATCAAATTAACAGAAAATAAAAAGTTTTATTATACAGAATGAACTATTTAATTTTATTAATTTCTTATTTATTTACAAACTAGATGGTGCCCGCGTGTACTCGCAGTAAATGATGTAAAACCACCGATGGGACTGTCACAAGTAAAACTCGGTGCTTTTACATCTGGTGACAGACCTCAATTTATTTAATTATTACCTAGACCCATTTCTGAAATACAATGTACATAATATTACTGAGTTCACACGATGCAAAGCGACATCTAGTTGCACTCTCCGCTTTAGATGGACACAACAAACGACTAGCGCCATCTAGCGAACCTTCATCAACCTAGCGACCCCTTGTTGCTATAACACTTTGGCCAGGCGTTAATTTTTTTATTATATTTTAGACGATCCCTCGGGAACAGTACTTTTTTCTGGATGAAAGGTACCCTGTGTATCTCTGACAACGTGTATGCAAAATTTCATGGTGATCGGTTCAGTAGTTTTTGCGTGAAAGAGTTACAAACATTCATACATCCAAACATACTTTCGCATTTATAATATTAGTACAAATATAGTATGGACATGGATAAGTCATAGCTGTTCCTTAATTATTTTGGATTACTTAACTAGAATGAATATTAGAAAATGATTAGCTTTTTAACGGTCTCATTATATCGGAGAACACGATAGTCGTTAGCCAAATGACTCCCAACTCTGTCCTCAAGTTTGGTAGTTTAATGTCCTGAATAGGGCATAAAATTAAGTAGCCAATCTAAACTTATCTAGATTGAACAGGTAGGGAGAAATTGAAACGAAAGTTTCATTACAAGACTAACCATCGTTGTGGGTATACCCACTTATCTAATATATATAAATTACGTGTCACGTGTTTGTGTGCGATGAACTCCTGAACTACTGAACCGATTTTGATAAAATTTCGTAACTATGTGTAATTTAGTCCAACTTAAAAGATAGGATAGTTTTTATTTTGCACCCGTGCGATGCCGGGAGCGTGTAGCTATTTTTATATATGTAAGTATAATATTATAAACAGAGAAAGGATAAGGAAGGGGATAGGGAATTGGGCTCTAGCATCCCTTGCACATTCACAAAAACGTTACAGCACAATTGCTGTTAGTTGGTTACTGCCGCCAGACGGGCTACCCAAATGTAATTATACATACTAACACATACGTTAAGTATGTCATTACATATAGATTGAGAAACAAAGCAATCTAAAGGTAATATGCACCAGCTCTAAGCAAGACTAGTTGCATATTTTAGTAAGAATTGAAGCTAAAGTTAGCTGCAGCGCTTAAATATTAATTACAATATCCCGTCTAACCAAACTATTTAAACATGTAGCGCTAGATAGCTTCGAAGGTATAGTTTTCTCGCGAGCAAAAAGTCGTAAGCGTCGTAAAATTCATGGCGCTTACGCGTTTTGTTCAACGTTATGGAAATCAATGACGTCACATAACGTTTAAATTAATTTTTTTTTGTAGCATTTTGATATTATTACCAAATTATTTTATTAAGTTTTCAAGTACTCTCCAAGAAAGTAATTTCGGTATTTGAATTGTGAAATTTTTCATATTAATTTAACATGAATTGAAAGAGTGTATGAATGAGTCATAAATATTTATTACTAAATATATACGCTGAGTAAGTAGATAAAGCTATTTAACTAAAAAAACATCCATAAACTTAGATATACATATAGATTCAACTTCACATGTGTATTACAAATATGTTTCTTCAGAACTCAACGAATGACGCAAAGGAAACTGAATTCTAATATATACTTGATTTTTTCCTCGAAGAGAGTGTTTATGAAGTGAGAATTTCATTATTGATGACGCAAGTCTTATTTATTTGTCTCGTTGGAGACATTATCGCCTTGAATGTTTATTTAGATATTTCCAGGTAGATAGATGATTACATTAAAATAATAAAGTCACAAAACATTCTAAGTTTATTAGATTAAACGACGAGACTAAAACATCAAAGGACGCCGACTAAACTGAATTAATTTTATATTTGGGATTCTGTCAGAAAGTTGAGAGGTCCGATATTAATGCTCTTACTTAATTAGGTACCTTTATTTGTATTTGTGAGGGTCGCAGGTATTATATTAATTCAATAATATAAAACTTAACATTAAAAAAATAAGGGACAGAAAGAATAGAATAGAATATATTTTATAGTTAGCAAAGGACATATAACAATATACATTTTGTCAAAAAAGTATCGGGAATTGATTATTTAAAAAGTCCACTTAAAGGGATTGTAGAAATTATTTTTGTCGCTATACTCACGAGGAGTTTGAACGCCATAGGTCATTTAGTTTATTTACAGAACGTTATTTTATCAGTTCAATTCATGTCAAGGTGGATTCAATTATGTGGTACAGTCCACATAATTGGATAAGGGCGTCACAGACAAATAATAGGTACACTGAAATACGTAGGGTATCTCTGTGTTAACTCTACTTGGCTTCGCTGTCGACGAAAATCAAATAAAGCAGATTCATGCCCGTTTGTTCCTCATTTAACGGTCTCTAAATGCATCTGGAGCTTTGAAAGCGTTACAGCTTTACGTAAAAAGCTTTAAAAGCTTTCCTCTGTTCTCATTATTGCGTGAAATTTTTACATTTATTCGGCTAGTTTGTTTACAATTTTGCATGAATGTCGCATTTATCCTTACACATTATACATCCATTCATCAGCAGCGTTCGGGAAGCTCCGAAACATCTTGGTTGACACGTTTGGTCTAGTGGCTAGTAACCCTAGCTGTTAACCAAACGGTCGCGAGTTCGAATCCCGCTAAGGGCAAATGTTTATGTGTTAACATTTTACCTTTGTACATGAGTCATGGATGTTTTGTATTTATAATATGTATGTATTTACAAAAAAAAAGTAATCTATGTAGTATATCAACTGTCTGGTATCCATAATACAAGCATTACTTGCTTAGTGTGGTACTAGATGGTGCTGTGTGGAATGTGTGATGATATTTATTTATTTATTTATCTTTTTGTGCAAAATTCCGACTTGGAAAATTATTGGAGAGGCCTAATGTTTAGCAGTGGACTTCCTGTGGCTATATGATAATTATGATGATGATGATGATCATAAGCGACCCCGTTTTTAAATGTGTAAATTGTGCAATTTTTATATATGAAAACGTACCTTATTTATCCGTCTTTCCATAAATGAAAACAGAATTAAAATCGGTCTAGCAATTGTTGAGTTTCTGTGAGACTAATAGTTTTTTTTATACTATCTATACTTAATATTATAAAGAGAGAAGATTTGTATATTTGTATTGAATAAACTCAAAAAACTAGTGGGCCAATTTTAAAAATTCTTCCATCATCAAAAAGTCACATTATCAACGAGTAGCGTAGGCTATATATTTTGCAACAGATATATTAAGTATACAGAAGATTTAGGTTCAAAAATAAAATACCTATCTAAATGATAATAAATAATAGGAACACATAAAAGATTAGAAACAACAAATGCTTAACTTATAAATTGAACTTTTAAAAGCTGTGTGTTCATGTTATTGGTTCGATCGTCTGACATAATTGGTTAACGCTTGGCTTCGCACTGTTCGAACACAAACAATTTATATGCAAATGAACTTTGCATTTAATAGAAAGAGTAAGCTGGATTTTATAAGCTCCGAATCTTCTCTCCGCGATTAAGATCAAAATTAAATACAGATCACGTTCTCCTCACTCTGGTCCCTTTTCCATCGAAGCACATACAACACATTCTATTACAATCCCTTGGTTAGGACGTGTCGAAGTTATAATGATATGGTTATCGGGTGTGAGGTCGGTTTTGATATATTTGACGGCAGTTTTTCTAAGTTCAAAAACAGATTAAGACTAATATTTAAGTAGAAATTAAGAAAGTATTTAAGACCATTAGTATTTAAGTTAAATTAAACATGTTAAGTACACTGTTTAGGAGTGCAATTTAGATAATTATCCATACAAACGTAATTTATAGTTTTCAAGTATATAATTGCAAAATCTGTTTGTGTACTATATCAAATATAAAAAAATTGCGAAATTATGTCGTAAAAATATAATAAGTGCAAAACCTTCTAAGAGTAAATTTGACCTACATATCAGTTAAAAGTAAGTTAATAAGAAATTGATCAATTTATTTAATTAAATTTAGTTTAGAAGGTAGTATTTATAAAAGAATTGTATTTAAGCTTTAAGTTAAGTGTCACTGTATATTATAAAACAAAGTCCTCCGGCGCGTCTATCTGTCTGTCTGTTCGCGATAAACTCAAAAACTACTGCACCGATTTACATGCTGTTTTCACCAATGGATAGAGTGGTTCTCGAGGAAGGTTTTACTATATAATTTCAACGCAGGCCAAGTCGCGGGCACCAGCTAGTCTTATATATATTTTTAAGTATCTTATAAGTTTAAGTATTTTAAGTTTAAAGAAATATTGGAAAGACGAGGTCTCTCATAAGGCGTACTTATTCGTTTTTATAATTTTCCTATCAATTCAAACCCTTTTTAACTATCTGACACGTTTCGCAGTCATTTGGGCAGTCCCATTTATTTGGCAGTCATTGGCAATTGGGCAGACCACCGTGAAATAACAGCATGTGTGCTTTTGTGTTCCGTTGAGTAAGTAAGGGATGCCAGAGCCTTACTGTCCCTATCCCTATCCCTTCCTAATCATCTTTCATCCTACATCCAATCGCACTCGCGGAACTTATGGCGCTCGAGTATTTGTTTTTCCATATTCCATATTTCCATACACAATAAAACACAGTTAAGCTCTCCTTTTAAAATGCCTTTATGAATTTTATTTATTTCTAAAGGTTACTTGGATGACAGAGTTCAATTATACAATGCAATTAATTTCCACCCACGTTTTAAGGATGACTGTACTGTTGTCCTAAATTAAATACCATTTATTATTTCACAACCCACTTCTCCTCGGTCCTTTTGTATTTTATGAAACGTAGGTACTCTTGTGTAATTAGATTTTTAACTTATATTAAAAACTAGAACCGCCAGCGACTTCGTACTAATGCAATTTTTTCTGTAAAATTATATACGCAAACCTTTCTTATTTATCGGTATTTTATTAATAAAAACCGTTTCAAAATCAGTTGGATTGTTTAGAAGAAGTTGTTTTGAAACAAATTTATTGTTTCAGAACTATTATAAATAATTCATTATTATTGTTTTATTATAATACGTGTGAAGAATAGTGATATAAGTGAGTCAGATTTATTTTGATATATTCCAACAGTTTATTCTCAAAATTAATCCTTTTTGTACACAATTCTTAAAATGTTTATTTTACTACATTTTAACCCATGTAATATACAAATTAGGGGTTAAATTAAAATTAAAATTACCTTCATATTTTTCTGTAGAATTCAAATTATCTACATATAAAATTTCATACGTGGACCTAGGCTGCTTCAGAATCACCCTCCTCCTAGGTGTACCAAGACCTTAACGCGATAAGGGGCTTAACCCTCGGAAATAAGGGCGGTTTTAGGGGCCGGTGTGAGGTCAGCGGCCTTTGATCTTCGGAGGTCGTGGAGACTCCAAACTAATGTTTAGTTTGGAGGCTCCAGCTGTCGGTGTCGGCCTACGCGGGCGATGGCCGGTAAGACATGACACCCACTGTCCTTGTACGTCGACCGAAGTATGGGTCTCGTGCGAGGGTCGCAGAGGCGCAATACCACTGATTTCCCCTTGGCCGGTGGGGATCTGGTTCGCGGATTTTTTTGGAACCGTTCTGAACAAGGCTGGTTCAGAATGGCCTTTTGGAAAATTATTTGGGAGGCCTATGTCCAGCAGTGGACGTCCTACGGTTGAGATGAATGAAAATAAATAAAAATATTATAAAAATTGATTTGATAACAGACAGACACAGTCACTGTTACGTTTATTTTATTATTGGCGTGTATAAACAAGTGAAACCGTAATTTTTTATTGAAATGATAATATTATACATTAAGTGGTGATATAGACAATTTTATAGATGCTACTTATTTAATATTGTCGGTTACGCGATATCACTTGATCCGTCTAAAGTGTTCAATAGAATGAAGAACGTATTGATAGGGCAATAAAAGTCTCTTTCAAGTGGAACGAGCAGTAACGCCAAACAAAATGGGATCCGACGAGACGCTACGAGCTACGAATGTTGCTACGAAAGTGCTACGAGCTTGCTAAAATATTGAAGAGATTTCTTAACTAGATTCACACTTTGTAAATTCTCTTTCTTCTAAAATGCTTTTACTGTTCAAAGTTAATATTATGTTTAAAAAATCTTTATAATATAAAAAGCCGTACAGGAGTTAACATTCATTACAGCTGAGTTTTTCCTGCGACTCTTTTTCTTAGGTGTTAAAATATTGATTCAATCTTTATATATATTTTTTGTAAAACGTTGAATTATTTATTTTTATTTTTAGATGATCCATACTTTGTATAAAATATAGTTTTCTTTAATATCATTGAAGTAAATAAAAGCAAACAAACAAAAAAAAAATCATTTCATTTACTTAGACTTTAAAATGTTTGAATTGTTGAATTTGAATGATGAAAAATATTGTTCTTTCCCAAACCAAAAATATTTTTATGAAAACTGTTTCCTTAGCAAGTTGTAAGCGAAAAAGTAGTTCCCATTTAACTGTTGAAGCAGTATATTTTTGTTATTGCAAAGTTTATTACTTTGGTTCCACGGGCATCTACTAAATGTGGTTTCACTGCTGGCTTTATTTCATACTGGCAACACATCTGCAAAACTAATGTCGTTTTGTAGCATTATTCATTTCCTTAGCGTCCATTAATATCTCTTGCTTTGTCTCGTCATGTCAGGACTGAACTTCTGTGAAACATTTAATTAAATGTATAAAATAGTATATGTTTAAAATATAACATCGGATTTTATGTTAAAATATAACTTTTATACTTATTGCTCATGTCATGCTCAACTGATAAACCATTTGATGGTAGGTGGCTACCGTCGCCTATAACACAAGTAAATTTAAAAACGCCAATAATTAAAAATTATATTTAGTCTAAGTATTATTAGACTATTTTGGTGTCAAGAGATTGATGTTTGTAAAGCAATTAATTGGCATCTCCCACGTACAGAATTTCCGTCCCACGTGAGAGGTTTTATTCAATATACGCCGGATGTAGAGTGGGTGTTCCAATTCCAATATGTGACTAACTCGAGCCGTGGGCGAAATAAAGGTGTACGCGGATCGTATCCATTATTTATTTAATGTTAAACTAATTTATTTTCTGTTACTAATGTTTTCTGTTTCTGAACCATACAAAAACCATTCCAGGATAAAAAGTATCCTATATGATAATCCAGATAATGAACTATCGGTGTGCCAAATTTCATCCAGTTGATAGAGTAACAAACATCCATACATCCTTACAAATTTTCACATTTATTTATTTACTAGCGTTTTTCACGCGACTTCCCCCCGTGTAACTTTATAAAATATAGCCTATGTTATCACCTAATAACGTACCTTTCTATAAGTGAAAGAATTTTTAAAATCGATCCATTAATTTTTGAGTTTATTCATCACAAACATACAAATCTCTCTCTTTATAATATGTATATAGATTACTATTTTATTAGTATGATATTATATCAGATTTATCCAAATGACACTATGAATTAAAGTAATAAATTATAGTGCAGATTGCGTCATTTAGGTTGGCAGCAGTAACCACCTCCTTAAAGAATTGAGTAAGCGATGCCAGTCTATTTTCCTATTCCTTCCTATTCCTTATTCTTAATCCTGCTAGGACCGTTAGTCTGTCTGACAACCTTTACATAAAAATAAATAAAGCTTAATCTAGTGTTACTTGTTATAACATTTTCTAATGCAAACATGATATTAAATTCGAAATTAAGCTGATTCTAACCTCATCATTCTAGTTAGTTTCTATTTGGTTAACCTATAGATAAACTCTAGATTAGATTAAGTACTAAAAATACATAAAAATAAACAGCCAATAAGCAGTTTTGTTTCTAAAATAGAACTCTTTGTTTCAATGGGAATTTGAATAGTAAATACCTAATTGGCCACTAGGTGTGAGTTAACTACGAAAATGTACTTCGTAGCTGACATCTCCGCTCATTTATTCCCTGAACACATACACCTCATTGTTTCAAAAACTAAATGTTTGGCTTAGCACATTTGCAGATCCTTCATTATGACGAACAAAGCTTCTTGTTTTAGAATAACCCTTTTCATTTGAGAGCGGTGTTGGATAAATGACTAGGGGTGGCACGAATAAGACTGTGTGTGTTTTGGGATGCAAATAAAATTTGCAAAGGCGACCTTTATCAATGTTAAGGAACAGACAGTTTTCAAACTCTTGCAGCCAACTAAAAAAGGGTTCGCTTTTGGGAAAGATTTAAGTAAATAGTAAAATAAAGACTTCTTTTTACTTGTTATTTCTTCTAGCGCACAAATAATTGCAATAACAATGTCATTTGTATATTTATTTAATGTATTCAACTTATTTATTTAGAAAAAAAAAACAGTGGCAATCCGGGAGTGCAGACAGAAGTGAAAACTTGAACGAATACGTGTTTATTTTTTGAATCGTCAGGAAATACTTTTGAATGAAGTGTTTTTTATTCATTTTATAAACTACTACCACAAAAATTATACTACCCACTACTAGTAAAAAGAGTAAGCTCTCAGTAGCTCCTCTATACTGAAAATGATGACGACTCTGTGTTCTTTTACAATTTGTTAACAGAGGTGTCGGTTACGGTAACAGTGTCGCGAGTTCGATGGTTTTTTCCCATCTCAAAAATGCCCAACGCGTCTAAAGAAGTTTTCACTTCAAATAAACATTTATTTTTAAATCTCATATTTTTTTGATATAATAATAAAATATTTTATTGATTTTATTTGAATGGACTAATTATAATTTATAATTATCAATAACAATTGTTATTTTTTATATATATTCTAATTTACTATTTTAGAGTATTTTAAATTTTCAGAAAGAAGAAAGAAAAGAAAAGATATTGAGAACGAACACAAAATGCACGCAATACTAGTTTTAATCAGAACAATTTTAATAACAATTAAATTTTAATTATTAATAGTAATATTTAGTATCATACTTAACAGGTTACGTTGTATAATATAGTTACTTATGGGAATTGTATCAATTGCATCGTTTTGACTACAATTTTGAGTTCTGTTGATATGGAGAGTAAAATTTATTAGAAACATTAAAACATGCGTAAAAAGGTTGTGAAAGTCTGACATGTGACATTTGAAAAGCTCATTACGGTCCCGTCACGTATTCTTGAGTTTGTAGATAGAATCATTTATTTCAAAGGAAGTTTAGTTTGTATTATAACATTATTTTTTAAGATAAAATCTTTTTAAATGTGACTAATTTCTAATTAGATTTTTTAAATGCTAATATATAGGGATGTATATTTTAATAGGATATATTATTCTGTATTTGAAATACGCCATTTTAATCCAATCTAAGCCGGGGCTCAGTGAGTCTAGTCTAGACTGTAAACAAAGTCAAAATGCACAAAAGATTCTCATGTCCTCAAATTATATATATTCTCGTGGTCCCACTACGAGTACAAAGCCTCTAACTAAAATATATAATATTGATATAATATTAACTTATTCTTAATTTAATATTATATTTCATTTGTTAAAATGTTTTGGTAAAAATTGAGGAAAAGTTTAAATTAAGTACAAGTTAAAATTGAGGAAATAAGTGAGTTTGTATTTTAATTGATTGTTATTACAGTATAAAGTTCAGTGCATCATTGGAAACTTTTAACACACCACTTGTTTCAACTACGCTCCACATACTAGATATGAACTCTACAAACATTATGTACAGTCAGCAAAAAATATAAAATAATTTTTACTGCGTAATAAAACGAAAATTTATACATATTTACAGTGTTTATATTGTTCTTAAAAAAAATATAATTTCTTAATTTTTGACCTAGTGAAAAGTCTTGAAAGCGATCGTTCAGTTCATCTTTTACACCTACAGAGTAACAATTTTAAATTTCCCCAAATATGACACCGCTAACATGTCATTTTGACGAGCAAGTTGATCGAGTGATCAAGTTTCTTGCCTTAGAACTCTGACTCCGTAATCCAGGGTTTGGTTCCCGGCATGGTTAACTTTGTAAATGAACTTTCCAAAGTTGCTTTGCGCTGAGTGTATATAGTTTCGCCCCTTATCCGTTGTATGCAAGTCAAATAGTGATTACTTTGGATACAAGTAAGCACTATTTGACTTGTGTTAACTTAATACAATTGGTGTGTTTATGTCTTGACGATTTTTATATTATTCATACATAGATTCTTACAATGAATTATTCAATTCGTCCAAGTATTTCTTTTCAACATCTTAAATAATTTTACAGAGTTCAATTTAAGTTTGCAAAAAATGGAATTAAAAGTACTTATTGTCACATTTTTTGTAAACTTCAAATTTGAACATTCCCTCGAAATGTTTTTGCAATCTGTACATGGTACAGTAAAGAGTATTGTGGCGTAGTTCGCTAACAAGTTACCGTTGGTAAAATTTAATCATGTAACCCGTTGCAGCGTACATTTCAACACACTAATTTATGTATATCTATACTTCTTTTGTCTTAAACTACAAACTACAAACCACTTTTTAGAATATATCCAGTCATTTGGGCAGCTGTATCCACACCCTTATATAGAAGACCACTGTGAAATAACAGCATGTGTGCTGTTGTGTTTCAGTCAGTCAGTAAGGGATACTATAGCCCGTTTCCCTATTCCTTCCTTATCCATTATCCTTAATCTATTTATAAAGTGAGCTGATATTCACTTGCATCACCTGTGACGTTGCTATTGTCATAGGCGAGCAACTTACCATACCATCACTTGAGGGACAGTCAGCCTGACAAAAAAGTTTCAATGAATCTATTTTACTCAATCAACATTATTTTTAAAATTACCTAAAAAAAAACATAAGTGGGTAGATATTTATTTATTTATTTATTTATTTATTTATTTATTTATTTTCCAAAATGTACACCCAACAGCACAAACAAAAAACTTACAATAGGTATAGGTAACAAAAGGTAAATTTAAGGCATACACAGATAAACTACAAACTAGAAATTGAGACGATCGATAACACACGCATTAAATGATCGATATTAAATGATTCCATTCCATAGCCTACTTAGGCTCGAGTTCACCAACAGACGGTTATTTTTAAACAGCTGTTTAAAATTTAAACAGCCGTTTAATAATATTTTGTTGATCAACATCGCTAAACTGTGGGTTAAACGCCCTAAATATCAGATTAATCATTAAGTTAATCAGATGTTTAGGGCGTTTAATCCGCATTTTAGCGATGGTGAACAACAAAATATTATTAGGCACGAGTTCACCAACAGACGGTTATTTTTAAACAGCTTATTAAACGGCTGTTTAAATTTTAAACAGCTGTTTAAAAATAACCGTCTGTTGGTGAACTCGAGCTTTAATGTGGATCGTTGAATAATTCTCCTGTGAAAACCCACTCTCGAGTATACGAAGGGTATGCGGAAGGGTTTAATGTAGGTCGGAACGTATGGCACACAGGGGATCGACCAATGCATTTAAATGTATTCCCTGCTTTTTATTGTGATCTCGTAATATCTGCGTTTGTCATACATAAAAAGGCGGTTAAAGTTGACATTTCTTTTTCTGAAACTTTCTAGTAGATATTTATATGCACACTGTTAGCAGTTTGCATAGATAAAGCTCACTCACTATTCACTTTAGATAGATAGATAGAGCTTATTCACTTTTTATTTTACATTAATTTATTCGAAATCACAATCACACTAATACAATTCAAGCATTTCATCTATATGACTATATGACTGTTTTTGAATATATAATTCAAGTTTGCTAACTTAAAAACGAATTCGAACGACTTAAAAAGTTAAGTACGATTTTTCATTTTTCCTTTAATAGAATAAAGGAATAAGAGGAGATTGGGAAACACCACAGCACAGATGCTATCAATTCTGGTCTTCTGTAATTAGATGGTTACTGTACCCAGATATGCGAATGCAATGTGTCCTGCTATAAATTATTCCGACTTTGATAATATGTCGCAAGAACTAACATAGCATCATCAGTTTTTTTGTAACAATAAAAAACTTTCTAACAATATATAAAATAAATATAAGTACATAATTTTGGTTAATTTGCAAATACATAAATAAAATGTATATGTTCTCTTAACTATGCAAAGGAATGTGTTAACTTTATTTCAGTTAACTTTTGCTTAAGAACTCGATGGCCTATTCAAGAATCCATGGTAGAGCTTTTCTCATGAACTTGGAAGTTGTGAAATACAATTTCCCCTCGATTGTGTAAATCGTCTACAGATGTGTAGGTTACGACAAATCTGATGGGTTATTTTCCTGTGCGTCACAACCAAAACGATTTCTTTTTAAATTAATAATTCTAGCGTACATTTTAACATTGTTTTGTGGTTTTTTTCTATGTAATAATGGCATGTATAGATTATAAATTAGCAGTCATTTGGGCAGCCCGTCTGGCGACAGTCACCACCCCCTTACAAAAGACCACCGTGAAATAACAGTATGTGTGCTGTTGAGTTACTAATAGTCCTAAAGTGGTCGGTAGCGCACTTGCAGCACATGTGGAGTTGTTTGTGTTATAGGCGACGGTAGCCACCCACCACCAAGTGGACCGTGTCAGCCTGTCTGCCGAACTTAACATAAAATTATAATAATATACAATAGTAAGTCATTTTGGTTAATCAAAATAAAAATAAATAAATATTTATCAATTAGGTTTCTAAAAAAAATCAAAAACTCTTATGATCGTCATTATAAATTTAAATTTACCAGGGTTTAAATTTAACCAGGGTTTAAATTTAAAAAAGCCAAGATGACGATCCCGAAAGAAACTCAGGATACTATTCTTTTTGTCATCTTTAAAAAATAAAATAACAACAATTACACTTATTTTTTTAAAAAAACATCAAAGTATATATACAATACTAAATATACTTAGTATGAGCTCCGAATCGCTTAAATCCAGACTTCATTGTCGCTTAAATAATCAGTGATTAATAAAAAATAATAAATATATTTTATTATTTTAATATATCTGTAATATTGTCTAAATGTTTTAAGCCCAATCTATATCTATACTCTAAACTAATATTATAAATATTACAAATCTTAAATACGACTATGTAGAAAAACTATTTAAATCAATTTAAATACGTAATATCTACATATTATATAGCCTCAATTTATAATCAAAATTTATTGTGTCTTTTACTTACTTTTATATATATCTACTTACTATTAATTTAATTTCTATTTAATAATTTTAAATTATTTGAATTTTTAATTATTTTAATTAATATAATGAAGCACACGATACGGGCTTGCATGCCTAGTGTGTGTTTTCATAGCCAATAAACTAAATATATATTATGTTCCTGTAAATAAATAAAATAAAAATGCGAAAGTATGTTTGGATGTATGGATGTTTGTGACTCATTCACGCGATAACTACTGAACCGATCACCATTAAATTTTACATACACGTTGTCTGGGACACCAGAAAGGACATAGGGTACTTTTCATCCAGAAAAAAGAACTATTCCCGAGGGATAAATAAAAAATAAAAAATTAACGCCTGGCCAAAGTGTTATAGCAACACGAGGTCAAGCGTTATATTGCTTTTTTTTAAAATTTTCAACGCGGACGAGGTTGCGAGCACCAGCTAGTACATAATAATGCCATAATATTATCGTCACCCATGAGAGAAACATTTTTGTGGTTGTTTTTGGAAATACGCGCTCCGAATAAATAGACGCTAATGGGTTTTTTATGGATTATAACTTTTGGTCGACATGGGAATGGTTGAAACATTAAATTATCAATACGACACATCTCTACTTACTAAAGTGTTAAATATTTTATGTCAAATGGTGGTCGACTGTTTACCTACTTGAAGGTAGGTAGGTAAACTACATTTAAAAAAAATTACAGCCTATATTACTCGCTGAAAATGTAGCTTTTTACTATACCTATGTAAAAGAATTTTTAAATTAATTGAAATAGTTTTCGAGTTTATTCATTAGAAACAAATGTACCACAAAATCATTTTATTTTTGTTAAGGACTCGTCAATTCATAATAATAGTGTAGATTTTATTATATAGTTTAGTTAGACGATAAATATTGAAGACGTTTACTTTGATGCTAACTAATTTTACTAAACTCTGTAGAAACTCACATCAAGTGACAATTGTTATAATTAGCCCTTTAGGTGGAATTTAACCAAGATATCTATGCAACAAACATCTCTGCTTTTCTCTTTATAATTTACTAGCTATTGAACGCGACTTCGCCCGCGTAACTTTATAAAATATAGCTTTTGTTACTTGCTTTCTATGGGTGAAAGAATTTTTAAAATCGGTCCACTAGGTTTTGAGTTTATTCATTACAAACATACATAATAACAAATCTTCTCTCCTTATAATACTCGTATTAAGTATAAAGAAAAAAGACGCAAGCCTGTCGGGTACACAATCCGTACTAATATTATAAATGCGAAAAACTACTGAACCGATCACAATGAAATTTTGCATACACTTTGTCTTGGACACCGGAAAGGACATAGGGTCACCTTTCATCGTTCAACGCGGACGAAGTCGCGAGCACCAGCTAGTAGATTATAATGTAAAATTATTATTTCAGACTGCGTTCACACAGATAAATTAATACAAACACGAAATCAGAATAAATTTACATTATTCTCCGTTGACCATCTGTAAATAATGGCCGAAATATTTGTTTTCCCAAAACCAATGTTTGAATATGCATTGGACTTTGAGAAAATGCAAATCTATCTCTATTTGAATATACTTCAAGCGAAATTTCAATCGTAAACATAATAATTTTTAAGCCCGATGCAAAAGAGGGTTGTTTGACCTGTGAGTCCGTCTGTGGCATCGTAGCTTTCAAACGGATGAACCGATTTTGATTCAGTTTCTTTGCTTAAAAGCCGATATTATAAAAATGGTTCAAACATATAACTAATGAAGATTTTTTTCGGCGTTTGTCCATCAGCCCATTTCCTAGTCGATGAAGAGATATCACTAACCACAGGTTCAATTTATGTGAAATGTCATATTCTGTTACTTCAGTGGTATTTGCATCACATGGGGTAGAGTTGACATTTTGACAGATTTTTGTTTCGTCAGTTTTTTGTTTCGTCAGATTTTCGTTTCGCCAGATTTTGTATTCGACAGAAAAATACAATCTCATATATAAATGACCTGATGCTGCAGAATCAAGTTATCTACCCAACTACTCAGCAACTTACATCAATATAGGTAGGTACTTAATGTATTTGGAATAATAATAGAACTTAATAGAATGCTGATAAATATAATATTTAGGTTCGATAAAGATTACACATTACACTGATAACGTACTAATTTAATTTAATTTAATTTAATATGAAATTTAGTAATAACACGAATTAGTCCCTCCACGTATCTAAAGGTATAATAGTCTGGACTCACCTATACGTAAAAGCTAAAAAAGCGCGAAATCGCAATAAATAATTTAATTCAAGCCAATAAAATACATATGTAGGTATTATACATATATGTGGTATTAGATTGAAACCTAAAATCGATAAAGTACTGTTGTAACCTCGACTTTTGCCGTCATACCCGCACACCTACGTCATTACATTAAAAATAAATTTACATCGAAATGTCAAAGTCTGGCTTCTAAAATAAAGTGTCCTATTTTACAGTGTGACCTTTATATTATTTATATGAATACCTTAAAACACAGACTGAGCATCCGTTCAAGGGAGGCGAGTTTATGAAAATAAACTTTTTTCTATTGATATACTAGCGAATCGCCCCCGGTTTCGTATGGATGTATTTTTTAAGCAATATATTATATATACGCAAACCTTTCTCGTTTATCGCTCTTTCCAACTATTCAAAACCGTATCACAATCCGTTGAGTGTTTTAGAAGTTATAGCGATGAAACAGACAATAGCGGACAGCTACGTGGTCTTCCGTAAGAGAGGTGGCTACTGCCGCCAGACGGCTGTCCAAATGACTGCGAAACGTGTCTAGGTCACTGCTTGTGTGATCCAGATCAGACCTTATATTTAAAATTTAGTACTAATATTATAAATGCGAAAGTATATTTGGATGTATGGATGTTTGTAACTCTTTCACACAAAAACTACTGAACCGATCATCATGAAATTTTGCATACACGTTGTCTTGGACACCAGAAAGGACATAGGGTACCATTCATCGTTCAACGCGGACGAAGTCGCGGGCACCAGCTAGTCTTTTATAAATAATACCGCGTAAGTTTAGCTTCAACGTTCTTGTATGTCAATTATTGGGACGAGCGAGCGCTATATTTCCAAGAACAGCCTTGTCATTGTCTTAATAGTCTTAAGCGTGTTCCATTTTTATCACAAGGTACAACTTGTTATAAATAACCTTTAGGAATCTTGTTACAAAAATAAAATAGGGAATGTTGTAACAAAAAAATACTTAAAACCAATGAAATAAATGTTAATATTAGAATAAACATTTCGAACAATCAAATTATCATAATTCACAATTATTATTTTTTGGTAATTTGTAAAATCTGTAAGTATAGAAAAAAGATTTAGATCTATTGATATCAACTTTCAGACCTGTTAATTATAATTAAAAAATTAAGCTGAGCTGTGACGTAGACGCATTAATTATATTTGTGAGAGATAATGTTTTTAAGCACTCAATTTTTTTTTTCCAAAATTGTTTAAAAGTTTTAATAAACTTTTAAAATTTTATTTTTAATAAACTGTTTTCTAAAAGATTATATGTATTTAATAGACATTAACTGAAATTTGGAAACGATCACCTCAAAAAAAATATCTAGAACTAAGTTGTAAAATAAATAGTCACCAGGATGTAATCAAATCTAATAAAAGCAAAAACCTTTTCTGTTAAATTTTGACAATGCCTTCGTGTCCTTTGAAATACTGTAATAAATAAAAAAATAAACACATCACCTTTTCAACTGATTCCTTAATTAAAGCTTTGGGCAAACGTTGTCCTAGCTGAACTTATCTGCTATAAGTTCAACAAATGTTTTTAAATCACTCTCAGCGCCATCTTACGGTTAGATGGAGGCCATTATGAATCTAAACCATTCAGAGTACTCGAACACATACATTTTTTTAAACAAAAAACATCTTGCAATATCTTGCAATCGGTTCTCAAGTGGTTTTCAACCATAAGCAGATCATGTGTGAGCTTTTTAGTGACTTTTAAGGTGAGTTCTTCCAGTGAGAGGCTCGCCTTTTATTTCGTTCAATTATTTTACCAAATATGGCAGCGTTTAAGCCTTTTGACCCTTCGTGTTTAGTCCAGCTCCACGGCTAGGCTGTTGACATGACTGTTTATCCTTATCTTATACATACGCTTTAGTTCTACGCTTTAATTCTAAATTAAATTAGACTCCCTTCGACTGACATTACTAAAGTACATCGTAGCTCAAATTACATTTACAATATAACGTAACAATATTTTATTGAATTAAATGAATTACCTCAAAATAAACGATTACCTCAAAAACTTTTAAATTCACATCACTATTGGCTGGTGTTCTAATAAAATGAGCTACTTATTTGCTTCATTCAACAACACTCCGCCTCCTCACTGATAAATTGAGTGCTTTCTGTCCGTTCCTAAGTAATTTGCCGACGGCAATTTAATATCAAACCTGAAACCCTGAATAATATTTGTTAGACCAATGTGTATGAATGGTCTTCGGGGCCTTTTGAATATTGTAAATGTAAGGCAAAGTTGGTTTCATTAGTTTCAATTTGCTGGCTAAACATTCCCCCTCCAATTCGACCCGAATTCCTGATTTTCTATTGACTTCATTAACGCGCCTACGTTACTACCTATTTAGAGAATAGATGGGACCAATAGAATGAATATACAGCTTCATTATAATTAATTTTAAACATAATTTGTAATTAACTTAAATTAGCATGAAAACATTATACTTTAAGTTAAGTAATTGGAGATATTTTTTATTTATAAATTATTTATTCAATGTCCACAGCTCTTATTGAAATTTTGAATTTGAAAACAGCTCGTTTTGAAAAAATTCAAAACTTAGAGCAAATTACGGTTTTTACATTACGAACTACAATTAACGACCTATTGCTAAAAGAATAAGTCTGGACCTCTTTCAGCAACTACAAGTAAAGTGTTGATTAGTTACTTTTAGAAATAATTTTATGTTTTATTAAATTGTGCATTCGGTTTTGTGTATCCTTCGATAGGCGAATTTTTTTAATTATTTTATTTTTAATGTTTGAGACTTTTACAGTACAAACAAAGGTATATATCATCTCCTTAATTCCCGGTTACCGGTGACTTTAAATGGCGGTTAGCCTACTTGAGATATAGTGAAAGAGTCCCTAACGTATTTGGTATTATGTTGGACCATAATACAAACTTATTACCAATTTCATTCATTGAATCCGATAGCTTTTCTCAATTTTTTTCTCAATCCCAAATCTACCTTTATTACTTCTGTTTGCGTTTATTGGATTCAAGTATTTACTACGTTGGCGTCCCGAGGGACAGTTAAACCCTATATACATTTCTATTGGTTACCGAAGCCAATGGGCACGTCCTGTAGTTTACCTGTGTGGGTGTAATTCAATAGTTTTATTGAGGTTCACATAACCTTTATATAATATAATTTATATTGTTTTAATATAGTCAGTAAAATCTCACGTGCAGAATATTCTATTATATTAGCCCAGTCATTTTAAAGGTTAAAAAAAAAAATCATCTCCAATTTTTTCTTATAATAACCATCGAAGTACTACAGTTATGGAATATGCGTCACAAATGGGGAAAGAGGCACATAAAAAGTACGCCTAAAACGGAATGATGGCGGAGTCTTGCCTTCGCGCGTCGTTGGTAAAAGGTAGTAACGACCAAGTTCTAATAATGATTTTAAACTCAAATGTGTTGACGTAAAGTCACATTTTCTTTCAGTGACAGATGTTTGGTTGGTTTTAAATGATAGATGACAGAGTTAATGCTCTACGCACTTTTAAATGTTCCATAAGGTTCGTATAGTGTTTTTTATGGCGTGCGAAATTTATAATTGTAGTACGAATGATACTCGTAATAACACGAAAGATCGTCAGTAGCTACACTGAATAAAATAAAAAAGAAGAAATTCTGTTGACAAACACAGGCAAAAAGACACTTCAATTTTATCTTATGTATATGTACACTAAAAAGTCCTAAAAAGGATAACGCAACCAATGAATGTATCCTAATTTATAAGTTAACAAAATGAATCATAGCCTAACCCTTTTAACTAGATTTCGAAATGAAATTTTCTACCTTGTAACTTTTGTAATAGGATTTACAATCTAAGATGAATTGGTGTGCGTAATTCTAACCCATGTCATTGTATAAATTTATTACTCGTGTTTTGAATGTTATTACTTTAAAATAATAATTTTTAAAGTTAGAAAGAAAATAAACATATATTTTCCACATTGTATACATATTACACACATTAGATACATACAAATATTACACAAAACAAAATGAAATATTTATTATAATAATAATAAATTTAATAATTAAATAAATCAAATTGGTACTTTAGAATTTAAAGCTAAATAAATAAACTCTTTTTAGAAACACAGAAACACGTTTTCAATGTGTTACGATAATTAACAAGATGATGGTGGGCTCATTAAAATACTTTGAAGGGTTTAATGTTTTAAAGGGTTCGGGAAACTTGGAAATATTAATTATACTTACGACAAATAATTTAATCGTTTGTGCGTACCGATTGATGTGGAAATCTCTAATATAAGTAATTTTGCCATTCTGGTACCATTAAGGTATGTTTAATATTTTCTATAATGTTTTAATCGAAGATAATTTAAGAGAGACATCGAAATTATGGTTTCAATTTTACATTTTTTTATAAAACAAATCAGTAAGCATCTAATGCTAATGCTGAGGCACTTTGATGTAAAAAATCCCTGACTTTCGACAAGGTTAATCAGCGAACGCACCCTAAACCAACTTATCAATAAGTTTTGTAAACTAATCTCAAAATCATAATTGTAAACAGAAATATACGGCCCCCTTTGTACAGTCGGAGTAAAAAAATGTTCGTCACCTTAAAGCGCGACATTTGCTTGCACCAGACCAATTATCAGTTATGCCAAAATTTCATTTCAAAAGTCTGTCAGTTGTCTGCTTAGTGCTTAGTTTCAATAGGTACTAAAAGCCTACGACTTAATAAAGGAATGAATGAAAACTGATGAAGGTTTTCATACCCCGACTGTGCTTTAGGGTACAGTATCCACATCTACCATCAAGTAGATGTCATCAGCCTGTCTTTTACCAATTATAATCTTAATAATCTTATAATCTTATCTTATCTTATCTTATCTTATCTTATATATCTTATAATATCTTATAATCTGTACAAGTATTATAAATGCGAAAGTAAGTTTGGATGTATGGATGTTTGTAACTCTTTCACTCAAAAACTAGTGAACCGATCACCATGAAATGTTGCATACACGTTGTCTGGAACACCAAAAAGGAAATAGGGTACCTTTCATCGTTCAACGTGGACGAAGTCGGGAGCACCAGCTAGTAAAGAATATTCTAAGAAATTAGGTATCACTTGGCACTTGCTTATAATGTCTTGTGCATATTTATTGTCACTTCACGGTAATGTATGAGCTGAGGAATTCAATTATAAACCACTCAAAGTAATGAAGTACATTTTTTGTTCCAGCCCAAGCGTTAAGCACGCGCGCGTCATACTTATTAAGTTCTCATTAGGAAAAGTGCGAATCTATATCAGTGACCGTTGTACTAAAACATAGTCATTATTTCACTTACTCTATATAATTATAACATACATCGCATCACTCAAGTTATACTAAGTTATACTAAGTTGGATCTGTTTTTCTTCTTTTTATTTTACTAGTAAATGAAATCATGGTTTTAGTTGAAATAATTAATTTAATTTGCAATGTCTGTTGGACAGATTTGATCATTATAATTGAACCTATTGATTGATGCCATTGAAAGTAGGTACCTATAGGCTGTTATTGTTTATTTTAGCCGGTTTGATTACAGGGCGTGGCAAGCGTATTTTCTAAAATTTCTTCTTTAAAAAAATAAAAGGATATTTCCTTATTAAAATTTGCTGTCTCCAGTATTTAAAGTACTTTCTCTCCAGATGCGTTTGAAAAAATCCATTATAATTTAGAAGACGGGTAGACGAAGTCGCCGTCAAAGACTCGTATTATAACATGTGTAAACATCTATTGCGAATCGGTGGGGGAGGGGGGGTTTGTTTAACTCACGACGCCCGACGCAAAAACGGGGTGTTATAAATTTGACTTGTGTCTGTATATGTGTGTCTATCTATGGAATCGTAGCTCCCGTACGGATAGACCGATTATCAACAAGGTAATTTTGAAATTTAACGCCGATTCTATATTATGTATTAAATTTGATTGTAACCTGATTACAATTTGCAGTACCGAAAGTTGCGTTAAGTTCCCCACACAAATTTAAGGAGTATACTCGTATATCAAAGACGACACCTTTGAAATGTTGAAATCAGATATAACTTTAAGTTCACTTGCTTAATACTGAAAGTTTCGCTTCACTTACTTACCTAACTTACTCGTATACAAGTTTGCTAACTGTACGTGGAGCCGCTAATTCTAAAAACTTGAAAATTTCTAAGTTCTATCTTATGTATCTAATTTGAACAATAACCAAAACACCGAGAAACTTTTTAAGGAACTGCGTTTCGCAGTCATCTGACTTCCGTCTGGCGGAAAATGCTAAATATATATTATAAAATTATATATTTTAACAGCAGATAGTTTTTCTGAAGAATGAATGAATGAGTCCAATACCTACCGTGACATGGAAAATTTGAAATTCGATTCTCATATTAGATATTTTAAAGTTGTATCGAAATCCTGTCAGACATTCATTTTTACAGTAAAATAGAGTAATAATGTGTATAAAAAAGATTATTATAAAATAAAAAAAATAATCAAAAAAGTAACAAAACAGATCTGCGGTTCCAAAATCACGTGTGAAAACATATTTAAATTCAAATTCAAATCATTTATTTACAAGTAACATGCAACCTCATGTACTGCCACGTCTGACGTGTAAAATTATAACTCACAATATCTACTTACTTAAATAAAAATGATATAAAACGACAAAAGAAATATTTAATTTTTTTTATCGTAATCGTAAGTCAAAATATTCCCTAATACTATAAAAAAATTGTCAGTCCATTGAGAGAAAGTAGGTACTGGTAAAAGCTCTTTTGTATGTCAACTCTCAAGTGAGGAGGCGTGATTAAAATGCAGTGTGCGGAGTGTTCATCAAAAGCTGTCAAAGTCCAAAGCAACGTCTAGTTAGCGTAGTTGGCGCTCAGACCGCGTCGGCTCTTTTGATCATCGACCGGAAAGTGTGGCGAGCTACACTAACGGACTGCCGACACCGCTTTATCAGGGCTGTCGCTTCAACCGATATCGCTTCGCCAGGGTTGCTCAGACTTGAACTCCTGGCGATCTACATCAGGAGCCCTAGCCAAGAGCAAACCAATGCAAATGCTCCCTTTGCGTATTTACGAAACGAATAAAGCCCTGTGATTGGTTGTTGTAACGCCTACATACAATTTTGACCAATCACAAAGCTTTCTCCCAGCGTAGCGTAGCCTGAGCGTAGCGTTTACGACTGTACGTTTGCTCTTGGCTAGGATCCCAGATATTATTAGACTTTAGATGTCTCACGCAAAAACAGAATTTTTCAAAACAAATAGTTTATTAACTGGATTAACATATATATAGAATACTATAACGCTTGACCTCTTGTTGCGATAAAACTTTGGCCAGGCGTTAGTTTTTTATTTTATTTTAGATGATCCCTTGGGAATAGTACTTTTTTCTGGATGAAAACTTTTTTCTGGATACCGTATGTCATGTCTTGTATCCCTGACAACGTTTATGCAAAATATCATGATGATCACTTGTGTAGTTAAGGCATGAAAAGGTAACAGACAGACATAAAGAGTAATTTCACATTTATAATATTAACAAGTAATATTAAGTAATATATACTATAATAAGTATGGAGTAAGGATATTGGTATAGACTAGTATGGATGTTTATTTTAGAAAAATGTCAAGTAAAATATAAAAATTTGGGCCCCACTGTGGCTGTGGTGGCGCCTCCATCATCACAGACATAAAGATGTCAGATATTTTCTCTGGTTTATTTTTCATTCTTCAACGTGGACGAAATCGTGGGAACCAGCTACTCTTAGTAAGTAACAAAGATAGATTTTTTCCCCATCTTGGTCGAAATGGAAAATTTAACAGTCGCTAGTTTGAATCTGAAAGTGATCACATAATATTTTTGGCGGATACATACCGCGTCACGTTCGCGGTTATATGCCTTTTACGTAACACCCTAAATAAATGTTTTCCTTAGATAATCTCGTGAAAGGGCAAAATGGCTTCGGCCCCGATAATTTAATATTATACTAGGAGCCTTTTTACCAAGCCGGCGGCATATGTGATCTCTATTTATTTACGGAACCTTTTTTAACAGAATAAACAGAATATTTACATAGCACCAAAAATTTTACAGTAATTTTTAATACGACTGATTCGTTAGCTAAATATAATTTACCCGTATACACGTATAAATAAAATTAATTGTTTAAAACATACAAATTTTTATTTCGTATTACGAAATTCATACTATTGTTACACTATATAAAATTAAAGTAAATAATTACATCTATCAGAAAACTGTTGTGTATTATAACCATTTTCTTGGCAATTTTTTTATAGTATCTGATTTAAGGCGGGGGAAGACAGCGGCTTCAGCTAGTATCTTATGTAGTTTGATAGTAGAAGCTATTGTAGGCTATGTAACTAAGAATTCACAAACAGTTTGCTAAATTCACCGGACGAACGTGTGCAATTACTCTTGAAATTTTAATGATCCTTGTCGTAGCATATATGCTACGGCGTAGACTCGTAGCAATGCTACGCGAATATACCTCGCTTAGAAGCGTAGCCGAAGCTACGACGATTAGAGGTCAGTTTACATGTATTATAATGTTGAATATTTATTATTGCCAAATGTATGATGAACTGTAAATTGATAACTTTTTGTTTAGATACGAGTATATAGAGCTTTTCGAAGGATTTTTTTTTTCTATTATAACCTTCCATATTTTCTATTACCTTTTCACGCTTTTATTACTCAACTAATCATCATGAAATTTTGCATACACGTTGTAAGGGATATCTAAAGAACATAGAGTACCTTTCATCCAGAAAAAAGCACTGCTCCCATAGGATCATCTAAAATTAAGAAAACTAACGCCTGGCAAAAGTGTAATACCGATAAAGATGTCAGGCGTTATATTGCTTATATATTTTTTCAGCATAATATTTTTCACTTTTCAATGCGGACGAAGTTGCGTGCGCCAGCTAGTAAAGTATTATATAATTTTCTCAAGGTCAATCAAGGTCAACGTACTAAGTAATTTATTACTTTCATTTGAACTAAAGTTTATGTTAAACGACCTTTAAAAAAGCTTTAACGAGGACTGATGAGGAAAATTTGCACCCCAATAAAATAACCCAACGCTGAGGGATGTTAAAGAAGAAATTACGAAAAAATGAAGTCGAAACGATAAAGGGAAAAACTTTTAATATTCTGAGTTGAATTCCGCTCGTATTTTAAATGTTTTGGATCTAAATGCTCACGAGGAAGTGATCATTTCGTAATCACAATTTAAATATTGCACACCCAAAATTAGGTTTGACTTTATATTGAACTGACAATTTCAAAATGTTTTGTTAAAAATTGAAATATAATTTTACCACCATTACGTCACATTATTTGATTAAAAGACGAATTATTTGCTGTATAAATTCAAAATGATATTTTCGCAAGACATTTTTAGTGAACGAAACGTAACAGTACCAAAGAGAGAGAGCTCTAGCAATATTGAATCGTTAAATAAAACATAAAAAAGTATTTTCATATTTCCAAATAAGTTTCTCTCGTGGAGCTTTCGTGCTTTTGATGTTTACATGAGCGCGCTGTTATTGAAAGAAAATATTATTTTCACTAAAATGAGTTGTTCTTTTGTTTTGTTTCAAATTTCGAATTCAGGGAAAATGCGAGGATTAAAATGGCAAAGTTCATATTTTGAAAAGCTGAAGATGCAATGGACGAGGTTACTAGCAGAATCGATAATACTTTGTTTCTAGTAGTGACTGTGTACTGTCACATATCAAAGAATATAAATATGAACCTTAATACCAAAGCCATAGGAGTTACTTACATAATGTACACATAAATAGACGTTCACAGTGCAACCAAAAATGTGCTTTAAACTTGCTAAGACAAGTCTCAAAGTTGAGATCTCAAAGGTCCCATAAATTACGCCTGGTTTTGATCGGTTTATTGCTTTAATATGTCAAACACATAATATAGTTAACGGCAATTACTACTCGATGCCATAAAATTTGTTTGTAAACTCTAATGAAGGTTCGTAGTGTGGATTTTGAAGGATATTGTGATTATCCTTTGGCGATGTTTTGATTGGGCAATTAATGGCAACAATGTATAATATTTTTATATACTAACAGTGTGAAGTAAATATATAGTATCAATTACTTTCTTACCGAAACACAACACATTTCACGATGGTCTATTCTGTAAGGGGATGGTCACTGTCGCCAGACGGGGTGCCCAATTTATGACTGCGAAACGCTGTGTGCCCTGCCACTACTTTTAATGTTAAGAATTTAAAAAAAAAATTAAAAATTGTGATAGTTTCGATCCTTTTTAGAGATTCTTTTTATCAAAGGATGATCCTTTGATAAATTTTTTATTCAGATTTCAAAGATGATCAGTTATTCCGCTCTTATGACCTGCCTCCAAGCCCTTGGGACTGGGTTCAGTAGCGAAGCGTACACAAGAATGATACAGTATGCTGCATAATTAATGTGAGAACTCGCCTTCCTTTTCGGACGACATCTTTTCATTTGCTTTTACAAATGGAAAGTATTTTTAAGAAAAGGAAAAATGTTCTAACAAATGGGGTGCACTTAGATGATAAATTAATATTACAAGAGTCCGAAATGCTAATGGCGTTGTCGCATTCTTGAAAGTTATATTAATTATACAAACTTTTCCCTTACGTTTCCCTGGTGACAATTTTATTATGAGTCTCTATGTAAAAATAAGAGATATTTTTCTAAAGCTGTTTTACTCTTACTAATTGCGAAATTATATTTGGATGTATGGATGTTTGTAACTCTTTCAAGCAAAAACTAGTGAACCGATCACCATGAAATTTTGCATACACGTTGTCTGGGACACCAGAAAGGACATAGGGTACCTTTCATCGTTCAACGCCGATGAAGTCGCGGGCACCAGCTAGTATACTAATATTATAAAGATTTTTATATTTGCAATGAAAAAATTCAAAAACTAGTGGACCGATTTTAAAAGTTCTTTCACCCATAGAAAGCTACGTTATCAGCGAGTAACATTAGGCTATATTTTATAAAGTTACTCGGGCGAAGTCGTGTGCAACAGCTAGTATCTAATAAAATCGTAAACTAGCCGTGTCTGTACATATTTTTTTAAAATACAATTTCTACAATTTATAATTATTATTGTATGTTTGTCTGTGCATGCTAATCTCAGAAACGGATTAACCGATTTGAATGCGGTTTTCACTTATGTATTGTAGCAATCTTCCTATAACATTTAGTGTTTGTTTCATTCCTTTCGGTTAACAAACAAAAAAGTTACGCTGAATAATGAAATACCAAGCGCACGATATTGCGGACGTACGAAGTTCACAGCTAGTCAATTTAATAAAATTTACCCTAGATCCGTACTTCCGTACTAATATTATAAATGGGAAAGTATGTTTGGATGTATGGATGTTTGTAACTCTTTCACGCAAAAACTACTGAACCGATCACGATGAAATTTTGCATACACGTTGTCTGTATCACCAGAAAGGACATACGGTACCTTTCATCGTTCAACGCGGACGAAGTCGCGGGCACCAGCTAGTATTCTATATGTAGTAATATTGTATAGTATAAATATAAATCGTAGGTATATATTTCAAAAGGAAATGTAAAAGTATTAAATTGTTGAACTGAGAAATCCCACGAGTCGTATTGAGAAAGTTTTTATGTTCTACAGGTTTCAGGGGTATAAAAGCGTAAGTAATTTCCTGCGAATGAGGCGCGTCCGCGAATGGCGCCCATAAAAAAGACGCCAAATAAAAAGTAAGAAAGAGAAATTATTATTAACTTTTAAACGTAAAGCGACGCGGTCGTCGCATGGCAACGTGTCGTCACTCCTAGTCACGTGACGATCCCTAGTATCTATTCGGAAGTACCAATCAGAAAGTTTATTTTATAGTATGTACTAGCGATCCGCCCACGAAATCGCACGGATGCGACTTTCTTCTGAAAATTATATACACAAACCTTCCTCGCTTATCGCTCTTTCGATTAGTGAAAACCGTATCAAAATCTGTTGGGTGATTTAGTAGTTAGTGGAGAAAGAGACAGAGCCGTGCCCGCGACTTCGTATGCGCTGTAGTTCGTTTTTTGAAATTAATTTCTCCATGATAAAAAGTATCCTACAATTTAATCCATGTAATCTTTAATGCATCAGTGAAAACCGCATTTAAACCGGCTAAGCCGTTTCTGAGATTAACGTGCACAAACGCACAGACAGACAGACAAAAATTCTAAAAACTTTTTTTTAAATCTCAGTAACATAAGTAGGTAGGTACAGCTAGCTCCTTTACGATTTTTTATATGTATAGATATGCCCTCGTATAAATAATACCTTGAATATTTTAAATTTGTTTAACCTGGTCGCTTGCTAATATTGATAACAAAAGCCATTACTGTATTCGATCGATAAAACCGAGTTCAATATAAAATTGGTATGTAATTGTTCGGAAACACCCACTCTGTGTCATGAATATGTATAAACCGCGCATAATATTACCTACCAAGCTGTTGACGTAGCCACTGAATATCGTGCACATATATTGCGTGGAAACACTTCGTATACTACATAGCAAAAAAAGGTCTTTTGTCAGTAGCATCGAAGTACTACAACTATGGAATTTGCGTCACAAAAATGCCAAAGCGGCACATAAAAAGTACGCCTAAAACGTAATCATGGCGGAGTCTTGCCTTCTCCCGTCAATGGTATAAGTTAGTAACGACCAAAAATATTCATTTTAAACTCCAATGTGTTGACGTAAAGTCACATTTTCTTTAAATGACAGATGTTTGGTTGGTTTTTTAAATGACATTTCTTTAAATGACAGATGACACGCATATGTCACCTTTAAATGTTTCATAAAGTGCGTAGTGTTTTGTATGGCGTGCGAAATCCATAGATGTAGTACATTGATGTTCAGTAGGTATAATACCATTTATTTAATGGAGTATACTCTATCTACAGAATTGCGTCTCTAAGTTTGCTCGACTATATATATATATATAATGTCCCTAAGTTTGCTCGACTATATATATATATATATATATATATTATGTCCCTAGACCGATCGAATAATATTGAAAAACATTTTTATAGAGTTTCTGCAACATCAGATGTGTTTTTTTAGTTTCATCCTTTCCAAGCGATAAATTATGGTTAGCGTTATATCCATATACTCCATACTAATATTATACATGTGATAGTAACTCTGTAACTGTAACAGTTACTGTCTGTCTGTCTGTTACTTTTGCCCGCCTTAACTACTCATTCTATCATCATGAAATTTTGAATTACATATTGTCAGTGATACAGAAAAGGACATAGGATACTTTCTTATATAAAAAAGTACCTACTGATCCCGAGGGATCACCTAAAATTAAAAAAAAAAAAATAACGCCTGGCAAAAGTTTAATAGCAATGCAGATGTTATTTTGCTTATATAATATTTACTTATTTTTCGAGGCGGACGAATTCGCGGGCACGAGTTAATCCGTACTAATATTATAAATGCGAAAGTATATTTAGAAGTAAACCGATCACCATGAAATTTTGCATACACGTTGTCTGAGACACCAGAAAGGACATAGAGGACCTTTCATCCAGAATAAAAGGACTATTCCAGAGGGATAAATAAAAAATAAAAAACTAACGCCTGGCCAAAGTGTTATAGCATCACGAGGTCAAGCGTTATATTGCTTTTTTTTTTAATTTTCAACGCAAACGAAGTCGCGAGCACCAGCTAGTAGGTAATTTAATAAAACATAAAATTATTTCTAAAAGTAACTAATCAACACTTTACTTGTAGTTGGTTAAAGGAGCCCTAATTAAAGCATATATAATGGCAACTCAAATGTCCTCTGCATATACAGTTTATTATGGTATACACACGCAAAACTATTGATCTATATAGTCTCTGCACTGACTTTGCATGTTATTCCTTCTTGTCGACAACTATCACGAACTCGATCCACTATTCTAATTAACGAAGTGACTTGTATTTCTTATATGTAACTTAGTTTATGCGGGACAAAATAAAGTGACAGTTTCACCGAGTGCTTAGATTTACTAGAAACAATAAGTAATGTTGTATATGTATACATTAAATCGGCTATGTTGAAAGTACATGTATAATTTTAAGAAATATCAATTGCTTATAAAATTCTAATTAATTATTATAAATATTTATTATAAGTTTTTCAGAAATAACATTTTATATGACAATGAAAGTTATTTGCAGTAGTATAATTCAGTGTGGTCGATATTCGACCATAAAAAATATTATATAAAAATATTAGCTTTCTCCAGCCCTTTTCCTTATATAATAAAGTATAACTGTACCAAATTTCATACTCTTTCGCTCCACATAAATACTGCACAACGGTTATCTCAAGCTTAGGCAGTAAATTCAAAATGTTATTGCCCTCATGGAAAACCTAAGGGCGGTTGTTTCATAAATCTAGCAGCTGTAGTCATTACATTAGCGTCTAAATCGACTTTTAATGACGAAACATTAAACTCTCATTAACGTACGCCTCCTTCATTTATGAACTCTAAATCGGATTTTTTTAAATCAAGAACATATTTACCGAAAGATTTTCCAAAAGGAAATTATATACCATAGAGTAAATATTTAGTACTTTACTGGTTAAGTACTATTTACTCTATGCTATATACTTATTTAAATATATAGACATTCCCTTTGTACATAAGTTGACTTCAGTTTTATTTTATAAGCTATTTTATACGCTATGTTTTTTTTATACCTTATGTCGCGACATTTACTTATATAATCTTTATTGCTCATATATATGCGTCAGGCTTTGAATATTTTATTTCAATTTTTAGATTTTTCCTCGGTAACAGTACTTTTTTCTGGATGAAAGTTATCCCATGTTTTTTTTCTGTATCCCTGACAACGTGTGTGCAAAGTTTCATGACAATCGGTTGAGTAGTTAAAACATGAAAGCGTTTATTACGCTCACTTTCTCATCCTAATCCCTTTTGACCATGTGTCAAGTAGGCTAACCGCCATTTAAAGTCACCGGTAACCGGGAATTAAGGAGATGATATATACCTTTGTTTTTACTGTAAAAGTCTCAAACATTAAAAAGAAAATAATTAAAAAAATTCGCCTATCGAAGGATACACAAAACCGAATGCATAATTTAATAAAACATAAAATTATTTCTAAAATTAACTAATCAACACTTCACTTGTAGTTGGTGAAAGAGGCCCTAAGCCTATTAATGTATATTATAAATGTAATAGTTTGTATGTTTGTTATTCAATCATGCAAAAACGTCTTAATTGATATGCGTTAAAATTGAGATAATATGATAACATTAAACATTTAAATACTTTCCTTTTAAATATATACTAAAAAATTATTTTGAAAAATTTTCTAAATGGAGTAAAAACAGCTAGCTAATTAATTTTTTTAGCACACACTTTGGTCCAAAAGGTGTTACATTTGGGAGAAAATAGCACTCATGTTCCCCTGTTGATTATACGCGCAACAGTTTACGCCGTTCTCCTTTGTTAGCTAACACAAAGATTTTCAGCTTTGTATTTTGTATTCAAAAAGAAAATAGCAAATGTCTCACGAATACAAATAATTCTTTCGCCGGTGAAACTCATATATTTTATTCCGTTTATTATTATTTTTTTTTATGTATTTTTTTTTTAATTTATACAAAATATTATTTAAAACAACTAAGTACGTGTGCAAATTTAAAAGAAATAAAATGTTTGCGCAACTGCTCTTTCCATTATTTATAAAATAACATTTTATTTCATTAACAATGAATTTATGAGGGAATTATTTTGCGACGTAAATTTAAAAAAAAAATCTAAATAAAAAAAACTATTAGTAAACTTACCTTTAAGAGGACCCGTAGATCAGTTCAGAAGGTGCAGAATCACTTTAATGTACAAAGTGGGATAACAGTATATTGAAAATAATGATTAAATTGGTTTTTATTTGATGTTACGACACGTCCGCTTATCCGGGCCGTTATAGCGCGACTGCAACATAGAGGCTACATTTGAGTCCCGAACGAATTGTAATTTACCTGTTACTCTGTTGGGGTAAGGGGGAATTGAGGGGCGGAGGTTATAGGGTTGGGCTGAACGAAATATCGTAGGGTATTTGGAACAGTAGCAACTTACATAATTATTTTGTAGTGATGTGCTTTTCAGTTACGACGCAAAGAAAGTATAATATTAGTATATTCCGTACTAATATTATAAATGCGAAAGTATATTTGGATGTATGGATGTTTGTAACTCTTTCACGCAAAAACTACTGAACCGATCACAGTGAAATTTTGCATACACGTTGTCTGGGACACCAGAAAGGACATAGGGTACCTTTCATCGTTCAACGCGGACGAAATCGCGGACACCAGCTAGTTTGACGATACAATGAATGTCGGTAAAGCAAGGCCATGGAGACAACGCAAAGAATGTAAACAAACTTTGAGGTGTTCATAGCATTTTTTAATGCATGTATTTTTGCTAGTAGTATGTTTTTTTTTCTAGTTGCGCAAGTCATTAAAAAATATCATAAAAGTTCATAAAAAGGTGACCAAGTGTTGTCAAGATCGCTTTGTCTACATTGTTTGCATTATCTTGTCCCCATGGTAATATGCCTTTACTTTAGATTTCAAACTCCTGCACATACTGCACTGTATTATGCTAGTATTAGCATGTATTATGCTGTATTATGCTAGTATTAGTATTATGCTAGTATTGTTGTATTATGATAGTATTAGCATGTATTATGCTAGTATTGTTGTATTATGCTAGTATTGTTGTATTATGCTAGTATTGCTGTATTATGCTAGTATTGTTGTATTATGCTAGTATTAGCATAATACAGTGCTGTTGTGGTAAAAAACATGTGGTAAAAAAATGGTTACTTTTGAAGGAGCACAACTTTTTAACGAATTACCTTTGCATATAAAACAGCCAAAATCTTTTTTAGAGAATATAGCTTTTTAGAATTTTTAGAGATCCAAGCTGTTGAAACATTTTATGTTAAATGTTTTGATGTGTTTTTGTTAAAAATCAGGAACAAATATTGTTTAATGTTGGTGACTTTTGTCTGCCTGTTTGATGTTTCGTTTTATTTATTAAGTCTTTTGTCATATTTCTCATGTGAATAAAGAAAATATAAACCAATTATTATATATAATAATACAAGCATAATACTAGCTTCATACATAATAGCATAAGTATATACTTAGTATTATTCTGAGACTGTATCTACAAACATTTTATAGCGAGAAAATTATATTTCTAGAATCAACTTAGAATCGCCTAGAATGTTGTAACGTTTTATTAGACTTGAATTTTTGTTTTAGCCTGCTGCGTATTTAGTTATAACTATTATCAAAAATCAAGCAAAACTTGTATTATAAACACCCTGTGAAAAATCACTGTGAAAAATGCCTATCTGTTACAACAACGTGAAACGTATAATGAATATTCATTAAGAAAATAACATACCTACTATCACTCAGACACGCCATCTGCTTTACCCTAGCCATATTTAATTCTCTACACGATTTCACGTAACAAGAGGGACCTACGACTTTTGAGCTGCTGTCTCTTTCTCGCACGCTAACACATTGACATCCATGAATAAGATAGAGCGAGACAGATAGAATTGTTTTATTCGCCCTTTAATGAGTCGAAACGTGAGTCACTCCTTATTAGCAAGAATAGCACTGGTGTTTTTCTTTGCCCTCAGGGAAAATGTGAGTTAATATAAAGTGTGAATTAGGCTGTTTAACCTTAATTGAGTGTCTTTCTTGTAGTTTTAAATGTATTTTACTGAAATGTCTAAATGTATCTTAATTTATCTTATCTTAATCACTTTTCCGTCTACCAAAGGCTTAATAGATTTAAATTATTTATAAATATTTTTTGAAAATAATTAGTTAATTTTTAAGTTTTGTATATATTAATTTGTATATAATTTACATTTATCATTTAGTTAGTTAATTAATTAATTAATTTTGCTTAATTTTAATGTACCTAATATATTGTATAATTTATTTTAATGTTCAATAAATGTTAGTTAATAACTATATCTTGAAAAGTACCTTCCACGTATATTAAATCTTAATTTTAATTATTTGTTAGTAAAATTAAGTTGTATGTAATATAATACGTATTCTAGTAGGTATTTTTTTGTTTGTTTGTTAAGCTTTTATGCCTTAACTACTAAATCGATTATCATGAAATTTTGTTCAAACGTTTTCAGATAAATACAGAAAAGGGTAAGTACCTTTCGTTCAGAAAAAAGTATTCTTTCGGCGGAATAATTAAAAAGGTAAAAAAAATTAAATAATAAAAAATAAAAAAAAAATCATCAAAGTTAATTTTTTCTCCGGTAAAGTTTTAGTTTCCATTTTAATCAAATTTCCGTCTTATTGTGCTGTTTCATGTTTACACGAAATGGGTTATCAAAGTAACCGTATTAATTGTGGAACCACTTTAATATGATTATGTTGAGTGTTGGTGTATTTCAACGTCGCAATTTCATTTATTAACAGTAATAGGAAAGAAATAAATTAACTAACAGCGCGACGCAAAGTAGTGGTTGAATATATGTTTTTCATCAGTCTTCAGGTAAATGTATGTATGTATTCATTACTAAACGTCACAGCGTGATGATAAATAGCCTATAATATTCCCCAAGAACTGGGTTATCAAATATAATAAACGTTTTTTGTTAAGTTAACCTAGCGGATTAGTAATTTGAAGTGGGAATGGACAGGACACATGGTACGAAGAGCTGACGGTCACTGAGGCTGGAAAGTTCTCTGGTGGATACGGATTGACAAGCTCTTGGTGTTATATCCACCCACAAGTTGGACTGACGATTTAATAAAGGTCGCGAGTCGATGGTAGGTCAAGGCTGCTTTCGACCGGTCCTGTTAGAAAATAATGTGGAAAGCCTATGTCCACGGTTGAGATGAATGAACGGCCTATGGTTGAGATGAATGAACGGCCTATGGTTGAGATGAATGAACGGCCTATGGTTGAGATGAATGAACGGCCTATGGTTGAGATGAATGAACGGCCTATGGTTGAGATGAATGAACGGCCTATGGTTGAGATGAATGAACGGCCTATGGTTGAGATGAATGAACGGCCTATGGTTGAGATGAATGAACGGCCTATGGTTGAGATGAATGAACGGCCTATGGTTGAGATGAATGAACGGCCTATGGTTGAGATGAATGAACGGCCTATTGTTGAGATGAAAGAACTGCCAACACAGGACGGCCTATGGTTGAGATGAATAAACGGCCAACACAAGACGGCCTATGATTGAGATGAATGAATAAAGGAAATCCAATAAATTCAATTAGCGAAATACTAGTAGCAGTTTCATAAAGCGCAATGAGTAAAGCTCCACTGAGTTTTGTGTGCTACTTTTCTCACATCGGCAACTTCATTTTACGGGGAAAATTTAAACTCAAAATAGTAAGCTTGCTGAGGAAAAACATACCCAAAGTAATCGTAGATAAGATGAACTTTTGTACAACTAGTAACGCAGCTACACCAATTTATACTTCAATTAGGACAGTAGAGCTAAAAGCTCTGTAATTTGGAATTGTTAACGTAAACTGGTATAGAAATTTTCGTGTAATTTGAACGTATTCAAAATGAATGTAAAATTATTTTAAAATTATGTGAACATTTCAAATAAACTTTCATAAAATGTTGTTAGAATTTCTCCAATAAATCTTACGAATTTGTTTTCTCTTTAGGTAAAGGTTGACCCCCTTGCAGGACCACCGTGAGAAGCAAGTGTGCTGTTGTGTTTCGGTCACTGAGTAAGGGATGCCGAAGCCCATTTCTCTATCTCTTCGTAATCCCTATCCTTAATATTGCTATGGTCGGCAGCGCACTTGCAGCATCCTGTGGCGTTGCTTGTGTTATAGAGGGGTCGGTAGCCATCTACCATCAAGAGGACCATCAAGTGGAAAATTATTGAGAAGGTCTATGTTCAGCAGTGGACGTCCTACTGCTGAGATAATGATGAATATTCATCTATTTCATAAGACATTTTTTTTTATATATACAAAATAATGTTATGTTTATGAGGATGAATGTATGTTTGTTAATTTTTCTCACTAAAGACTACTAAAAGAATTTTGATGGAACTTTACAATAATATTGTTAATAAATCCTAGTTACATATAAGCTATAACTTATAAAGATATAGCCTGTATGTCCTAGTTCCATTGTGTGAATTGTAAAGATTCACTTTTTCATATATTTTGTATAGATCGGCATTTTGAAGCAGTACGAACTTCGCCTTGTCAGAAAATAAACTATAAAAGGCGTGTCAAAAATTTACAGACATTTACTTATAATACCGTCGCATGGAATACAAAATAGGAACCTTCAGGATAAAAGGTAAGAAGACTAAGAGGGATGATAGAGTAATGAGTCCTTGATTCCTTTACTTTCGTACTAAAAACTAAAAAAAATCGCATGTGCTGCCACCAATTAGTCACTGCCGACAAATGGCCATACAATGCACCCTGTCGCTGTCAAAATTATAAAAAACAGTATAAAAACCAATTGCCATAAATACATAAAATGAATATAAATAAAAAACCAATAATTAGCTGTGGTTTTATTCGAAATCTATCTAAATCTAAGTTTTCATGGCACTTCTTCAACCAATACAACTTTTAACAAAACTTGAAGATACTTTAGCAAAAGCTATTATTAAGTTACTTACTTTAAAACTACGCGTTATTCACTAAATACTTCCGCAAACTAAGCCTGACTAAGAACTAAAAAAAAATACTGACGAAAGTTCTAATTTAAAAAAACAATTAAATTTTTTTGACTATTTTCAGATTTTTACATACAACTTTTAAATACATTCCTTATAATATAAGATATTATAAGTGAAACAAAGATATTTTATGATATTTTTTTTTTGAGTAATTATATCTATACACTTAAATTTTTTACACAAATAAATAAATTAGGAAAAGAATAACCTTCTTATAAACTTATGTTAATCTCTAAGCTTTTGTTTCGTCATACTAATCATGACAAACTATAAAGATATTTTTAATTTAATTAAATAAATAAATTATTTCACCATTTATTAAATTTATCAAAGTTGAGTATGTAAAAGTTACTGTAATCATAATATGATAAAACTACCTAACCTGTTCAAGTTAGTGATATCTCTTCGTCGAATAGGAAAAGAGTATATGATCTTCAAACGCTTGAACAGATCTTCATAAATTATAGCTAAGAACTATTTCGATCACATCAGCTTTCACACAAAAAAAAAATGAATCACAAATAGTCTATCCATTTGTGAGCTACAATGCCACAGACAGACACACAGATACACAGACACACATGTCAAATTTATAACACTCCTCTTTTTGCGTCGGGCGTCGAGGGTAAATAAGCAATCGTTTCTATTTTAGATGTTTTTTAAAACCAAAATCTAGCTATATATCTGTAGATCTATTTAAATATTGAAACCAGTTAGTATGTGTGTATTTATTCTAATAATTATACACATAAATATCTTCTATACACACCCAATAAAAAAATTCAGACAATGTTTTTTAAGTTTAAAATTTAAAAAAGTTATAATTACTTTTTTAAATTTTATAAAGTTATAATTAAATGGTTAAAAAAAATGTTTTTTTTTTTATGTGCGGTTAAAAGCCTCTTTACAACTCTGTGTGAGGCGATGGGAACTTCTTTAACACTGCATGGTATAAGTTGTAAAAAGCGTACACGGACACGCTCAATATGACGACCAGTGATCCGCCGAAAACGAAACTTAGAAAGTTGCCATCAATCATTGTCGTCCCCTGGAGACTCTTCGCGTGACCCTGGAACAGGTCTTTGGTGCCAGCACCTGCTGCCTTCCGCTCCTCCATCATCCTCTTCATGGATGATAAGCGTTCTTTCAATTCGTCTATTGATTCTGTCACATCTTCGGATACTGAAAAAATAGAATTATTGTTTAAATAATATATAGCCACGATAGTGCAGTGGGAAGAACGATCGGCTGTCAACATGGCAAATGCAAGGTCGAATCTAGGTGGGTTTTACACAGGTGTATTCACACTATATATGGCACACTATGGTTATGGGGAACCCGTCTGGCGGCAGTAACCACACCATTACAGAAGACCACATTGAAATAACAGTACCTATGGTTGTGTTAATAGGTCACGGTAGCCATCAAATGATATGTTAGCTTGTCTGCAAATAAAAATTGGGTGTTCACTGTACAGTTAGTTTATAATCTTTTCAACATTGTATAAGGGCCTCTTAGACCATGTGTCAAGTAGGCTAACCGCCATTTAAAGTCACCGGTAACCGGGAATTAAGGAGATGATATATACCTTTGTTTGTACGGTAAAAGTCCCAAATATTAAAAAGAAAATAATTTAAAAAAATCGCAAATCGAAGGATGCAATAAACTGAGTGCATAATTTAATAAAACATAAAATTATTTCTAAAATAACTAATATGTAGTTGGTGAACGAGGCCCTTAGTTAATTGTCAAAAAGTATTAAGTATTTATTTACTAATTTTTTAAACTTAAAATTAATTTTAAATGTACCTATGTATATATATTTAATAATAATAAAGTACATACCTTCAGATTCTCTGTCCGGACTCATTTTAAACACGAATATTGTAATGAACTCTTTTTGTGTGTTTGGTTACGTGCCGGCAAGATGGCCGCCGCGTCTGCGCGTCAATTCCGGGATAAAATGGGAAACACAGGTATTGATCGGGGAACAGGTTGACCTGTCTAGACTCTCTCTAGACTCTAGAAATCTCGGATTGTTTGCAAATAATATATTAGAAATTTAGAAAATTATTTATAATTTATTATGTAAAAAGTTTAGACTCTGTATTTCTCGGAGTGAGAAAGTACATATTTGTTCAGTTTTGTAGACAAAGAGTGTACATACCAATTAAAATACTATATTTACACACACACACACACACACACACACACACACACACACACACACACACACATCTACACCAATGTATTTTGAAGATAAAGATAAATTTTATTTGTGTATTTTCTTACTTATCAATTCCTTGTAATAAAATGTTAATAAATTTTGCAAATTAACAGGTATACATCGTACCAAGCAATAAAACAAATAAAATGTTAACATGTTATCATCTGTTATTATTACAATGGCGGCAGTAACCACCTCTTTACATAAGACCACAGTGAAATAACAGTATTTAAGTATTGTAGTTATAATTAAACAGCATTTAGTAATTACACTGTTTACTATTTATTTGGGCTGGAGGCCAAATAAGCTGGCCCAACAGCCCTAAATAAGCTGGAATAAGCTAAATAAATAAGCTGGCAGCTGGATAGAGATCCAGCTGTGTCCCTAATCTATATATCTAACAGATATATCCAATCAAAACAGGTTCAGCACTTTCGTCCTATACTAGCCTCGACTGTTTAGTTTTTTATAAAGTAAAAATAAAATTTAATTTATTTATAAAGTAGATTATCGATTAATTATCTATTTGGTTTTCGCATCAATCAAGTACTTGTCTAAATTATTATCGTCATTAAATTAAAAATAGTATTATTGATAAAAAAATGATAAAATTATTCGATAGTATTATAATTAAGAATTAAGGCCATTTACAGTTTTATTTATGTAAGTCATCAAATTATCTTTGACGTATGTATTACAAAACGGTTCGCAATTTCATTTTAATTGTAATAATTTTATTAAATATTAAACTAAATTTTGCCCCGACTTCGTCTGTCTTATTGCTTTAAATGCTCAAGACCCAAGAAAGCTGAAATGTTCCCAAACATAGGTTTATTTTGATAAAGTATACATCCGATAAGAAAGTATTTCAAAACTTTTGAGGTGTTGGGTCCCTAGCCTAGTAATATTATGTAACTGTAGTGTTAAATAAATATTGTAAATTAATAATTTCAATGCTCGAAAACTTAATTGTTAATTAATGAAACATTTTAAATTTTATTTTTTAAAATAAAATTTTAAATTTGTATTTAATTCCTCTTAAAAAAGCAGAAGTCGAATTTAAACAAGTGAATACCATTTGACTGCGTTTCGCATTCATCTTGATATAATACATTACTTTTTTTTTGTAAATACATACATATTATAAATATAAAACACCCATGATTCAGGTACAAAGGTAAAATGTTAACACATAAACATTTGCCCCTAGCGGGATTCGAATCCGCGACAGTTTGGTTAACAGCTATGGTTACTAGCCACTAGACCAAACGTGTCGTCAAATAATTGTTAAATAATAATCAAACCATAAACAAATAATTGTTTAATGTATGTCAAGCAAACTATAGTTAAAATAAATTTTTAAACAAATTAAACACTTAAAATTTCAGTTAATATTTTATTACAATCATTAAAAAACAATTTAGCAACGAAGTTCATTTTAATTGGCATTCGATATGATCCAGTTGGTATAGGAAGAGACTCGGGTGCTGACCCCTGGATAGGTTTCATTTGCACAGCCATGACCCCAAGACACAACACCTTGAAAAGGCAAAGGAAAAACATGTCTCATTATTTTTTTTTAATTGTAACTCCTGGAACATTACAAGCATATTACAATACAACATTACACATATGTTTTTGTTATTATTTTTTTTAAACTTTGAGCACTTTGGCAGTTCTATGCGAGTGGTAGGTATGTGATAAACTCTTGTGTATATGTGTAGGTATCTATGTGTATGATGTAATATGTCACTTAGGTGATTGTATTCATTCCCATTGTATAAATGTAAAATCCGTAATTGGCTGTTGGTTATTTTTATGTTTTTGTCTGTAAATTTTTATTTTGAGAGCTGTGGATTTTTTAGATAAATAAATAAATAAATAAATAAACAAATATTCACATATTTAATTTTACGTGCTGTATCAGATTTTGAAATTATAAATATTAATTTGAAGAAACAAACATTATATTAACCTCCTGACACATTTTTAGAGTATTCAATAAACATTATAATTATGTCTAATATATATTTATTTTCAAATGGATTATAAATTATCGGAAATAAATATTATTATTATTATTATTATTATTATTATTATTAAATGGACGAAGAATGAGGCTTTGTTAGTTAGTTCTAGTTAACTTAGTTATAAATTTAAATTATAATAATATATATATACAACGGTTATTTTTAAACAGCTGTTTAAAATTTAAACAGCCGTTTAATAATATTTTGTTGATCACCATCGCTAAACTGCGGGTTAAACGCCCTAAACATCTGATTAACTTAATGATTAACTAACCGTCTGTTGGTGAACTCGAGCCTATATGTACTTAACTTATTTTTGAAAAGAAATGCACTTACTACATCTGTGTACTTTGCAATCGTTATGCAGTGTTGTCAATGTAGAGTTTATGAGTTAAACATATACAAAATAGAAATGTCTGTAGCTTACCAACGAGGACATTTCCGTGGTAGAGAGGACCGCCAGAATCTCCCTGACAGGCGTCCTTGCCACCAACACCCAAAATACCAGCGCAGATCATGTTCTCCGAGACTAAAGCACCGGACAAGGACAAGTATCGGGATGCACATAATGGTCGGTTCACAGTGTAAATGGTAACGTCCAAGAGTTGAGACGATGCTGAACCTCCTTGCTGTCGGTGGAAAAATTTAAAATTTATGAGTAAGTAAGAACACTTTTTTTTATCACTCAATCATAATCATCAGCCGTAGGACGACCACTGTTAGACTTGGGCCTCCCCATAACTCTCCAATAGGACCGATCAGAAGCAGCTTGAATTCAGGTTAATTGTCAGTTTTCATCTTGTGGGTGGACGCACCCTTCTGACCACGCTTCCAAACGGTCCTATTGGAAAGTCTCTTAAGCTGCACTTGCTGGTGCTTGGTATCTACTCGAAAACCTCTGATCTATGCCACTTCAACTTACTGATCCGCCTATGAATTTCATTCGTCTACTAATTCCTCAATCCTGATTAGATCCCTCAGAGTAACCCTTTCCATAGCTCGCTGAGTGACGTTGAGCTTTCTTACAAGGCTCATAGTTAGAGACCATATTTCTGCCCTAACAAAAAACTATGTTTTTAATGCGGGAATTTATTATTGTCATGTACTTACTGAAGTGGCACCCCAACCGGCATGCACCACCGCTGAGTTATCAGGTATTTCGGTTCCTTGAGTATAGATACTGGTTTGCTGAATTACTGGGCTGAAGACTAAGGCGGTTTGAGTGCGCAGCAAAGTGATATCACCGTCGAATCCCCTGCTCCCGTAGCTAGGGTGGTTTAGTACTGTAGCCAGGTTGAGGATAACGCCTCCAGTGTTGCGGAAGGTGGATCCAGCACGCACGCGACGAGATGACGGACCGGTGTATGCCCTGGAATTTAAAAAAAAAATGTTGCAGGTTTTTGTTGATTTTTTAACATGATGCGACCTAAAAAAGAATTCTGTTATAATTTTTGTACCAAATAAACATATTTTCTTTCTTTCCTTATTTCTTTCTTAACTTGACATTAAGAATTCTTAGCCTGTATTTAAATTTAAATGCATATGTTTAAGGGTGGCAGGCAGGCTGACGGTCCACTAGATGGTAGGTGGATACTATCGCTTAAGGATATAGTGGATAGGTGTTTCAATTTGCTACTCAAACTGCTGAAATGAGTGAAGATGTAATAGAAACGGAGAAAATGTTGGTGGAAACCTTGTTCATAACTGATAATAACTAACAAACCAAATTCGCTATTGCCTACTATAACTCCGTTGCGATATTAATTGCTTCGTTACAATAAAAACTGCATTTCCGATATTACATTAAGTGTTGCATTCGTAGATAAATATATATCACCACACAAAAAAACTTATAGAAAAATACCCCTGAACCTCTGGGAAGAAAAATCCCAGTAGGGAACTACTGCAGCGGAACTATCCGCTCCGAAACTAGTGATCCATTTTCAAAATCTTTTCATTATTGGAAATATTCTATGTAAATAGAATCGGGGAGAAAAATGATCTGCAGTCATAAATTGAAAATTTTAAAGAATTAATTTCCCTGGTGTTGCCTAAGCTCAACATGACAGTAGCCACTTACCATGAAGTTAGACACTCTTGTTGCCTAACTGCAACAATATTTAAGAAAGCATGATTTTACCATCGAACTTCTTTCGACGACATATTTATAAAAGAAAGTCGTTTTAGTAATACCATTTATAATTGGCTGGACCGAATTTGTATGATCTTTGATTTGTTGAGTTTGTCTCCGCCTCGAATAGCAGAATAACTATTAAAACATCTGATCTGTTGAGAAAAATTCATCTTCTCATACATTTTGTATGGAAGGGGTTTTTATTCTGTGGCCGTAAGATGTTCCCAAAGTCAGATAGTAATAAAATATATACTTACCATCCCTCAAAACAGTGTGCAGCGGACACAACTACCCTGGATGTCAAGATGTTACCAGCGCAGGACTGTCCCCAAGAACCTGTGAAGATCCCGAGGAACTCCACCTGGACAATAGTTGGGTAACGGTCGATGGTGGTTGGACTGCCACCAACTATTCTATTCGCTGGGTTCACATTCTGTAGGTCGATAGCTGAAGCTGATGCAACTATTGAGAAAAACAGTGGCTCAAGTTAAAATATGTACTTACATAAATTTTAAAACATCATTTCGATTATTATTACAAGGGCTGTTCCGGAGTTTTTCAAATTTTTCTATGAAAAGGTTTGCATGCAATCACATGTCACTTTTCAACTCGAGCAGCTTACCAATTCCATATTACGTAATTCCATGAGTAATCTCATTAGTAATTGGTCGTAGCAATACAAAAAAAAAACAAGACATTTCTGAGATACACTATGAAGGTTTGTATGGAAAAAAAAAAACTGAAATTAACTTCATATCTAGTATACTTAATTAATTTCTAAAATGTACAGAACTTGTGACATTTTTGTGGGTTGAATTCTTGTAATTAGTGACAGAGAGCCAAAAAATGTCTTAATTGAAAACTAGATTATTATTATTATTATTATTACTGAGAACTATTAATTTTAAATGTATATTTAAAATTGGGTTGTCAATATCTACCATTTATAAAGGTTTTTCTACAATATTGGAATTGATGGCGTATGTTTTATTATATACGTGAGGTCAATAAGTGCTGCGAATGCGAATGTTACACTTTTCGGACAGTCTAAAATTTTTACATAATTTAGAGCGTTTGCACTTGGAGGTAAGCTAAACAGATCACCTAGTCCATCAGCCGACATCCAGCCTCATAGATTTCCACTAATTCGACCAGATTCCATATTTGGTACTATATGGTTATCGCTATATCTAGCCATCTAGACTTGAAAGTCTTTATACCGCGATATAAGTAAGTTTCTCGAAATTTGGCATACGTTTCGACCCAAACGGTGTAAACAAATAATTTCTGCCCTTTCGGCAATTTGATATGACTTGACAAATTGATATGACTTTTGCTTATCGTCTAAATTACAAAAAAAAAAAAGAAATAATCTTTCAAAACTAAAGACGTTATATACCACTCTTGTTACAAAGTCTTCAAGAGACAGATTTACTTTTTTTTTTTTTTTTTTTTTTTTTTTTTTTTATTTTTTTTTTTTTTTTTTTTTTTTTTTTTATTTTTTTTTTTTTTTTTTTTTTTTTTTTTTTTTTTTTTTTTTTATTGTCCTACCGGCTAGGGTTCCTCTGACACAGGTCAGAGTTCTTTTATAGCTGGCAGAGTAGACGACATGGTGTTTGGTGTTTACTTAATCTGTGATGTGAATGTACGCCTATACATATGGTACAGAGTACTGGGTCGACCGTTTTTTTTTTTTTTTTTTTAAATGAGATAAATGTCTGTTAAACGGGAATGGGAGCAAAGGACAAGAGAGTGTGAGCCGAGTTTTAGTCATGCATCTATAATATATTAACTAATATAATATATTAAGTTGAATGATACGTCGAGCCATTTGCCCTCGCTGCCACACCCGCGATCTTTAGGCAGTAGCTTATAAATTTGTGTCTGAACGCCCCGTCAAACAACAGCTCCTGGAGGCTACTTTTTCCGAGTATTCTGCCCACTTCCATCTCTAGTGTGAAACGTAATAATGCGAACCTGGGGCAGTAGAGCAGTAGGTGTTCCACTGTCTCCTCCACCCCAGGCTCACATAGACAGTCTGGTTTATCCTTTTTTTTAAAACGGTTCAAGTACTGTCCAAACCCTCCGTGGCCGGTCAATATCTGAACCAAGGAAGGCGTCAATGTAATTTTCTTTGTCAATCTAAATGCCGCCAAAACGTCAGGCAAAAACATTTTTGTTCCACCAGCAGTTTGGCCCTCTATATATCTATTGTTCCATTTTACAAGGGTGTCGCTTCTTATTACTCTTTTTATGTATGATAGCGGGCACGCACTATAATCGGAGACTTTTTTCAATTTTAGTGCTGCTTCTTTTGCCAGAAAGTCAGCTCTTTCGTTTCCCCCGATCCCTATGTGGGCTTTCACCCAAAGACAGATTTACTTGTAGAACATAATAATACCTATGTGATATAAAACAAAGGTTAAAATGTCATGCATATTTAACCTACATACGAGTATGATTGGCTTAGCGATGACCAATTATGTCAATCAGTAATCAATACTTACTTCAAATCTAAGCCTTAGCGAAATTTGAAATTTGAAATTTGAATTTGTTATTGAAACTGATAAAGCACTTTGTTGGTCGGCTTTACTTATTAAAAACGCCTACTTACCAGCTATGAGCAGCAGACCACAGAATAAAGAAGGCAACATCATGACCAATTATTATCCAGACACTAATTCCTTCATAAAACTGTTTTTCCTTATATATACGTATACCTTAATCTCCTAAAAAAAATTATCTTTTAATTCCTTTTAAATTTAAATACCTAATACATAACCATGTCATCGATAAAACCCTTATAAAAATAATTTGACGTTTCCAAAAGTTAGATAGCCGGTGTAAAGGTGTCTTCACACATGTTGGTTTTGTTTATAATTAAGTGTAATTATCGTAATTTTATATTTTAAAGATGACAAAAAGAATCGTATCCTGAGTTTCTTTCGGGATTTCTTCTCAGGATCGTCATCTTGGCTTTTTTTTCCGAAACCCTGGTAAATTTAAATTTATAATCACGATCATAAGAGTTTATTGGAGAAACTTAATTGATAAATAAATGTTTTGATTTTGATTTGATTTTGTTGGGACAGTTATTATTTTAAATACACATAAAATAGAAGAATGTTTTTTTTTTTTTTTACACAGACACATGTCAAACTTATAATACCATTGTTATTGTAATGTCTTATACGAGTATAACCTACACCACACCCTACACGTTTTTAGTAATTTTTTCAATGAGAAAAATAATTAAGTTTATTTTAAAATAATGGAAGATAATTGAAGTTTACTTTAGTTATTAAATTAATAATCTGTGTGATTAAACACTAATGCGAACATGATTATAAAATGATAAATGATTTGATAAGATTGTTATGTTATTCGGTTTTCAGTTGCAGTTCTCGTGACGAGGTCCAAATACAAAGGTTACATAATATACTTATATATAAGTATATCAGATTAATCATTAAGAATATTAACTTAATGATTAATCTGATGTTTAGGGCGTTTAACCCGCATTTTAGCGATGGTGAACAACAAAATATTATTAAACGGCTGTTTAAATTTTAAACAGCTGTTTAAAAATAACCGTCTGTTGGTGAACTCGAGCCTTAGACTCTTGAATTTGTTCATATAGGTAGTACTACTCAGTATAATAATATATGGCATAATGTCGATTTGTCGAGAGCCACGAAAAATATTCAACAAAACTGCGCGCGCCAACGAGTATAGCATTGAGCCTACGTCTCCGCTTGCTCTGTAGATTTGTGACGCCATCAACGTTCGCGAGTAATGTTAAAAATTTTGGGTTGCGGGCGCGTACTTATAACTTGGTCATTTTTTAAGATATCAAAAAAATAAAAACACTGCCATATTTGTCTAGTGATCTATATTTTGAAGATATCATTAACTAAAATCGATGGTCAGACTCATTCTCATTCCAAACACAAATATTTGGGTATACGATGATTGGGGTGATTTTTCCTTATAATATACTATATTTTGCAAATAAAATATTATATTTTATAAAACATAAAGCAATCAGTCGGACGAAGCAGTAGGACCACGCGGTCTCAGGGAAAAATGACTCAAAAAAGGATTGTGTGCTGCCATCTAACCGCAAAGATTGTTATTAAGAAATCTATCACGGAAGTTTTCATATGACTTACTTTAAGAAGTATAAGGTGCTTAACCTAGATGGCACTGGTTTAGTATTTGTTCGCATTTTATTCGACTGGACTTTATTTCTATCTGTTTCTCCGCTAACTTCTTCTATAGAACTTCTTTTATAGGGTTTTCACTAATGGAAATAGCGATAAGCGAGGGTGATGTGTGTTTTAAGAAAATAATTGAATCCGTGCGAATCTCGTCATACTTTTCAAGCGTTTTAATATATTTCTTTGTAAGAAAAGATTGCTATGGTAATACTTTAACAAATAACAGAGCAATCTACAAGTAAACTATCACACAAATAAACATATGGAGTTTTCTTAGATTATTATACCCTGAGAGTTTTATTAGAAATCAAGATTGTTTGTAAGAAATGTTTTCAAAGTACACTTTCCATACATTTTCATCCTTTTTTGACAATAAGCTTCTTTTTTGAAAGCTTGAGTTGATTTTCATTGTATTTTTCAGTCTTTCACGTAAAGTGATTTAACTTAAATGCCAGCGATGTGACATTGAAAACTTTGTGCTTGTGAAAATTGAGAACCTTACAAATTTCGAAATTCAGTGTGCCCTGCCACCACTAATAGCAACATATGAACAAAGTTATGACTATAACTAGTATGTATATATATATATATATTAAAAAATGAATAGGAAAAAGAAATGTCAAAATACCTGGCTGAAAATTCCCCCCTGTCTGGTCTCGTCCACTCGCTGTTGATTCAGGTCATTGAGTGCTTTATGTTCTCGTCAGATGTGAATAAATTGAGCATACAACTGATTTATATCCCGCAGAGGAATGTTTGCAGAAATAGTGCGCACCACAGAAATAGAAAACCTCAGCAAATAAGTAAATAATTGCCTTCGAGTTTTGAATTTTGTAATTAATGAATGAGAAAATTCGTGTGATTTCAAAGATACATTCGAGTTCACATTATATTATGTAAACTACAAGTATTTTTTAATAAAAAAATATATTTTTATATGTTATGGTGGACAGACAGGCAGACCGTCCACTTGATGGCAGGTGTCACCTATAAAACAAGCAATAACTATAAAAGGATTGATAAGGGAATGGGTTATTCTATAAATATTTGTGATTTTCGAAAATTTAAATAATAGAAGAATTTAAAAAATATGTGAATTTATTTTGTTTTTAATAAATAAATAAATATAAATAAATAAATATCTTCACACATTCCACACAGCACCATCTAGTTCCACAGTAAGCAAGTAATGCTTGTATTATGGATACCAGACAGTTGATGTAATACATAGATTACTTTTTTTTGTAAATACATACATATTATAAATAAAAAACATCCATGACTCAGGTACAAAGGTAAAATGTTAACACATAAACATTTGCCCCTAGCGGGATTCGAACCCGCGAGCGTTTGGTTAACAGCTAGGGTTACTAGCCACTAGACCAAACGTGTCGTCAATATCATAAAGCTTTGGCTGCGATTTCGCCCGTGGCCCTTTTTTCCATTCGCTACTTAACTTCACAGGATCACCGGCGGGGCTAATCTGAGGCTAATCTGAACTTAGCCTTAAGGTTGCCTGAAAATTTCATCAAAATCGGTTAAGTCGGAGTCCATAATTATACACTTAGATTTTTATATATAAAGATTAACTAATATTTTCTGCCTGAGAACTTAATGCTAGTAATGTATAATTTTATATTTATTATGAAATTATAAAATTTAATGGGAAGATAAATTATTTAAGTGTTCTCTTTAAGTAGACTGAATTTGGATGAATTACATTGAAAGCCTACGATATTATAATATTTGGTCTTATGTGTTCAAAGTTGATTCCAAATAGCTGGAGCTGGATATAGGACGAGTGATAATCCGACAATATCTGAATAACAGAGTAAAGTATATTTATATTATTCATAAATTCAGATATTCCAGTCTCTCGTGAGTTGAAAGTTGTCGTTTCTAGTAATGTAGTGTCCGTTGTTAGCGCATTTGGCTATGGCATCCGGCGCCAATGCTCACATACCTGTATGATAGTGCGTTAATCAACTTTTTACTATTCACGATACTAAAGTTGACATGTTAGTTATTGCTACACAAAATCATACAGTCACTTATTTATATTGAAATGACAATCACGTAATGCGATAACAAAAGAATCCGAAAGCTTTTAGAAAAAACATTGATGTAAGTAACTCTCTTAAGAGCTTACTTTTCAACGTGAGCCACTTACCAATTCCATACTAATTAATTCTATGATTACTCGTCAGTAATGGTCGTAGCAATAACTTAAAAAGAAAATGACATTTTTGAAAACTTATGAAGAGGAAAATAGGAAAATTTGCCCAGATTTTTTTTTTGTTTAAATTATATTAGTTGCCACGGTCCAATAGCTTTTGACAGGCCGTCATCTGTCGGATCAGCTAGTATAAGAAACAATTAAAAGTCAAAGGTCTTCTTCAGATAAGATGAACTTTAGAATAATATAAACTTAATAAAATAATAAACGACACGACTCTATTAACTGACACTTGCTAATGGAGTCCTCTTTTTTAAAGGGTGTTAATAGCCACTTTAGTTCCCTAAGGGCATCTTTCACTACGTGTCAAGTAGGCTAACCGCCATTTAAAATCATCGGTAACCGGGAATGAAGGATATGTGTAACCTTTGTTGTAAAAGCCTCAAACATTAAGAAGAAAATAATAAAAAAATTCCAGTAAACCGAGTGCATAATTTAATAAAACATAAAATTATTTCTAAAAGTGACTAATCAACACTTTACTTGTAGTTAGTGAAAGAGGCCCTAATTGTATATATAAGCCGCGTCGGAAACTAATAGTAATTTAAATAATAAATTAACTCTGTTCAGCGATATAATTTTCAAGCATTTCTTCGTAATCCAACCACTTATGTGCTCAACAAACATTTGGCAGACAGTTTTAGTGGCCACTATAAGTGCTATTAAATTGTAATATTTCGTACAAGCGTTTCATATGTAACGTGCGCGTCAAACGCAACACTGCGTCAACTGCAGACGGCGAATGGTCATTAAAACAGAAATGAGTGGAAACGCATACCTGCTTTATTGCCACGTGAATAGAAATCCAAGCCGGAATAGCATGTGGGTTTTATAGTAATTTTTATAGTAACAATTTTATAGTAATTAATTTAATTAATATATGCGTCTATAAATAATAATAATAAATATATTCACACATTCCACACAGCACCATATAGTTTCACATTAAGCAACTAAAGCTTGTATTATGGATACCAGACAGTTGATATAATGCATAGATTACTTTTTTTTGTAAATACATACATATTATAAATATAAAACATCCATGACTCAGGTACAAAGGTAAAATGTTAACACATAAACATTCGCCCCTAGCTGGATTCGAACCCGCGACCGTTTGGTTAACAGCTAGGGTAACTAGCCACTAGACCAAACGTGTCGTCATATACATAAGTATATTTTTTAAAACATGTGATTTCTCTAGTTATGAGCCTCTTACAGAAGCTCAACGAGCTATTATATGGAGAGTACTATGCCTGGAGCGATAAGAAGTTTCTGTGAGTGAGTAAGGTATTCCAAATCCTATTTCACTATTCATCTCTTATTCCAGTCCCTTATCCTTTATCCTATTCATCATCATCATCATCATCATCATCTCAGCTGCAGGACGTTCACTGCTGAACATAGGCCTCCCCCATAATTTTCCAATAGGACCGGTCAGAAGCAGCCTGGATCCACCGTTGACCCGCGGCCCTTATTAGGTCGTCTGTCCACCTTGTGGATGGACACAAGGTGGACAGACGTGGCCTCCACTCGAGAACCTTAAGGCCCCAGCCTCTCCGTACTATATGTCCTGCCCACTGCCACTTCAACTTACTGATCCGTCCGCTTATCTCGGCAACTTTCGTACGTCTACGGATCTCCTCATAAAAATTATCCTATTAAAGACATCATTAATATAAGACATCATATTAAGATCATCATATTAAAGACATCATATTAAGATCATCATTTTATCCTATTAACGACCACCTTATTACAGAATGAAATAACACAATTATGCTGTTATGTTTCTTTAAGTGGATATGGGATTCCAGACACTATTTCTCCATCCTTATCTTATCCTTATCCTTTATAATATTACGATTGGCAACACCTAGCGTACTAGCAACACCAATAGGTTGCTGTATTTATAAGCGAAGGCAGCCACCAGTCATCAAGTGGAGCCTACCTTATCTTTCAATACATCTTTTAGCCAGCCTTTTTCGACTTGTTTGGACGTCTATTATTAATATAATTAAGGCGATGTTTAAAAATAAAACGATTAGTTGAGAGAATTCACATGTATCCAATAACATGTACCAAGACATCTTATCCAATATAATCTCTAATTGAAATTAATATTAATAAGTTATACAAACAAACAGATTTATATAAAGTGACACTCGGTGAAGCTAAATCGGTCGGGTGACGCGGTGCGTACGCGCAGCTATTCGTGTACACTGAATCAGTGGCTTCGCGCATTAATTATAGATCAAACTTGCATCCAATTGATGAATTTGATCTGATGGTATGCCACGGATCCTCTGTGATTCTTCTGTGTACTAATATCTTGTGATCTTAGAGGCTTGAAGTGGGCATATTGCCTTATGCTGTCATAGATATAGCAGTTTATCTAGCGTTAGTTACCACCCTTTTGCAGGAGACCATCATGAAATATCTATTCGTTTGTTAATGTATTTGGAAGTTTAAAAAATGCCAGAGCTTACAATACACTGCTACCATTCTGCCTGCTGCCATTTAAAATTATTCCTCGCCTTAGTTAAAGTTAACCGTCAGTCCTAAAACCTTGTTCCCTACCTGGCCTATCCTGAACAGACGTACTGCTGTAAATTTCGGTCCATTCCCTGATGTTGTTGAGTACAATGGCAGGGCACAATGCGTTTCGCAGTCATTTAGTCTTTTTGCAGTAACCACCGTGAAATACCAGCACTTGTGCTGTTGTGTTTCGGTAAATGATTAAAGGATACCAGAGTATAGGTATTAGGAAGTTATTATACCTTCCTAATACCTATACTTAATCCTGGCAGCGCACTAGCAGCACCAGTGGCGTTGCTTGTGTTATAGGTGATGGTAGCCATAGCCACCTACCGTCAAGTGTATTTTTTTTTTAAATTTTAATCTGTACCCCGATAATTGTTATTTAACACTTTTCGTTAGCTATTATAAATATATTATCTTATACTACACGTGTGTGGTATATGAATAAATAAAAATATTTATCAACAAAAATCAATCCTTGTCACTAAGTAAAAACATCACCATAAACAAATTTCTCTTTCAGATTTATTTACAATTTGGAAAGTGTTAATTTTGTATTTATTTTGATGTTTATGATCAATAAGTCATTAGGTATTACCAAATTTATTATTCAATATATCGTTGGCTTACAGTAAATTTCAATTCTAGTGACACGAATTGAGTTTATGCTCGCAAAAATATATGATGACGAGATTATTTATTCAACATTCAATTTGCATTAATATATCATTAAAAAAAGACTACTGATAAACTCCAATTGTTAGATATTTTCTTAGATACCTTATTTTAGACTGATACACATACATTTATATATTTTATATTAGCTTTTGCCCGCGACTTCATCCATGCCCCTCTTACTTACTTGTAGGTGTTAAAACAATTTATTTAATCAATATTTTTCATATATTTGTTAAGCGTTGATATATATATATATATATATATATATATGTTTGTTAGAGAAATTTTATCCTAAATAATAATAAAATAGCGAGTGTTAGTTTTTTTAATTTTAGCTGGTTCGAGTCCCGGACGAGGCAAGCGAGTTTTAGAAAATCTTTGAATGCAGTTTTGTTTCTTTTTAAAAATAAAGGAATGTCTCCTTTATGTAAAATGAACCAACTTATGGATTTAAGGTAGTTTCCCTTCAGGGCCCGACTTATTTTTCCACACTGTATATATATATATATAAAATATGATTTTTAGATAAAATTTCACAATGATATGTTGAGCAGTTATATTATTACTACCTAGTTGCTGTCTGTGCTTGATAAATAATTTCTGTGGCCTGGTGCTAAAAGGGCCAAAGTCCTTTTTTGTGAAAAATGGGATTTAACAGCAAAGTTGTTGAAAAAGAATGATATTTATTTGTCCTAACAATAACAAAAAGATATTTTAGTAATACTACAATATAACATGTAAATTATAACTATCAATAACATGTAAATTATAACTATCAATTCTTGTTCATTGTTCTAATGCTTATTACCGAAAGATAGGAATATAGATATTGGCCCTTTTAGCACCAGGCCACAGATTTATTTCTATGGATATTTTTATTATTTGGCATTTGTTTCCACCTTAATAAAATTACTTATTTAAGTTAATCGTGTTAAGTGAAAAGGGTGGAGTGATTTTACCAGTCGAGTTCAGTGGTCCGTTGAATCCAGCTGTGCCCAAAGAGTGCGGACCGCACAGAGACTCGTCCGCCCATCCGCATTCTTGTCCGCTCTGTTGAACTTGACACATTTGTGCAAAGTATTAGGTTCGTGCGGTAAGCGATCGTGAACTTCGACATGTGCCTTTGTAAATCGTTTATGGTGCAAATTAAACGCAAAATTCCATGGTCTTGTAACTAATCGAGGAACATGAATCGAGTTACACAACACACTGTGACTAGTATTATTCATATATAGATATTTAATTGAAAATATAATATAATAACTAAAACATATTATTAAAAGGAGTCCCTTCACCTATTATATTTTAGGTTCATTGTTCTAGTATATTATAATTATATGAATTATAATCACAGTATGAAAATTAAATATATATACTGATGTCATAAAATTAATTAAAATTGAAAATTACATATATCTATATATGAATAATTTAATATACCTACAATCTATAATAAACTCTTAATAAGGGCCTCTTTCACCATCTGTCAAGTAGGCTAACCGTCATTTAAAGTCACCTGTCACCGGGATAAATTGAGCTCATATACTTACCTTTGTTTGTACGGTAAAAGTCCCAAACATTAAAAAGAAAATAATTTAAAAAAAAATCGCCTATCGAAGGACGCAGTAAACCGAGTGCATAATTTAATAAAACATAAAATTATTTCTAAAAGTAACTAATCAACACTTTACTTGTAGTTAGTACAAGATTTATGTAAAGAGGTATGTTAGTACAAAATTTAATTTTAAAAATGCTTTCACCTATAGAAAAAATCTGTTAAAATGGTTATAACACAAAGCTACATTATCAACGAGTAACATAGACTATATTTTATAAAGTTACGCGGACAAAACCGCGTGCAACAGCTAGTTTCTGTCGTGTTTTAATGCTTGAGTAAGAATTAAAGCTAGAGCCTCATATTGTCCCCAACTCGAGTTTCACATTCAGTTAATAAAACTTCTTTTAATAGTGAAAATATATTTTATTAGTCAATATATATTAAAAAAATTATTATAAACTAATTCAATAGAGCACTTACAATAATAATTTACAATATTTTAATAAAAAAAATAATACTATTCTTTAAAAAAAACCATGTATACGTATTTAAACCTTTTGAAAACTTTAAGCTGAAAATACAGAGTAGTAATATTGAGAAATATCTAGGCATTCAAAAAGTAATTAAAATTTCAACTAAAAAAAAAGATTATATACATAAGTGTAAAAAAAATATGTGGCTGTGTGTTTTATTTAAGTGTAACACGTGTACGTTACGAGTAATATTTTTTTTGAGCGTATTATTATGTAAAAAAACTAACTAATTCGAATATACTATATATACGTGGTATATAAAAACAATCTTCTGTTAAAAATGCATTGTTGTGTAAAAATTTCAAGTCAATCTATCGTCTAGTTATCGAGTTTTGTGTACATTGACATACAAGTAAATTTTTTTATATAACTATATAGATTGACATAGCAAAAGGAAACATTAAAATTAATACCATAAACTAACAAACTTCACTTTTTATTGCCGTTTATGTAAACCTTTGAATAGGAATGACGCAATTTGCTTTAGACTCAAATTGTTTAATTAAGTAATGTCTAATCTTTTTATCACCACACAAAATAACCTACCGCGATAAGAGTTAAATATAACAAAAAAAAAAACAGATTTTAAAAGAAAATAAAAATAACATAATCAAATCTAAATTAAAAAATTAATAAAAAAATATTCCAAAAAATTTAAAAACATTCATTTTTTTGACCTTGTGAATATTGTGAATATTTTTTTTATTATTTTTTTATTTATTTATTTAGATTACATACAGGCATAAATTAAAAATATATATATATATTATAGATTATATACAAATAGGCTTAAATAATCATAAAAATTATATTTTTACATTTATTTAATTAATTAAAAAAAAAAATATTAATAATAAGAAAAAGAAGAGAATATTCTATAAGTATAAAATTAATTTTTCAAAAGTAGTTCGCCAATTTTCTTTTTATAAGAATATTATAATTATAATAAATTAATTATAATTATATATTTAACTTATTCCCCTAAATCAATTGTAATTGTATCAATTGTTAGCCATAGTTGTTATGTTAGTATGAAATAAAAATTTTAAACTAGAATAATTTAACATTTTAATGTTAAATGTCACAATCATTTTTTAAACATTAGTTAAAATTTTATGCTTTAAAATAATATTGTTTTGACACCATTAAATAAATATACAAAATTTAATATTCACTTTAATTTTTTTTAAAGTTAACGTTATTGCATTTAAAGATTTTGCATTTAAAAGTTATACAATGCTATAAAACCTAAATTTACTGCCTACAAGAATAAATTTCTGTCGAATTGCCATTAAAAAACACAGGAGACTCGGAACATATTTGTGGTGTATAAACAATTTGTTTTTCATTATTTTTAAATACGTTTTGTAACAAAGTTTGCTGTTCCATCAGCAAAGTATTCAAGTGTCTCATTTCTTGGTCGATCTTCTTCAAATTGAATGTGGTCTGATCCATCTTTTCTTGCATTCCTTTTATTTCTATATTAAAATTGTAATCATTTTTCTGGGGCTCGTTTGTAAATTTCGATGAATATTTATTTTTATACAACATCTCCTTCACGGATCTGCCTGTTTTCACCTTATTTATTTGAGCAATCTCGTATGCAGCCATCATTATGTCTGTTGGTAGTCTTTTCTCGGCTGGATTCAATGGTTTCACTCTCAATATGACTTTGCCTGCTTCTGGAGATACGAGTGCAGTTCTATACACATATTTATGAAGACATTTAGGTAGCCAAGCGCTGAACATACCCATTTCTACGAATAGAATTAATTTCGTTTGTCTAACAAGTTTAGATAAGCCGGCAGTTTTTCGTAGGCCCTGAATATCGTGCACAGCAATGCCAACCAGCAAGTTCATCAATATAATAGTGACAAACATTAGAAATAAAATATAAATTATTTGAGAAGACAACTCGAACACCAATGGAGGATCTTCTTTGGTTGGATCATTAATAACTATATTCAAACTTAATTCCCCAACCATCATTGACAATGTAGTTATAAAACCCATTAAGGGATTTGAAAATATCTCTTCATTTGGGAAGACTACGCAGAAACAAATGGTGAATCCAAGCAGGAGACATATGTATGCCAGCAAAAGTTTCAAAAATTCTGTTAACACCTTCTGATACATGGCAACATAATCTCCAAACATTGGCAGTTGACCCATCATTAACATCAAATTTGTCCAAGCACCCAAGACTGCATAACCTCCAACATGATTTTGCCAGCTATAGTCTTCGTGTATATTATAAAGGGAAAATACAGACAGAAGAACAAACCATTCCATTAAGTTTTCAAATGTTGTGAAATATTGGTAAATACTCGAGTAGCCAGTAATGCCAGTTAATTTCCGAACTATCTCAAACGATGTTATAGCAATCAGTACCCATCTTTCAAATTCTATAGGATTGTCTTCCAATATGTCTCCTAAGAGAGATTGTTTCTGGCACAACTCATTTAATACTCCGTATTTTTCAGCATATTTTCCATTGCATGTTTTCACGACAGCAGTTAGCACGTAGATAGATAAGAAAGATACAAACAGGAAACAAAAAATTAGTCGCGCCATGTAAAACTTTCTTATCTTACGCCATTTCATAAATAGAAATGCCGAACATAGCGGGTGAAAGAGTATGTCTTTTTGACCTTCATCTATCAGACTGTTTAAATATGTAATTTCGCGAGGATATGAAAACTTTAGTAATCTTCCAAAATCGAATTCCATCTGAACTTCTTCGTTACTGTCTGAATTGCTAATAGATATACCGCAATCTAAATTATATCTCAAAATAGCTAGAGATTTGGGAGTTTTACGAGCTATTACACTAAGTGCTGTGTTACCTTTCCTTGATTTCGATGTGACGTCAGCACCAAAGAAGATGAACGTTTCGACGCACTGTGTGGAACTTTCCAATGCAGCAAGATGTAAGGGAGAAAATCCATAGGCATCTTTTTTGTTAACTTGAGCACCCCAAGTTATAAGTAAATCAATAATATCACAAACACGATCTGAACGACACACAGCAGCTATGTGAAGAGACGTCCTTCTATCATTGTCTTCGGCATTAGGGTCTGCATTACCATCTCTCAGGAGCACTTCTGCACACTCTATACTGGCACATCTTACAGCGAGATGTAGGGCAGTACATCCTCTGTAATTTCTTGTATTTGCTTTTGCGCCTTCTGACAACAATAGCTCAACACATTCCGTATAACCTCTACTTGCTGCTAAATGCAATGCTGTGCATTCATTATCTCTTTGTTTTGAAATACCATTAACACTTATCTTCGTTTCCTTTAGTAGAAATGCTAAACAGCGTTGAGCGCCGAGTTGAGCAGCAAGATGTAAGGCATTCAATCCCCCAGAAGTAACATAGGCTGGATCTACGCCTCTTTCAATGAACAATTCCATGCATTCAAGAGCATCCGCCCTCACAGCGCAGTGAACGAGGTTGTCTTCACAACCGGCCCTTTGTACGACGGCATGCAATGACGCACCATTTGCAATCAATACCTCAGCCACTTCTAAAGAATTTCCGAAAGCAGCACACGGTAATGGTGCGAAATATTTTGGAGCATAATCTACATCAGCTCCTTTGGAAATTAAATAAGCTGCACCTCTGGCAGCACCACTGAAAGCACATAAATGTAATGCTGTTAGTCCAGCAGATTCCGCATAGTGTATGTCCGCTCCTGCTTCTAATATAGCTGGTATTAAATCTTCGCGTGTCAAAAAAGAAGCCCACAATAACGTCAAATTGACGACAGCTTCCGGTGCTGAGCTAAGGTGTTCGCAAATATTGTCAGCAGTAGTCAAACCACATTCTATGTCGTCAAAGAATCGTCCTGCTCCCAATGTGAAAGCTCTTTCACACAATTCCCTTCGGACTACGTCTTCTGTAAGTTTTGCTTCGGGATCAGCGGCGAATAAATCGAAACTGTGGTACATATTCGGAGCATCATCGGCTGGAGGCGATGGTCCAACGAATAAGTACTCCTTATTTTTGCCAGGCTCGTGGGCAGACTCGAGTAAATCGACGTTTCTTGCATACTTGGTATTCAATGGGAACTCTTCTGGTTCTTTCGGCTCCTTGGTTCTTGAAATGCTGAAGTTGGTGAGACGTGACCTGGTCGGAGTGGTAGTCGGTGTTTGAAGAGGTGACGGCCACCCCAGTTCACGATAACCAAAATTGTCCATGGTTAGAACACGACTGCTGTCTGCGCTGTCTCCCATTCTTATCTTATCTCGTTTGTTAGACTAGGGTCCTACATGTAAGATTTCTGCGTAACGTAATGATTTATTATCTTACTTTTAATGCGCGCAATTATATTATTTTTGTTTGGAATTTTTCTTAGTATTTTTTTTTTGTTTTGACTAGATTTATATTAAAAGAGAGATGAAAAAATGCATTATTGAACAAATTGTATGTCAAAATTAAATAATTATATAAAAACTAGGCAGAAGCCAGTTTTTGCTTATCTATATGTGATATTAACGGCGTCTTTCAAATATATGTATGTATATAGTTTAAAATAAATGCAATTCTATATGCACAAAAATCGTTCAGAAGGCAAAACACAGTCGGCGTAAAATATAAAATTATATGATTAATACTATCGTCCCGCTCCCGGCTTCGCCCGGGGTGAAATTATTATTTTTAAAAACCTCCCTAGTTCATCCCTCTTTCCATATGCGAAACCGAATTAAAATCGGTATATACCTATCCATTCTAGAGGTTTTGAAGAGAGGCACAAACCAACTTAACATTTTATATTACATACGTAAATATAAAACGTAAATGAAACCTTAGCAAAAAATAATAACAACACATATTATCTACATTGTGTTAGTTACACGTATGTTATTTATTTAAGTTGTATGTATTTTATGTGTAGTTCTGTATTGCAAAATGACAGTACATCAACCTTAATACAGAGCAAACAGCGAGCATTGTTCTACTATGATATGATAACGGACTTACTTTTAACTCATGATGAGTTTAACTCACCTAACAAAGTCAGCTTGGTTTGATGTCAACATGAAAGTTTACATAACAAAACTTATTATCTTGATACCTAAAAAAATAAAGATACAAAATGGCATTAGACACGTCGTGATTACATTATTAATTATTAACTTTATTTGTGTTGATTTTGTATATTTGTTTGCTTGTTATGGTTGCTTGCTTGCGCGTAACGCCTTAACTAATCAAATGATCATCATGAAATTGCATATTGCTTACACTTTGTCAGGAATATAGAGTACTTTTCATCTAGAAACATAGTAATGTTTCCGAGGGATCTGTTTAAATGTGTCTGGATGTATGTATGTATGTGTGTTCGTGTTGATCTCAAATACTACTGAACGGATTATCATGCGGTTTTCATCTATCAACATAGCGATTCCTGTGGATAGTTTTCGTTGAAGTTTTATCCTGAAAAAATATTAGTTTCTTGAGAGTTTGAAAGTTGGAGCATACTATGCACAGGTGTAACACAAAGTAGTTCTACCACAATCCGATAGATGTCGTCGCTTCACCTAATTCTGTTGTAGTTTAATAGATGGCGCCATCAATAGTGTTATTTTTTTCAACGCAGACAAACTCGCGGTCACCAGCTAGTTAATAAGTTAAAAGACATATTTGCAAGTGTGCAACAATGCAATATTGTTGCAGAAGCGTGGGATGCACTGGTTTAATGATATTCAATACCCACATGAAATTATTTGAATAAATTTATAATTTTGTTATCCCAGTTTCGCCAGGCGTGTGCCACGATCACATCTGATGAATATTTAAAGACAATGATTTATTTTTTGGAGTAAATTTTTTTTAATAATCTTTGAAGATTAATCATCAAACAATCATCATAAGTGAAGTATATATATTGGGTGATTTAATGTTGCTTGTTTGATGAAGGTAGTCAAATACTATTTATTTATTTTTTTGAAAAGACTTACCAACTAAAGACATACTTAATCACAGTATACAACACTTACAGAGAAGAACATTACAAGTATGAATTTAAATTATAATAAAAAAAAACTTCATATACCTAATAAAAAGCTTTTTTATTATTTATTATAAATTCAATAATATTAAAAAAAATGCAATTTTGATTTACATATATATATATATAACCGTTACTAGCGACTATTATAACGGCACTTGTTCCAAATGTCCAAGAGCATTAGAGACGCCCTCAGGTATGTGAGTCAGGTCGTCAGTTCGATTCGCGGTCGAGCGACAACGCCTGCTTAATAGTCTTCGATTGGTGTAAAGATAAGCCCTATTGGCGTTCATCGTATTAATAATACGGACATATGCATGCAAACTTTCTACAGTAAAGCTATGAAAGATTTCCATTTGACTAGCAAGTTCAGAAGAGACTTCTCCAAGATTCAGTTTCTGTAATAAAATAAAAAATTTTTAGTCTATAAAGAAAACATTATTATATCATAAGAACATGTGAAACCAGCTCACCAGACAGACGTAGTTCTGTCAAAAGCCATTTTACTTGTGGCAGCCGAACATCAATCTACTACAACTATAGATTTTGCGTCACAAATGTCAAAGCGGCACATAAAAAGTACGCCTAAAATGGAGTCATGGCGGAGTCAACGGTAAAAGGTACTCGTAGCAACGATGAAGTTCTACTATTCATTCTACTACTTCAATGTGTTGACGTAAAGTCACATTTTCTTTAAATGACAGATGTCAAAGTTTATGCTCTATGCACATTCCATTTTTAAATGTTCCATAAAGTTCGTAGTGTTTTGTATGGCGTGCGAAATCCATAGTTGTAGTAGATTTATACAGCCGAAATGTAATTTAAACAAAAAATTAAGTAATACATATTTCAGATTAATCAATTTAATTATTGGTTATTATCAACAATAAATTTGCATAATGTCTTAACCATAAATGTGTTTGACGTCAATAGTTCATTGAAATAAACTGTCAACCAGTAACATTGGATGGGAAAAATTGTTTTACTCTACAAAGAGCGGCAGCTATTTGAAGCACCTATTATTTTGCTTTTATTAATAGACGACGGTAGCCACCTGCCATCATGTGGATCTTCATATCTACTTAATTAACATGTAAATAATAAATAAATAAAAAAATCCTTTAATAAATTGACCATTCACATTAAAGTGCATCAATTTCCTGTTGGTCTGGCTGTCAGTGGACATAGCTCACATCTAGAATTTTCCTCTCTGGACATAGAGAACATGTACTTGAGAGCAAATTATATAAATTGTCATTTGAATTTATTAAACTTCTGAAACTTTTCTATAAAATTGTCTTCACAAAATCGTAAAATATATTAGGCATTTGTTTAAACTAATCAATCGATGCTTATAATTGTACATAATTTTATGTAAGTAAGTAAATTTAAATAAAGTTCTTCGTACCGCTATTTCATAAACAGTTTTCTTAATAGATCCCCAATACCACTACCACGAGTTCAAGATTTAAAACAGTTCTAAATTTTTAGAAGTCTAAATTTTTAATTTTCTAATTTTTTTCAGTTCAGTTCAGTCAGTTCTAAATTTTTAATTTTAAGTCGCATATACATGTACATTTATACATCTATATGCGACTTCGTTCGTCCGGATTACATATGAAAATGATATTTTACTCAATCAGATATAAAAATGATTTTTATACTTAGTTTTAAACTTTGTTTACAACCATACAAAAGACTGGGGACGAAACCAAACACTCAGATCTGAGTCAACTTTATCCACTTGTCATTTCAACTGCTGGAATCGAACCCGGGACCGCTGAGTCAGGCCACAAGGCGATTACTTTAACCATTGAAACAATGAGTTCGTTAGTTGGGTAATTTAATATTATCTTTGATATAATTAACATGTAGCTTTTTATGGTGAAATATATAAAATAACTAGCTGGTGCTGGCGACTTCGTCCGCGTTGAACGATATGTCCTCTCCGGTGTCTAAGACAACGTGTATGCAAAATTTCATGATGATCGGTTCAGTAGTTTTTGCGTAAAAGAGTTACAAACATCCATACATCCAAACATACTTTCGCATTTATAATATTAGTACGCACTAGCTGACCCGGCAAACATTGTTTTGCCATCAAAAAATAAAAATAAATTTTGAGGTGGACCTACCGAATATACACAAAAAATTTCATAAAAATCGGTCAAGCCTTTTTGTAGGAGTTTGGTTTTGGTTACAAACACTGTGACACGAGAATTATTTTTTATATAGATATATAAAATAATGTACTGCTTAGATTATTTTCCAATAGTAAAGTCTTAGTTTAGAATGTTGAATATTATCTGCGTGGGTTACCAACGCCATCTGAATTAGCATTTATTTATTTTCAACAAAAATATGTATAATTATTATGACAGTAACGATGTTATCTTTATTCGTAAGTAAGTAGATATTCTATTTGATTCTCTTACGATGTAACATGATCGTGATTTTCTTCTTTTTAGCACTAATATGTGCCATTTTATGTGCCAATAATGTATTGAATTTCAGTGTTTCACTTATAACATTACATTAAACACTAGAAAGCGCATAGTACGTATATTAAAAAACTCCATAATTAAAGGTTTATGGATAAAATGTTGGAAAGATGAAGTCATATAATCTTTATGTCAAGTGTAGTGATTTTTTTAAAAGGTAACCACTTACATTAAGAGGACAGTCAACGATTGATGCATGTCATGAAGAAGTTCGTTGATATATTAAACTTTATTTACATACTAGCTTTAGTCACCTATTTCATCCGCGACCACTTTTCTTAAGCATGCCAAAAATTATATGCAATAATTTATACAATCTTTATTGCTCGTATAATTCTGTGAGGCGTTGATTATTTTATATTTTTAGATGATGCCTCAGGAAAAGTACATGATGAAATCTATGTCCCTATGTCCCTTTCTGTAACTTTGACTGTGTGTTTGTGTGTGTGTGTGTGTGTGTGTGTGTGTGTGTGTGTGTGTGTGTGTGTGTGCGCGTGTGTGTGCGTGCGTGCGTGCGTGCGTGCGTGCGTGCGTGCGTGCGTGCGTGCGTGAGTGTGCGTGTGTGTGCAAATTTACATAAAATATAGTCTATGTTACTCGCCGATAACGTAGCTTTCTATAGGTGATAGAATTTTTAAAATCGGTCTACTAGTTTTTGAGTTTATTCATTACAAACTAAAAATACAAATCTTTTCTCTTTATAATATTAGTATAGATACGAGGTTTTTCCTTATATTAAAACCACAAGCAGAAACTTTCAGTTAATTGTAACAAAATTATCGAAAATTCAGATAAGCGTAGATATCATTGTTTATTTGCTTCAGCCTGGTGTGATGTCTCTGTGGCAGATCTAGATATTTAGGGCAATTACACATTTGTATTTAGGATACACGACGACAGGCCAATGTTATATGAGTTTGTGGCGACCTCCTTTAAGTTACCTATTTGGAACTTACGTTTTAGTTTCCGTGTCATTCTTTCAAATGAAGAAGCACGGAAACGAGAGACAGTCGGCCTTCAACTCTGCTACAGAAAGCACGCGCTTTCTCGCCACTCATCACCACAAACGCCCATCGTGCGTAATGTAAAAACGCCCATTCGTGCGTTTCTCCAAATGTATAAATGTATATAATAAATGTGTGTAAATATGTAAATAATTAATGTGGAGTTCATTTTCATCCCACATTAAATTGGTGACTCTCGACTATAAATGAACATTTTAAGAAAAATTTGGACAGTTTTCCATAGTTACCATAGTTACACGCGCTTTTTCGCCACTCAACAACACAAACGCCCATCGTGCGTAATGTAAAAACGCCCATTCGTGCGTTTCATCAAATGTATAAATGTATATAATAAATGTGTGTATATATGTAAATAATTAATGTGGAGTTCCTTTTCATCCCACAAGTTTAAGTGTTTTGAAAATTAAAACAATAAATTTATAAATTATTTTCCATGTTATGTATCTTAAATGATAACTTTTCCACAATGAAAGTTAGTGTTTTATTACAGGGATGCTTCATATTGTACTCCACACACACCTTCGTCCCTGAACTCCACGGGACTAAACCACTTCGACCCCTTCATTTATCGTATTTTCAATAAGTGTACGAGTATAAGTGTAAGTGAAAGTATGTTTGGATGTATGGATGTTTGTAACTCTTTCACGCAAAAACCACTGAACCGATCACCATGAAATTTTGCATACACGTTGTCTGCATACACCAGTTAGGACATAAGGTACCTTAAATCGTTCAACGCGGACGAAGTCGCGGGCACCAGCTAGTGTTACATATATTTCCAAGCCGTATATTCCTGTATTAAAAAATATATATCCTGAAGCAGCTTATAAAATATAATAAATTTACTTTATTCGTGACGGATAACGTCAATTGATCAAAGTCAAATTCAAACGAAAACCAGATGCAACGCGTTACTGCAAATATTTTCAGGGAACAACAAATTTGTTTTAAATGAACTTCGGTGAATACTCACATCGCGCACACAACCTTTAAAGTAAACATACTAACATTAAAAATTAATAATAACAAACTAAGGGGAATGAATATATTGGATCCAATCTTTATTTCTGGACATGTCTGCCCAAACGAAAATTTATTGACAAGCCTGTTGGATGAGTGGTTGGGGTGCTTGTCTCGCCGCTCGTTCCCGGGTTCGATTCCCGACAGTTTAAATGAAAGACATTACATTAAAGATAATATTAGTACAGCCGTTTTGTATTGTTTACTTCACTGTTTACTTAGCATACTTCAAAACGAATTCAAATTTGAAAAATTTCGAATGTAAAAAACAAGTAGGTGCTTTCAATCAACATTTTGAAAGCATTTTGAACCATACTTCATGTAATATTTCACAAATTCACATCAAACAATTTATTAATATAAAAAACACGCATTATTTGTAAAGGCGTGAACTTGTGAACTTTCCTTTAATTTATTTCAAAAGTTTTGAGAATTATTATCCAAACGCTTAACTGCTAGACACCGAAACTATGGGTTAAATGTATGAAGACAAAGTTCAGTATATTACTCAGACTAGTTTGTTAATAAATTTTTTTTTTGTTCAGTGTTTTGATTATTTTTTGGAGTTTTTAACCAAAAATTTATGGTAGTAAAATCAAATGTCACATGTCACACGTTACGCGTTACAGGCTACAATATGCTTTAATACATATTAATATAATATAATACATATTATAATATATTATATTAATATGTTTTAATAATATTTATTAAATTATTTATTTATTTATCGTTCGTAAAGAGCAAACTCCATTAACGGATATACAGACAGACGACACAGCGACATTATTATAGATTTATAATACTTATAATCTAATGTGGCTAATCATTCCCGAGACAAATGTTTATCGGTGCGGTGTCGCAAATTAAATAACAAATTATTGTCTATAAATATTAATATCAAAAACAATCGCTCCTCCTCGAGCTGTCCGATTGGATTGGAATCAGAGAATAGAAACGTCAATCAATATTACCTATTTTATCAATCCAATGGCATTTCTATGGGCCCATTATAATGTGAAAAGTTATAGAAAATCTGGAGCAAACCTTGTCTTGCGAATGTGTTCGATAAATTGTTCTATTATCCGTACTAGTCTGTACTAATATTATAAATGCGAAAGTATGTTTGGATGTATGGATGTTTGTAACTCTTTCACGCAAAAACTAATGAACCGATCACCTTGAAATTTTGCATACACGTTGTCTGTGACACTAGAAAGGACATAGGGTACCTTTAATCATTCAACGCGGACGAAGTCGCGGACACCAGCTATTTTAATGATAATTGAACGACAATTTGTTTTTTAATATAATTTATTTAATTAATTTATTTTAATATTTGATGATCGACAATTAATATTAATTTTTTTTTTATATATATAATTTATTTATTATAATAACGTTATATGTATATATGCATTGAAACCTATTCGGATAAGTCAAAGAATTCTTACAATAACAGGAAATAAGTAATAGCAGTTGGTGTTCCGCAGTCATGAATTTGGCAGCCCGTTTGGCGACAGTAACAACCCCCTTGCAGAAGGCGAATGGTTGAGAATAGCCATAGCCTATGCGACTATCCCCTCCCAATACCTTATTGCATTAAGAAGGTCAATAGCGCACCACTTAACCTATGGCGTGACGAGGGTGGCGACCATCCAGTGGATCGTCACTGCTTGCTGTCTTTGACATAAAAAAAAAATCAAAAATACATAATCGCAAGTGTAAAATTTATAATAAAAAACATATTTGTTTGAAATTCTTTGAACATTTATATATCTAACGCTGCCGAGAATCGAACTCGTATCCTTTGTCGAAGGTCTAAACGCTTTAAACATATTTTAATAGTAATTCCTTCAAAGTCGAGTATCTCAATAGTGATGTTAAAATGTAAAAGAGATAATCCATCATCTCGCTCGGTCGACACGGCTAATAATTACATAAAAAAATTATTTCCTACCTGTCTTTGCATGATTAAAAATAAAAATTAATCCTTCTTCCGCCGCCGATCCGATATCAGTGCGAGTTAATTAAAATCTGCATTGTAAAGGTAAAATTTGAATGAATTCACAACTCTATAAAATGAATAAATCTCTGTAGACGTTTACAATATAGAGAAAACTCAAGAACGTCTACAGCTGAGGTTCATTTAAAAAGGTTTATAAGTTCAAAAAAATGTGTTCAGGCAGAATAAGGGAAAAGTTACACGAGTAGTTTTAGACTCATAGTTAAACAATTAAATATAATTTTACGACTTCCCTGCTTATATGAAGAAATTTTGTGTTGTTTTGTTCGTCAAAATTTGGGCAAATTTCCTTGGGAGACAAGAGATGTTCTATCTTTGACTTCATAAGAAGGTATTGTGATTTTTAAATAGTTAGTTAATCTATTAATTTAGAATCTAATTTAAATAATCTATTATAATTAATGCAATTAATAATTGTTGTAAATACTAATTGAATAGTTAACCTTTTTTGTAAATATACTCTTTTTATATTTCTTATTTTAAAACATTAATTAAAATAATATAAAATTTGATGTATAGTATCTAAGAAGAATATTAATAAAACTATGTACATAGCAACTTATATTTTTCTCTTTAATAATTATTTTTACAAAAAACTAAGACGTTTTTAATCATCTTCCAACAATAATAATAATTAATTAATATATTATTAAGCTAATAATGAAAAATTTACAATTAAAACTATTAACATGTACTATCACTTAACCACTCTATTAAAGGAGCTTTTGAATATTTCATTACATAAATATTTTAAATTATGAACGTTATTATGACATTTCAAGCTTTCAAAAATATAATTTGTTCATTTAAGTACTTAAATAAATAGAATTTTGTACGCCCTAACAATGTTCTAACCAGAATGTGTATAGGACATTAATTTCATTTAATTAGGATCTGTATTGCATCATTTAAAACATTTAAAAAAAGAAAACAATTTACGCGTGCTGTCAAATTGGACCTTTATAAGCAGATGCACCATCCGGTATCTCATTCATCATGCAGATTATCTGGGAATTAAGATGGACGTTTCATGTTATTATGTTGAGCACTTTGATAGATAGTTAAACGATTCTAAGTTTCACAATTGAATTAAATTATTTTATAAGAGAACATATTAAGAAAATAAATTTTGAGAAGAGATTATTTATTAATAGAGCAATTAAGGGGTTTCTTGCCGAGTTCTTCCCCTTAGAAACAGCATTCCGAATTGGTACTTCCGTCCGGTATTATAAATGCGAAAGTATGTTTGGATGTATGGATGTTTGTAACTCTTTCACGCAAAAACTACTGAACCGATCATAGTGAAATTTCGCATACACGTTGTCTGGGACACCAGAAAGGACATAGGGTACCTGTCATCGTTCAACGCGGACGAAGTCGCGGACACCAGCTAGTAGTTTATAATTATATAAAATGTGAAATATTTGAGGAAGATAAAATGTTTTGTAAAAAATTACATCGAATAAAATGATTTATTATTACTATTATGTAGACTACAAAACAAATTACAACTATGCCTAGGTACGAGTATGTCAAATAAATTCAGATTTTGAGTTTTATATTTATCTAAATATTATCAGAATCTTTAAAAAGCTTTGTGCACTAATTGAAAAAAAAACTTTAAAGTTAATTGTTTTAATTAATTATAACTTATATTTATTATTTTTGTATTTGGATCGACCTCAATCTCACTTGATAGTATAAGTGAAGATGAGGTTGATGAATTACATATAATTTTTTAGTCTACATAATCATTTTGTCAAAGTTTTTGTAAATTTCGTATCCGGCAATTCCTTTAAATAAAATAGATGTTAGATAGCAAATGGGAATACTCATTATCATCGTGTAATATATTATTATTATATAACACAGACTACTAGATAGATGTCTTCGATGTATTCTGTGGTAAGGACACATTCATTCAAACAAAAATACAAACACGCAAGAAGGAAAGAATGCAATAAAACCTGCGAATGAGTCATCGATGCTTGCGAAGCTCGTTTTCTCATATTACAAATAACTCTTGTACATTAACAGCTTGTTAGCTGCACAAATCACATCACTCAACTTTTGCGTCGGTACAGTGATATTTTTTTTAATATTTTTTTTATATTAATGGCTTCATGCTTCATTACTATACCATCGCAACTGAAGAGGCACTGTATTAAATAATTTATTAAAAATATTTACATAAAATGACAAATTTAATATAGATGATGATATCGATCCAATGTGCTAAAATTTTGTTTACAGTCATAAAGCGAAATTGTACTTAAATTATTTAAAAAAAAATACAATATAAACTAAAACTAATAAAAAAGGAGGTCAAATATGAGGAGTTCGCAACAGAAACCTTATAAGAAAATGCTGTTGCGTTAAATACTTACGAAGCAACCAATGTTTTGTAGTGTATTAATAAATAGAGGAATACAGTTTCAGTCCTAATGTTGTCTCCGATGTAAAAGTTTAGAATAAATAAAAGAATACCTACTAAATAATTCTTGTAAATCAATACCAGTAACCAATGTTACACATTCGCTTTTTAGGGCTTCTGTAAATATGTAACACATAATAATATCCGCTTTAAGGTTCAAGTACGGTCAACCGACATTGATTTATTGGATTTGTTTGAAAAGTAAAGAAATATATAGAAAAAATTCTTTAATTTACAACAAGAGAAGTATGAGGAGGAGGTAGTTCATAATCTTCTTCGATACATTTTAATACAGCCTCAGAATACTGAACACTTAAACCAGAAGGTGCGTAGGCGCATAAAATCGAGGCAAATATTTTGTGCTCTTACAGCGTATGTATATTGAAGTAATAGCTAATATTATAAAGAATGGAGATTGGTATTTATGTTTGTACCTAATGGATAAAATTAAAAACTGTTTGACCGATTTAAAAAAAAAAAATCATCTATAGAAAGCTACATAATCAGCCAATAACATAGACTATATTTTTAATAAAGTTACGCGAACGAAGTCGCGTGCAAAAGCTAATATGTAGATATATAAATATTCACACATTCCACACAGCACCATCTAGTTCCACACTAAGTAAGTAATGCTTGTATTATGGATACCCGACAGTTGATATACTAATATACATAGATTACTTTTTTTTGTAAATACATACATATTATAAATACAAAACATCCATAACTCAGGTACAAAAGTAAAATGTTAACACATAAAACATTTGCCCCTAGCGGGATTCGAAACCGCGACAGTTTGGTTAACAGATAGGGTTATTAACCATTAGACCAAATGTGTCGTCATAATAAAACCTAATTAAGTTTTTTCCTTGACGAGCCCGTTGGATGAGTGGTTGGGGTGTTTGCCTTGACGCTCTGTTCTAGGGTTCCCATGTTCCATTCCCTGGTCAACTTTGGAATTCGTTCGATTTCGGGCCACCTACTATCAAGTGTGTCTGCCTTTCTGCCGTAACATAAAAAAACCGGGAGCGAGTCGCTAGTTAAGTTATAAAAAATAGACGGGCATTTTTATTATACCTACTATTATATATAGGTATATATTTTTTGTTAGTTTTTTTATTCAAAATTGCTCCTATTGTTACCCACTTAACTTCATAATGCAACTTTTAAAGGTTCATTAAACGCGTCCACTTTTTTCCATTAAATTGAGTGTTACTGAAATCCATTAAAACTGCCTTTATTGGTAAACATTTCTAACGTTGAAGAAGAATTACGTAAAAAGTTAAACGAAACCATTCTTGTGTCTGTGAAACCTATATTGAACCAATAAAATTATTTTTATCTATTTGCAATGTGTGTCACAGTAACTCAATTTATTTTTGCACAAAACATTTTTTGTGGTGTTATTGAGGAGGCATTCGAGAGTGATGGCAACACACCTGTCACTCAATTATGCGAAAGTTTGTGAGAATCGATGCTTTAATAGTCGTCTCGCACAATTTTGTTTTGTACAAAATGTACAAAATATTAAAAAAAACGGGTGCCACTATCGCTGTGGCGGCGCTACCGTAGTCACAGCGATAGATGATGTCAAATATTTTCTCAAGTGTTTTTCATTTTTCAACGCAGACAAAGTCGCGGGCACCAGCTAGTCTATTACAAATTTTCTTAAATATTCTAACTAAATATTTATTATTTATATTTTCAACCTATATTAAAAACTTTTGTCAAAGTTTTTATAAACTAAAGTTTTTATAAACTAAAGTTTTTATAAACTAAAGTTTTTATAAATACTTATAGGATGCGGAAATTCCTTTTTATATTATTAGGTAGTTTATTCTACCAACAAGTTGATTGTCAGCTAGCTATAATATTAAGGGCCTCTTTCACCAACTACAAGTAAAGTGTTGATTAGTTACTTTTATAAATAATTTTATGTTTTATTAAATTATGCACTCGATTTACTGCATCCTTCGATAGGTGAATTTTTTTTATGATTTTCTTTTTAATGTTTGGGACTTTTACCGTACAAACAAATGTATATCATTTCCATCATTCCCGGTTACCGATGAATTTAAATAGCGGTTAGCCTACTTGACACTTTACTCAGAGATGGTGAAAGAGGCCCTAAAATACATATTCTTACAGCATTTAGGAAGGGATTATATTTTATTTTATTGTTAAAGACGTTTCTTAATATCTTACCTGAAATGAAAACCAACATTGCATTGTAGATTTCATATTTTGAAAACGTATATCAAATCCGGAAACTTAATAAGATAAGCTAGCTTTTAATTTATATTTTATCGCTTAATGTAGTACTTTACACACTCTGTAATTACTCGATTTATTGCTTTTATGCTATTAAATAGGTTTTATTAGCATTATTTTATTTTCTGTGATTTACAGACTGATTGTAACGCCTCACTCATTCTTCTGAGTTATATTACTGAAATACAAATACAGAAAAAAATAAAGTACCTAGGTATAAATCGATTTAGCATATAAAAAACACTTTCGTCTGAAAAGGAAAAATCTATCGTCTTAGAGAAAATTATTAATTCAATAAATATACAATTAATACTAAATTAAATTTACAAATTGACACAATAATAAACTTCGCCTTCACCTTTACAATATCTGAACTTGATTTAAAAAAAAAAAACTTGCCATATCGTGACCAGAGCCTATTTTGAAGAAGCTCATCTTCAATATTGGTCCTATTTAAAATTTTATTAATTTTTAATAAAAATTTTAATAAAAATTTTAAAATTTTAATAAAAATTTTAAATTTTTAATAAAAATATTAAATTTTTTAATAATAATTTTATATTATTATTAAAAATTTTATTAAATTTTATTAAATTAATTTGTGTCAAATTTTATTAATTCAAAATATATAAATCACTAGTAACTTATGAACACAATTATAGAAGAATGGCTTAATTGTAATGACTATTTGCATGATGGAAACAACCTCGCCTTAAGGTTCGAACACACTATAAATCATAGGCCGTTACCTCAACAGCGTACTGGTTAGTTAGCATTGCGCCTTAGGTGCGAGGGCTACTCCTTTTCGAGAGCATTATTTATGTAACAGTTTAATCTTATTGCGTGTTCATTTGTACATTAATACGCCTTATAAATTAGGCTTTGTTCTTTAACACCATTAAACTGTTGTGAATTATAAATTAAAGTCGTTTTTGTTTTGTGATCTCATTTGGGTAGAGTTTATCTTCACATTATCACATGATATTAAGGTTTATGTCCGTTTGTTATATGTAATGTAACTTTCAAATAGTTATAATTTTTCAAATAATATACTTACATAAGTACACAGAAACTCACAAAATTAACACTTACCTACTCATTATTTTATTTTATTTTATTTATTTTATTTATTTATATTGTTATAATTCTAGTATCCACTCTTTATAATACTAGCTACGCCTCCCGGCTTTGCCTGCCTATTAATATGACTAAAAAGTTTTCTATGAAAAAATTCTCAATGATCAAGTAATGTCCTGCAGCGCCATCTAGTGGCCAATTACAACAAAAATCATGTAACTGGGAGATATAAGTGGTAGAACTTTATAGGTACTTAGATCATGGTTATTGGTCAAACATCATACACTATATATGAGTATAAATGTTAATATGGTTAGGGAATTAGTATAAAAATCCCCAAATTAAAATGCCCATGTCCAATAGGAGACGCTTGTATGGTGGGGTTTGATAATGATGATATTATTCTTATTATATCACTGGAACAAATCTACACAATTAAAAAAAAAATACACCCGAAACGCCATCTATTTGAATATATTGAACTTATTTATCTTAATTAACGTAATGTGACAACCCTTAACATAAAGTAAAATATTACAATAGTACGAGACGAGCAAGTAGTGTAATAGCGATTTGTACAGTAAGGGGCACGCCCTTAGAATAAGAACCCATTGTAGTACCTACATGCATTACATTGACTAGAGAATATCCGCGCCGTTGCTACTCCATCCAGGGTTTCTTAACCTGTGGTCCATGGACCCCCGTGGGGTCCGTGGATGAGTGCTGGGGGTCCATGTGACATATGAAAACAATAATATGTATGCTCATGATCTATATAAAAATGTAGGTCGATAACTATACTTAGTTCGCACGGTGGATTAAGAAGTTAAGACTTCTCGTAAAAAGTTGAGGGGTGCTCATCGAACGTGGCAGCAGCAACCATCTCACTAATTTTTAACCTTTTTTTTTATTAAGGGTGGCAGGCAGACTGACTGTACACTTGATGGTAGGTGGTTAAATAGTTAAGGCGTGTAAGCGTAAGAAACAAACAAAATCGCTTTTATTATTGTTTTTAACATAACTTACTAGCCGTTGCACGTGACTTTGCCCGCGTATCTTTATAAAATATGGCTCATGTTACTCTGATACTGATAATGTAGCTTTCTATAGGCGAAAGAATTTTCAAATTCGGTCCAATAGTTTTTGAGTTTACTCATTACAAACATACAAATCTTCTCTCTTTATAATATTAGTATAGACTAGTATAGAAGTATAGATTAATTATTAATACTTGTGTAGTACATTACAATTAAATAAAGTGCTCAATATAAATAACATTGTAAATTGAAGCCGATTCAAATTCCGTATTTCTATGAATTGCGGTACCTATATCTTGAGCCGGTTGGTTACGATTCGATCGGCCACTTCAAACTATGGCTTAACGTCACAAAAGTCGGCAAGATATACCTATCTGCTCTGCTGGACTGGATTAAACAAATGATGCGTAAACATTGCGGTAAAAACTAGTTTTATAAAATGTTGCCACCGATCCTGCTAGTGGCGGAAGTGTATTTAAATCTTTGATTAAAATGAATTTGTAATATGGATAGCCGATTTTAGAATTCGTCTAGCGATAAAATGGCATCCATTTTCGTATGTAGAAAGGAATCACATATGATATATCTGAACAGTTTAAGTAAAAACCTATTCTTTTCTAGATTCTATTTCGGACCAAGCACTTTAAAACATCTTTTATAATGCGCACTGCCAACGTTTGGAACTTCTGAGCTCATATAACCCAAATCTTTTCAAAGTTCGAGTGAGTTAGGCCTCATTCTTGCTACACAGTTGGTTTTTGGTCAAGAGAAAACCCAACTTTAATAAAAAAAAAATAATAATAATAAAAAAAAAATAGACTAAAAGCTTTACAAAATGGATTAGTTTGCAGTCATAAATTGGGAACCCAAACTGAAGTAACTACTCAGGCGTTAGTTTTTTTATTTTTTATTTATCCCTCGGGAATAGTCCTTTTATTCTGGATAAAAGGTACCCTATGTCCTTTCTGGTGTCCCAGACAACGTGTATGCAAAATTTCATGCTGATCGGTTCAGTAGTTTTTGCGTGAAACAGTTACAAACATTCATACATCCAAACATACTTTCGCATTTATAATATTAGTACGGATAATTAGCATCCATTAGACAACTAACAATTATTTATTTAAGCATCATAGCTTTGTCCTAGAACAGTTCTAATTGAATTATTAAACTATATCAAAATGCTGCTGTGCACATTGTAGCCGTTACGGTAATCACGATAATTATAATTACATCAAGCATATCGCAAACTATAACTATGTCGTTAAAATAAAACGGCGTTTTATATACATATAAGTTCATGAAATTAAATTGTATTTTATTAAAAATGCTATAAGTACTTTAAGTACCTACTATTATACGTAGGCTATAATAATATATTTATAATATTATGAACCCACTAGGGTGCAAGTATCTCTTCTGTGTATGGGCTTTGGCCTGTATTAAACCCACTAAGGATTCACAGGACTTAACGTGGTCTTTGTGATGACTATGAATTCAAACACCCAAAGGTACAGGCAGGACCGGGGGTTTGAACCTACGCTAGCAGTGTCAGAATCATAGATTTGGTAACATAAGGGCCTTTGCACACCACTTTATGCGCTGACGACGCGCGTTTTTGATGAGCAGTCCTCTGCGTGTTATCAACGCGTATTAACAGATTATACACGTTTGTATCGATACAAACGCAAATGAAACGGGCTTCAAACGTGCGTTTGTATCGCTTCAAACGTGCGTTTGTATGTATCGTCGTTTTAAATACAGCACGAAGGCTAGCGTAAGCAGAGTTGTCTCGAACAACGCCATCGTAATACTGGGGACAATGGCGGTGGGTCTCTGCGCGTTTGTAGCGATGTATCTGCACGATTTTACCCATACAAACGCAAGGATCGTGGGCAAAGGATGCCGGCAGCCTTGCGTTTGCTGAGCGTCCTAATTGCGTTCTACGCGCGTCGTCAGCGCGTAAAAAAAACGTGGTGTGAAAAGGCTCCAAGTATTTCTGTTTCTATTGCGTGTGTAGACAGTTCCTTAACCTATTGACAGATGGCGCTGCCAGTCTCATTTTATAGTTTTATACTATTTGTAATTATTTTTGCAATTTTTATATAATAATTATTATATTTAAGATAGTTGTTAAAAATATTTGGAAAAATGGAAATCAATACAAAGCTTTTTATTAATTATACTAAAACTCCTCAACACTTATTTTAAAAAAAAGGAAATGTGTTTATAAACACAAAAGCAATAGGTATACAGAAAAAGTTTATAGGTACTTTTCTTACAAAAAAAATGCTGTTTCCGCAGGATAATCTAAAAATAAAAATCAACTCCTGACCAAATGTAGGAGCAATAAAGATAAATGTTTTACTAACTAAAAAGAACAAAAGCTAGTACGTAATATTGTTATATAATATACGTAATTATACATAACACTAACATATATTAAGATAATATAATGATAAAGAATAGATGTCACGGAGTACGGGGATTGATACTCGGCTATTAATTAGGTACTTGTGACTACCAGACTTACTTGTTTGATATAAATTTAAATTATTCAGTCAGACGACCTAGATCAAGCCGTTATTATCGATTACGTAATATTTCAACTTAAAAGCGATTCAATGCCACTCGAATTTAAGTGCATTCCATAGATAATCAGGCAGATAACCTAATATGCAAAAAATGGCAAAAAAACTCTAGGTAATTAAAAAGGCTAAACATTCGTAAAGTTTACAATTTTTTTAATTAACCTTCGACGCCTGACGCAAAAACGGGGTGTAATACTCGTGTGCTGTGTATCTGTATATGAGTGTGTCTCTATGTCTGCAGTGAAATCGCAGCTCACAAACGGATGGACCGATTTTGTATATTATAATTATTTTTGTTAAAGTTGGCGTGATCTGAACTTTACCATGAGTTTACAATGAACGCACTCGGTAGCGAGAGCGTAAAATATTTATATGAAAAAGTGTCAACTGTCAATGTCAAATTGACAATTTTCGATATAAATATTTTACGCTCTCGCTAGCGAGTGCGGCCATTGTAACTCATTATCAGGTGTTCGAAAACCATCAGCCCATTTCCTAGTTGACAAAGGGATTTCACTAATTTCCACGTGTTAGATTCATCTGAAATTTGGAATACTGGTACCATCGGTGATATTACTCATGACATGGTAACCTTGACCTGATGCTGCAGCTTCAAATAGTCTGCGGCATACCCAGATCCTCAGATGTAGCGTGTTTAGACTCAATAGAAGGTCGGGGGTTAGTTTATAATGTTTATGAATTTGTATAGTTTATGAAACTTTGTACATTTAATATAAAAAAAATCATTCAATGAAGCAAAAATGTTTTTATATAAAACTAGCTGGTGCCCGCGACTTCGTCCGCGTTGAACGATGAAAGGTACCCTATGTCCTTTCCGGTGTCCAAGACAACGTGTATGCAAAATTTCATGGTGATCGGTTCAGTAGTTTTTGCATGAAAGAGTTACAACCAGCCATACATCCAAACATACTATCGCATTTATAATATTAGTACGGATTAGTACGGATAGTGGGAGGTAGGCTGACTTGGTGGTAAATGGCTACCGGCGTCCATTAACAAAAAGAAACGGCAAGAGGAGATGCAAACCCCTTGGCTATAACCACGTCCAGTTTTTATAAAAATAATTCTGAGTTTTGTTTTTGGAAAGTATTAAGCAGATGTATAAATAGCCCTCTCAAGGTTGTATAGAATAATGAAAGAGAAGCCAACAATCATTGAAAAATTAAGTTGCATCCGCAGGCGTAGCTCCCGCCTGTTTGGGTGTTGCTATACAATGTATTACTTCAGTTGTTATCATGATTAACGATAATAAAACGATTTGAAATTGAAATGTTTTATTATCCACTGCACTAAACAAAAGGTACAAAATATTAAAATTATAACATTATTATAACTTTTTAGCATACATACATACAATGATTATGATTGTTTATTTAATTGACATTTGACATAATCGTGAAATTTGGATTTTATCCAATTGATATCACAAATGAAGTCGCATTGAGGTTTAATGTGAATTAAGTAACATACTCATAATCACAATAAAGTATAATACTTTAATTATTTTAATACATTATTTCATCACGTACTTCTAAATAATTTGAGATTGAACACAAGCTTGGTTTAATATCGAAATTGTTTTAAAACCGTTTGTCCACATATGCCAACAAAAACTGATTTTATATTCAAAACTGGCTTTTTCTTTTTTGTTAGTCCCGTTCGAATGTAATTTACATTTTGATCAACATCGGCTACTGTTTGAACCTATATCCCAAAATAATGACTGGGTGTTTTTTTATTTTATTTTATTAGGGTGCGCCATTGTTTTCTGGTAGATTTTAAAACTAGTAAATATTCAGTACAGATTTTAGGTAACCTCCTTAATGCAAGCAGCGACAACACGGAGCAAATATTAGCTTAATAATCTATACTAAGAAGTAAAATTGAATTAGTGTTTGTTTGTGATATCAATAAAAATACTCATAACATCAGCTATCTGCCAGTGACAGTTTTGTCTAAATCGGTCCGGCCATTTCAGATATTAGCCGGAACCGGAACAAAGACAGACAGAAACCTTATTTTACTAACATATACTTCAATTTTAGGTACTTATTAATTTTTTATTTATTTATGTTAAAGTTTGACAGGCAGACTGACTTGTGGCCATCTACTTTATGGTAGGTGGTTACTGAGGCCTGTAAAATCAAGCAGAACCAGCTGCCTTACATTATAATTTTAAGCTAGTCAAATATAGTTTCACTAGTTGGTGCCCGCGACTTCGTCCGCGTTGAAAGGTACCCTATGTCCTTTCTGGTGTCTCAGACTACGTGTATGCAAAATTTCATGGTGATCGGTTCAGTAGTTTTTGCATGAAAGAGTTACAAGCATCCATACATCCATATATCTCGTATAATATTAGTACGGATATTTTTGCAATTAATTACATCATATAAATCGCATTCATATAATATATCCTATAGTAATTTGCTTTGTCTTGTAAAGACATAAAGGCACGCATGTGCGCATATATGCACACACGCGCATACAATAATATAATGCGGAAAGTGAAGGTATTCGACACTGACCTTGCTGAGTAATTTACATAGTTTTGCATACATCGAGTGGGCGGACAGAGGTGTGCTTTCGGCATCGGGCCATAGGGTTGCCAACATTTTAAATGTTTTAACTCGTTTTCATTCGAAAAAAATTAACATCAATTTAGGAAATCAGCGCCATCTATCAGCGCTGCAGTTTGTTCGGACCCCTATAGACTCTAAAACCGCTGAACCGATTTTGATGAAACTTTCGATCTTCTGATTGAAGGTGTTCCTGTGAAGTATGGTAGCGATCGGATGCGGACGAAGTCGCGGGCATATACTAGTACTACAATAAAATTAATGTTTTAATGAGTTGAGCTTATAATTTGAAATGAGCAGGCTCGCAAGTAGTATGTATTAAATAATTTCTTAGGATCGTTTTAACAAAAATGTAATAGGTACTATTATTGATAATGATAACATTGCAACCAGTTTTAGTTTAATTTACTTCAAGTTCAGAAGGTTTTGAATCTATATCTATCTATACTAATATTATAAAGAGAAAAGATTTGTATTATTTATGTTTGTAATAAATAAACTCAATAGGTTATATTTTATAAAGTTTATTATAAAATAAAATCGCTGTACGCCTCTGTCTCTTTCTGTTTCTCTGCTAACGTTATCTAAATTAACCAATAGACTTTGATACGTTTTGTGTATATAATTATCAGAAAAAATGCAATTGATTTATATATGCACTGAACATTGAAATATATTATACTTAAGCAATGTTTACAGAATTTTCGTAAGAAAGTTTTCTTGAGAGTGTCAGCCCTGAAAACAATACATTTGAGCTTCATTGCATCCTGATATAGAACGAAATGTGTTTGTTTAAATTAATTCCATTATTTCAAATTCATCCTTTTCTTATTGTAAATTGCATATCCATTTATAAAATTAGTATAAAGATAAATCTCGACTGACTCGTAACCACGCCCAATTCTCTAAGAAAAAAATAATAAATTGAAAGGTTTGATAATTTGTGATTTAACTTTTTGAAGTATAATAAAAAAAAGGATTATTCCTTAAAATTCAAACTCAATGAGGAGAAAAGGACGCCAAAAGAGACTTGTATGGGAAATATAATTTTCACTGTCGAAGTCATGTAAAATTTGGTGTGAATTACATACGGAATATCTTCGCATGTAAAATTCATGAAGTATATTTTGACATTTTCCCCTAAATTTTACAAATATTAATCCCTCAAAGAAAAAAAATAGTGATGAAATTTTATGGTAAAAAATATTTTTCCGGTGTGTTTACTTTAAAGTTGGTATAGCTATCAATGTTTCAACGTATTAACATTAACCCCAAAAAAATGGCAGTGAGAAGCTATACTTTTTGTATAAGATTTTATGGATAATAATAAGCTGAAGACAGAAATGAACATTTGTTAGTTATGTACTACACGTTTGGTCTAGTGGCTAGTAACCCTAGCTGTTAACCAAACGGCCGCGGGTTCGAATCCCGCTAGGGGCAAATGTTTATGTGTTAACATTTTACCTTTGTACCTGAGTCGTGGATGTTTTGTATTTATAATATGTATGTATTTACAAAAAAAAACTAATTTATGTAGTATATCAACTGTCCGGTATCTATAATACAAGCATTAGTTGCTTAATGTGGAACTAGATGGTGCTGTGTGGAATGTGTGAAAATATTTATTTATTTATTTATTTATATTTATGTAATTCTTCTTTTATTTAAAATTCAAGAGAAAAGGTGATTGACTGTCCTTGTTATTATAATAACGTTAAATTAATATATTCATTTGATATGCTTTTTCGAAAATTTTACAACTTTCATAAATAGGGCGAAGCGTATCATCAAATGAAATATTATTTAAACCCGTACTTCCGTACTAATATTATAATTGCGAAAGTATGTTTGGATGTTTGTAACTCTTTCATGCAAAAACTAGTGAACCGATCACCGTGAAATTTTGCATACACGTTGTCTGGGACACCAGAAAGGACATATGGTACCTTTCATCGTACAACGCGGACGAAGTCGCGGGCACCAGCTAGTCTTTTATATAAATAAAAATTAATCGCCAAATATATTGCTAAGCGCAAAACTCGAGAAAGGCTGGACCAATTTTTTTTCTCAAAAGGCCGACGGAGGTTTTTATGAACAGAAAAATTGGAAAAAAATCTAAAAAAAAAATGTCATTTTTAGTTTAGTGTTATTTAGTATAATACGTCCAGATTTATACATATTATTTTCTTTTTTGGTTTTGTTAGATTGTAAATTCGATTTTTTTTCTGTATCCCCAAGTAACTATTAGGGCGTGTCTTCTACGGTTCTCAAGATATGTTATATTTATACTGAACAGTGAAATAATTAATAATTGATCAGATATTTTCAATATTTGTGCCGCTCGCTTTGCAAGGTGATCCACACATTTACATAATCCACTCCTGCGCATTTTAACTCAATCCTCAGCACGACGTTTTGTATCGTTTATGTAATATGAGTGGAATTCAGATAGATCAACAAAGAAATTCAATATTAATTTTTGTTACTTAATTATCCGTATTAATATTATAAATGCGAAAGTATGTTTGGATGTATGGATGTTTGTGACTCTTTCACGCAAAAACTACTGAACTGATCACTATGAAATTTTGCATACACGTTGTCTGGGACACAAGAAAGGACATAGGGTACTTTTCATCTTTCCACGCGGACGAAGTCGCGGGCACCAGCTAGTTATCTATACTAATAAAAATAAAATGTTTTGTAAGTTTGTAATGTCAAAATAACTTCTTTTTACTAAATGAACATCAAAGTTTATACGATACTTACTTGTAACAAATAGACAATTTATAAAAATTTTGCCTGCATGTTTGTTTATTCCGGCTAATCTCCGAAACGGCTGGACCGATTTTGACGAAACTTTCAATGGCAGATAGCTGATGTTATAAGGCAAATTTAATTTAAGAAAAATTAATATATATATATAAGCAGTGTCCGTCCATGGGCGCGCCCCATGCGGACGTCGCAGCAAAACATGGCCCGGTTCAGCAAAGTAACCATTAAATAATTTATCATTACATTTATAAGAAAATCTTCATTATAGCTAACCATAAAACAAATTAGTAATGATGTTTATTGACACTTATTTCTATTATTAAATCAAATTGTAATAATTATTGTGATTCTATTTACTATTATTTTTATGTATTAATAATCATAAATTCTTGATTGGTGGACTTAAAAATGTCTGAACACCTTGGGCTTGAGCTTTTTATAATTATATATTCTTTACAAAAAATAAACCTAACCTAACTCACTGGACTGACACAGTACAGTGACATACACACGCAAAGAAGATTATTTTCATGTATAATATAATGTAATAATAATGCAAAAAATATTACAATTAAATTTGAAACCGGACATGGCGCCATCTATTGGACGATTACCCAACCTAGACAACAATAAGTTAATTTATTGACTTGTTATGTCAATAAATTAACTTATTCCGCCTCTTACTTAGAAAATCTCGAATCAATCAACTTAAGACATCTTAAGCTAAACATTCCAATATAAATCAAAATCAAAATATTTATTTATCAATTAGGTTTCTCCAAGAAACTCTTATGATCGTCATTATAAAATTAAATTTACCAGTGTTTCGGAAAAAAGCCTAGATGACGATCCTGAGAAGAAACCCGAAAGAAACTGAGGAGATTCTTTTTGTCATCTTTCAAATATAAAATTACAACAATTACACTTAATTTTAAACAAAAACAAAGTAGGTATTATATACAATACTAAACATTCCGAATCGCTTAAATCCTGGCTTCATTGTCGCTTAAATAATCAGTGATTTTATAATAGCCTTTCGAGAGGAGTTTGGTTTTAATGACTTTTAAATTGCTAGCTTAGAATTTGATTAATTAAGCAAAGTTTCTTAATATTTGTCTATGACACTTTAGCTAGATAAAGTTTATTAACAAATAGTGGTTTTTTTTTATTACATAGAGTAGTTTATTTAAAAAAAAAACAAGAATGGACAGTATGTATTGTATGGGGCCTGGCGAACACGGCAAAGACAACACACAAACAGCACACCACATGAGCCGCAGACGGCTCTAGTGGTAAAAGTACGTTCGGATATTTTGTAGGCACATTTTTTTTATGAATATTGTTGCGAATATTCATAAAATATTTTACAAGAACTTTTATCAATATTACGTTATTATAACACTCAATAGTTATAATGAAATAGAAAAAAATATTATTATTACCTCACATCTTGGACAACTCATCCTGGACTATTGGTGTGAAACGCTATACGTACGTACGTACGTTGCATATGATGCAATGATGGCATGTGCGAGACAAGGACGACGCCAATCGAGTCCCTGTCATACAAGCCAAAGTTATATATTTACATGTACACGCACACATAGAGCTGAAGGATTTCAAAGGCAACTATTCCTCTATCGACTTGGCGACTGCTTGGCGACAATGAATGCTGTTGTTATTATATTTTTGTTTAAAAAATAACGTCAATTTGTCATGTTCTTATACAGAATTATGTCTTTTCTACGTGTACTCAATATGTTGGCATTAGCTATTTTATCTGAGTCCAGTGGATTTAGTTTAATTTTTCCACTTCACGGGTAGGTATATTTTGAATATTTCCTTCTTTCTATATTTTAAAACATCAATAACAAAATACGTTATTCGTTTACATGAAATATGGATATTATGGATGCGTATTGGTTATGGCTTCTGGGATTTTTTTTTAGTTTTTATTTGTAAATCTAAATTAATGGTTATAATTACTTGCAATAATTAATTGAAGGTGTATTAAGTATATATTTTTAACATTATTTGTAATTAACAGAGAGATAATGTGTGAGCAGTAGATACCTGTAACTGGAATGCAATAGTAAATTTGTTTGTTTATTTTTGTTTTTGACTTAATGATTTTTTGCTATGCTGTTGATATTTCATTTAAATAAAATAAAATATAGTTTTATGTATGTACAACGTAAAAGATAAGATATATACATACAATACGCTCTAAGAAAATATTACTCAGAACGAACCTACACGTGTTCACGTAAATACACGGTCGTTTCCACTACACAGACGGCCAGACCCATTTTTTATTTTGTTTCTATTAGACTGCTATGTTCAGTATAAAATATCCGAACGTACTCACCGGTGAGTGGGAGATCGTGCTTTGAGAGGCGAACTCGCGCTCCGGTCCGTCCGGCCGCCAGTCCGCTAGTCCGCCGCATAGCACCACGCGTGTCGACCGTTTCATGTGCTTAATTTATAACTCTATTCCCAGCCGTGAACCGCATTTAGAACTGACCTGTGAACGTACACAAATAACGCAGCCGTGGACAAAAACGTTTTGTGCCCAAATATAGTGAACTGTACAAGCGGTGTACTTGAAAATTTGTGCTCGGACAGAAAAAAAACCATAGATAATCATTTCTAAACATCTCGCAGCCGCAGCCGGCCTGCTTGCGTGAGTATTTTGAAGTTATCTTAACTGTACTTTCCATGCTTTGACATCGCCATCGCGGTTCTAGAGGCGTCCAACGTATTCGCGGAAAAAAACACTTGTCGGCGATCCGAATGATCGGCTACTTGGTCGCCAGTTAGAAAAGTATCTGGGTCGCACTTGGATATTGCCCGGCTGCTTTTAATGAAGTGAATCGGTGTAAATTCGACGCTAAACTGTTGCTTCAGATGTCTGCCACGATCGATTTGCATTCTGAATGGTTAATTACAATTAATTTTTAGTTATTTCGATGAGTTTCTTAGCTGATTCATATTCAATTGATGATGATGATGATGATGATAGTATTCGCTTGAAGGTGAAGCTATTGCTTATTCTACAATTTATTTTATATTTTATGTTATTTATTATAATGCATTAGTATACTTTAATTTAATTAATACTGAAGTTTAATTAAATTTAGTTTTCTTTATAGTTTATTCATTTACAAGTAAATATTACACGCACATCTTCCTAGTTTATCGCTCTTTCCATTAGTGAAAACCGTATCAAAATCTGTAGGGTAGTTTAGAAGTAGTTAGTGGTGAAACAGACAGACTGGGACAGCTACTTACCTACTTTGTTTTATAATAATAAGTATCTATAGATGTATAGAATAGATGAATCGAAATTTCCGAATACCTATAGCAATGGTAGCAGGATCGAATGGTATATTCCCAATATGTCCCATAAAAAATGTCCTATTTATATAGTTCAAGTATTCTCCTAATGTCTATAAAATAAAACCGTATTATGTCTATAAGTCGGAGGCGAGTCGCTAGTTAGAAATAATAATAACTTCGTTCAAGTATGAATATAAAAACATTGTAAACATTGATTACCTATATAAATATTATCATTCCGTAGTGAGCTAAGTAGGTATAGTTCTGCAGTTCTTACAATGAGAGGCCTATGTCCTATGTCCAGCGTTGGAGCGAATTTAATACAATACCTATTTGACATGTATGGGATACTTAATAATACAGTACAGTGCCAAATTTCCTCTTTACTCAGGCAGACTGCTTCTGCACGTAATAAAGAATAAATAGTTATTTTATGATAAAGAGTGGCAGACAAACTGCCGGCACACAAAGGTAAGGTCCTTACCAGCAACACAAAGGAAACACAACACGATTCCAATTAACTGTCGATTAGTTGAATTATAAAAAGCATTTTATCGAATTTTTTTTATTGAACAAAAAATGTTACTAGAATTAGATACTTACACACAAGTCTTTAAAAAATGTTTATAAATTAATAAATTAATATTTAAATAAAAAATCCTTTATTTTATAAAATCGCCTTTATTGAACATGTTGGCTAATAAAGTAACTACGTGGAAAAAATTGCGAAACACCATAATAATGATACTCTGACGAAAGTGATAAGTAAACAGAAACGCTCATATTTTGAAATGAATTGATGGATTCATTGATAAAGAAATATGTCGTTCTCGTATCTGGCTAGTTTAAGATTATTTTGAAAGATGTTTTTGACCTGAATACGTCTTTAAATTCATAGCTTCCATAGTGGAAGTTTAATTTAGAAAATTTATAATTTTTGTGTGATAGGATACATTTTCTACATTCAAAATTTAATTACACCACTCTATAGCTAATGGATGAAAGTTTTTATTTTTGTATATATGGTATATTCGAAGTCATTTGATATATATAATATGATAAAAAAAAAAAAACACATGGCCGGGTCCATGACACAGCTTTTTTATTATAAAATAAATTGGAATATGTAAAGATTATAGTCCATTGAGAAGTATATTACTCATCTGTCATTAAGACAGACAAACAAACATATGTGAATGAGGAATATATATTGCTCTAATAAAGAAAAGAAGGTTTCCTTGAAGCTTTTTCACTAGCTTTTTTCTAGTACCAGGCGAGTCGAACCTACTGGCCTACCAACAAGACTATTAAGGTTGAAAAGTGAATGTCTTCGGAAGAGAAAACAATTAAAATTACTCTAATAATATGACATCTTATTTAAAAAGTTAATATATCTGAAATCTACTGCTAGATGTACCGTTGAATGAAACATTGTAATAAGTTATTATTATTTTAGTATGATATAATAGATCTTAATTAAAGAGACCAATAGATCTATCTTATAATAGACCTGTCATAATTTGATAGTTCATAATCTAGATACATAAGGTATGTTTGTTTTTGTAATTTTGTTATTTTTAAATAGTATAATTTGAAGGCGGTTTTTTCACCATCAGTTAGATAACTTTTCACTGAATTTTCATATCTATACTTATAATAAAAAATAATTAAGTGTTTTTCCCGAGCGCTAATTTGTAATATTGTTATGTTGAACCTACTTATATGGGTACCTGTATTCCAAACTATGTCGACATAGGAAGCACTCGACATAGGATTCTACATAGGAAGCATTCGACATACAAATACAAAATAATTTAAGCCTAGGTACAAAAAAGTTATAAGAGGCCTCCTATTAAGTATAAAAATACTTGTATCAGGAGACCCCCGAACACCTACCATCAAGTGGACCATCAGCCTATCTGGCGACCTTCAAAAAAATAAACAAAAAAAATTTAAATAAAAAAGATGTGAACGAACATATCTAATTAAGAGAGCCTTTATTAAGCGATTGGCTTAAAACTAATAGTTAGGTTATTTTTTTTACAATAAATAACTATCTTCTTAAATCTTAAATTGAAATTATGAATGGGACATTTTGAGAATAGTATGTAAATTAAATATTTATTGAAGGTTGCAAAAGTCCACAGAGATACTTTAAATTAAAGTTGGTGGTCATTTTGGTAACTGTAAATTAATTTATTTTTGAAATTCCCAAATTATGGGACATTTCTTGTGGGAATAGAGCAACTAGTTGTCGCAATAAATTTAAATAAAAAAAACGTCTTGCGATGTTACCATTTGCTTAGTGAAAATAATAAAAGAGATAGGGAGAGAGATCCGGCAAAAACGAGACCACGTAATTGATTTTCGGCAAGTTTTGCGAAACACTGTAAAAAATATCGAGTCCATACTAATTTCGCCTTGACACGGCTTAAAATGCGTTTTGCGTTGGTGCAACGTACATCCATTTTCAGTTTCAAGTACAAAACAATATTCTCTAACTGAGTCATCCTAACCAATACACTGGGTACCCTATGTCCTTTTCTGTATCCCTGACTACGTGTATTACAAAATTCACGATGATCTTTTGAGTAGTTAAGGTGTGAAAGCGTAACAAACAAACATACTCAATTTCGCATTTATAATACACTGGACCGCAAAGAAAAAGGGTCGGTTAGAAAATCTTTAATATCTTCAAAAGTACTTGACCTAGCTTTAAGAAATCCGTACTTCCGTACTAATGTTATAAATGCGAAAGTATGTATGGATGTTTGTGACTCTTTCACGCAAAAACTACTGAACCGATCACCATGAAATTTTGCATACACGTTGTCTGGGACATCAGAAAGGACATAGGGTACTTTTCATAGTTCAACGCGGGCGAAGTCGCGGGCACCAGCTAGTAAAGACAAAATTGAAGCTAAACTAAATAAATTTTATTTTTACAATATTCTTTAATTTAATCTTTATTTCATTTATAACTAGGTCAGGTACTTTTGAAGATATTGAAGATTTTCTAACCGACCCTTTTTCTTTGCGGTCCAGTGTATTACCTATAAATGCGAAAACGAGTATGTTTGTTTGTTACGCTTTCACACCTAAACTACTCAAAAGATCATCGTGAATTTTGTAATACACGTAGTCAGGGATACAGAAAAGGACATAGGGTACCTTTCATTCAACAAAAATGTATACTGTTCCTGAGGGATCATTTAAAAATAAAAATACCTACGCCTGACAAAAATATATGAGCAATAAAGTTAATTTTTAATGTTTGTTAACAATAGTATAAACGAGCTCAGTACCCTAAAAATGTGTGGTCATTCAAAAATAAAAAATGTTACATACCTAGTTATTTTTTGCAACAAATATAGTAACTAACAAGCACAAAGAAACTAATGTAAAATCATAACTCACAAACCCAATCAAAACACAGTAGCCATTTATTCATACAAAAATGAGCATTGTTTTAAGTTTGAAATCAATAAAATTTAATAACAAAGTGGTCAGTTATCGATAAGGAGTGATTAAGTAATGCCTTTCATGTTTCATGACCAAGGCAAGTCATGGCAAGGTCAAAAACAATGTAAAGACAGCAAAAACAACACGAACTTTGACAAAAAAAATTAAAGAATTCCTTTGTCATGAGTTCACGACTGTACCTACAATATAAGAATTAATTGTCTATGACTTGTATTGATTTAAACTGGCTATTTTGCTGCTTCGTAAATTATAAAAATAATTCATTTTTGTTTTCCTTAAAAAAAATATTTTCTTTTTAAAATTAATAATGTATTTTAGGCTATTTTACTTTTTTATGTTGAGGTCGACAGACAGGCTGACGATCCATTTGCTACTGTCAACTATAACACAAGTAACTCCACAGTCAGATGCTGCTATAGCAGAGTTAAGACATTGATAGGGAAATGCTCTGACGACACGTTTTGTCTAGTGGCTAGTAACCCTAGCTGTTAACCAAACGGTCGCGGGTTCGAATCCCGCTAGGGGCAAATGTTTATGTGTTAACATTTATCTTTGTACCTGAGTTATGGATGTTTGTATTTATAATATGTATGTATTTACAAAAAAAAAAGTAATCTATATAGTACATCAACTGTCTGTTATCCATAATACAAGCCTATAGTTGCTTAATGTGGAAATAGATGGTGCTGTGTGGAATGTGTGAAGATAAATATTTATTATTATCATCCCTCGCTTTTTTATGTTAAGGTTGGCAGGCAGACTGATAGTCCACTTGATGGTAGGTGGCTACCGTCGCCAATAAAACAAGTAACGCAAACTAAGTAAGGTACAAAAGTACCTTATCTCCTTTTATGTACGAGTATCACTGAAAACGTGTATATATGCAAAATTTCATATTAATCGGTTGAGTAGTTTAAGGCGTGAAAGCGTAACAAACAGACTCACTTTGTAACTTAGGATGGTTATACTTATTTTCTTATTTTTATTTATTTATAATTTATAATATAAAATACATGTAAAATGATAACCATAAAATTTAATCTCGTGTTATCATTTGTAATTATTATTAAAATCTAACAATATACTTACTATTAATTACAATTTAAAAAAATCGTTATATTGTTGCATACATAGATCCGAAGGTAGGCTGTTGATAAGGTGTGGGATAATTTAAGTGGTAGTCCTTTCGCTGTATGTATTACTAGCTGGTTTTCAACGCGGACGAAGTCGCGAAGAACGATAAAATGTCTATGTCCTTTCTGATGTCCCAGACAACGTGTGTGCAAAATTTCATGGTGATCGGTTCAGTAGTTTTTGCGTGAGAGTTACAAACATCCATACATCGAAACATACTTTCGCATTTATAATATTAGTACGGATTGGCGCGCTGTGTACTTATATTTGTACATACGTGTCATAGTACTTGCTAATGGTTTTTCATGCAAACTGTACAAGACAATGGCGACAAAGACCCTTCCCTTCTCTTTTAACTAACCAACAAGTCTCATTATAAGTTGTACACTAACGAATGCAAATAATAACACTCACCTTGGACAAATCACAGCGATCATTCGCGAAATATTCTTGGTTAAACACCTCGTGACAACCGCCTCGTTTGTTTTAACTGCAAGGAATTTGTTGATTAGATAAAACACGAAGAGCATATTATTCTTAGAAATGATAATTTGCTATTGTATATTGGACTAATCTGACGCGGCCTGGCTTCCCCTGTGAGCTATATGTATTTTATGTACATCTGGAATAATGTACCTTTGAAATAGTGAAAAAAATTGTCAAATATCCACTCCACATATAAACACATACAAAATCCGTCCTCTAAAGTTATAGTACTTAATATTACGTAGATTACTACTATACTACTAGTAGTATAGTCTGAAATTGACTAGTCTATACTAGTCAATATACTACTCGGTATGTATGTATTGTATGTATGTACTCGGTATATATGTATGTATTGTATATAATATCATATCTAAAAACTAAATTTGTACTCAAAACATTTTCGCTACTCGTGTCATCAAAGGCGTTGTTATTTTTTAAATCATAACAAAAATACTGAAGTCATTTTTTTCTACTGAAATCTCCATACAATAAATGAGATTAAAAAATTCTAATATAAAAAATTAAACATTCGTAGCTTTAGTAGAAAAAAAAAGCAATATCTTGTCTTGGCTCTGTTTTCACTTTGATGATGATAGGTTAATGGTTTTTTTTTGTATGTAAAATTGTGACCCTTCGTATTCTCCTGTTTAATAATAATTTCATCACGACTTTCACAAAGTAAATGTCGATTTTTACATACAATTAAATGCAAATTTTTCTCATCTCTTTCTTCACTGTAGGACTTTTGTTTTTAACTACCACGTGTCGATGGGATTGAGATGTGTTTGGCTCTTATATTATATAGGTGCATAACTTTTAGGGCTTTCAACATACAAATGTATTTAAAAATATTCAACTCTAGTAAATAAATTCTCACATTATATTTGATTTTATTTATTATTATAGTATTAATTAATTGTTTTTGTATTATATCCAAACAATGAAATTTAATTTTTATTCAGTCATTTATAATAATAATTCAGTCAGTCAAGTCATTTTCAATACATTTCTTCTCATAATTTTGGATAGAAATTGTCACGTCATTTAGCCCCAAAAACAGATGTTTGCAAAATGATCTAGATCAATAAAATAATTGATATTTAACTGAACCGATTTTGATCAAACTTTGTAACTGTATGTAATTTGGTTCAACTTAAAAGATAGGATAGTTTTTATTTTGAACCCGGGCGAAGCCGGGAGCGGGCCACTAGTATTTTATATGTTTTTAGTTGCAAATCCTTACATGTAATTGAAACAAAGTCCCCCGCCGCGTCTGTATGTCTATTTGGGATGATATCAAAATCTACTGAACCGATTTTAATGCGGTTTTCACTAATGGAAAGACCGTTAAACTGGGAAGGTTTTCATTATAATTTGCAGAAGACAATTGTACCCGCGTGAAGCCGGTAGCAGGTCGCTAATATACACATAAAATTATATAATTTGACTGAAAATTCAATATAAGTTGGAATTTTAACAAACATTCAACAATAACAACTATATCTTGCATTAATCAATTATAAGCTTATCTCTGAGCTGATATAATTTCTCTCAATAGGGTGGGAAAATTTAAATTTTATTCAGAATTATTTTAGTCCTCACATAGTGGCAGCCCTGAGTCGACACAGATATACTAGTAAGCACTCTGTATTTATTTGTTAAATATTGATATCGGTCGTCGTCGGACGTAAATAATTTTTCAACTTATTCAACCACCGGTACTTATATTAAGTGTTTTTTTATTATAATTGTTGGTTCGTAGTTGAAGCGAATGTTCATTATCAATTGCAAATAATTATTAAGTGTCTATTGATTTTTGAAAATATATTTACCTATTACTTTTACTGTATTTATTTTTTATAAAATACTAGCTGTTGCATGCGACTTCGTCCGCTTACCTTTATAAAATATATCCTATCTCTCAAGTTGGATCAAACTGCACACAGTGTGCAAAATTTTATTAAAATCGGTTCAGTAGTTGAGTTCATCGCGGACAAACAATGTGATACGAAATTTTTATATATATGCATGTCAATGTTATTAATTTAAAGTTTATAAATGTTGACCGGTTTCTGACCCCATACGTTGTTCTCGATTTTTGAGAAACGCCCACAAAAATTATCTCACTCGACTACAAAGTATGGCTTATCCCAATTCTCTTCGCAGAATAATAAAATTGTCGTGTCGTATTAGTCATAACCATAACGCGCCTTTAGTAACTGTATTTCTTACCCAAAAAATGGGGCGTGGCTGTGTCGTGGACACGGCTTGTGTTTTACGTGAAATTTATATACACAAAACGAATTTGACTATACCATAAATATCAAAAAAATCTTTGGTTCTTTAGCTATTGAGTAGTTTAATTAAATTTTGGGAGTATATTATAGATTGTAATTACAGCATCAAACTCTGTTAGTTTTATGAATTGCCTCCCACTATGGAAGCGTCTAGTCTAGTCCAATGATTAGGACTAGACGCATAATTAAGGGTTCATCACAACGATAAATATGTCATCAAGCTTTATATTACCTACTCATATATAGTAGGTATATATTTTTCAACGCGGACATAGTCGCGAGCATCGAGCAGAATTTTTGATCGAACATCTAAGCCAGTATCTACTAAAAGTTTCAGAAATCTCCCAATTGCATGACTCAATAAATGCTGGCACAGTAAATAATATCTCGTAACTGACAATTAACACAAAACGTAACACCAGTAGCATACACCGGCATTGTTGTGTTGGTTTCACTGTGGGAACTACTGCATACAATAGCGTTTCATGGTAATTCTCATATGCAATATGGAAGCAGTAATCGGTCCCGGAAAGTGGGTAATGCCTTTTAGTAGAACAAGTGAACCCTAATAATTCGTTGGTGTGGAAATTATTTACACAGTCTAATGCTAAAAGAAAAAAATTAATGTTATAGAGCTTATAAAAAAGCTAATTGTCCACTTAGTTCTACCATCAAATTCTCATCGCTTTTCGACACACAGATAGAGCAAGTGCACTGATGTGCAGGCCTTAGTTGAATTAAGAATGAGTGGTTAGGAGATGATAGGAAAATAGGGAAATAGGGATATCTCATATAGTCGCTACCCAATATACAAAATCACACGTGTTTTTGTCCTAAATCTAAGAAGAAATTTATAAAATTCAAAAACTTTTATGAATAATAATAATTTATTTGCTGAATATAGGTGATTACAATGGTTTTATAATTAATAAGGCTCCCTACATTCTACCCTTTGGGGTGTGCAAATATTTTGAGAACAAAATAATTTTTTAATCACCACCATCCACTAAAGTATCAGACATATAATCTTTTAAATCATAGTAACATTTATCAACTAGTAATTCTTTAATTTTCTTCTTAAATATATTAATATTGAGCTGCTTAATATTGTTCGGGATTTTGTTATAAATGTCTGGTGCCAGACAAAAACACTTTTGTGCATAAGAGGTGTGTGTGCTTTGCGAATACACAGCCTATTTGGATCTCTTTCAGCTCTTTTACTGTGCTCTGAAACTCGTCTAAATAAGATAGGGTTCGCTTTTACATATACTAGAACCTCATATATAAAAAGTGAAGGCGGTGTTAGTATTTTATGTTTTTTTAAAATAAGGCATCTTTTTTGTGCTTTGATTATAATGTTATTTATTTAATTCATAATTTTTTACAATTTTTCTATGCACAACACTATTCAAATAATACCTGTTTAAAAAGTCTGGGCAAAGCTTCTGTTGATTTTTTTCTGATGGGAAATAAGTTCGGTAGTCAAACTCGATTCATTATTCCTGTTTAACCGATGGTCAAAAATAAACACAGGTTTCAATTAAATTTAACCAAGTTTTATGATCATTTTATTAAACTGCTTAACGTTGGGTAGGTGCATAAAAAAGAAAATATTTTGGACATACCTTTTATGATCTCCCGGTTATAGAGCATTTGAAAATTATTTTTATGGTGTTTTAAAAGGATTTTTATTGCGTTCTTAATGGGTTTAAATTTGTCACAATGTAAACTGAGACAGTTTGCTTTAGTGCCATTTCATTTTTTTATTAAATTTGTTTTCATTTTATAGTTTAAACATTTTTATAAGTGCCTTTTATGATCATACTGCCAGCTCCCGGCTCGCATGTATGCAATTTTATTTCTATAAATAATATACGAAAACCTTCCTCATTTATCGCTGTTTCCATTAGCGAAAACCAGGAAAAAGATTAAACGCCTTACGAATCGCTTTGTAGTAAGAAAATTGTGTTTGGAGTAAATTTTTGTACACAAAAAGGATTATGGTAACTTTACTATAAACTTAAGAAAATTTAAGAAAGTTAAAATTATAAAATCACATACACCATTATGTACCTTATTTTTGAAATTTCTTCGTTTTTGAGCATCAATAAAAAATATAACTCCTGATAAAACATATGAGAGATAAATTATTCTATATATATTGCTGTTATAGTTTTACCAGGCGTTTGATTTTTATATAATTTTCCCTCATAGGACGTTACTTTTTTTCAAATGAAAGTTACCCTATACTCTTATTTGTATCCCTGGCAATGTTGTGTAAAAAATTAATTATAATCGTTTGAGTAGTTAAGTCGTGAAAAGGTAACAGACAGACAGACGGAGTTACTTTCACATTTATAATTTTGGTGAATTCCCATAAGTCACAGGCCAGCCGGAAAGGGTGAGCACCTTATTTGTTCTTTGCATATAGTTTGTTCCTCGTCAACCACAATTTTTCGGACGAGACTCTAATTATGTTTATGTCAATAAACTGTTTACATTTTCCGTTTATTTACAGTTAGACCATTGTTATTAAATAATTATGATATAATTTCTTTCTCGAAATTTCTTAAGAAGTTTTAGGATCTCAAAATAAATGTTATGAATTTAAATGACTGTTACATTAGAATACAAAAATAAATGGGATCAGAGTCAGCTTCATGACTAACTACTAGCTTCAGCTATAATACTAGCTTCAGCTATAAATGCGAAAGTATGTTTGGATGTATGGATGTTTGTAACTATTTCACGCAAAAACTACTGAACCGATCACCATGAAATTTTGCATACACGTTGTCTGGGACACCAGAAAGGACATATGGTACCTTTCAACTTTCAACGCGGACGAAGTCGCTAACACCAGCTAGTTTTTTTATATTTTACAAGCATAAGCCTTTAAAATATTGGCTACAATGTGCCACAGATTGTCAAATTGAAGTAACTGCAGTCCCTCGCAACCGATTGCAGGTTGTTAAATAGATTTACCAATACAATTACATAGGTACTGTTGAAACGGGAGCGTTACTTCCTTACATTTCGCATAAAAACACGTCTAAAGAAAATAATAAAATCTAAAAACACAGTGTAAGCCCCCGCAGGAAGTTCACCATAATGTTTAACGGGGCTGACTGACGTCTGCTGTGGCTATATTTAACCTCACCTGGCGCGAGTCAGTAAACACATGGTAGGATCAATGGAATCTTCTCCAGAGATTTGGGGATTATGTTATTGACCTTTCAGGGAATAATACTATTGAATACTACATGTAAAAGTTATAATAAACTAAAAAAAAAAAACAATTATACAAGAAAACTTATATTATTTAAAAAGATATCATCTCTGCATTCACGAGAAAGTTGGGAGGCGGATTTACTTGGACACATGATGGTAGATGGTTACCGTCGACAATAAACACAGGCAATACGAGTAGAACTGCAGGCTCTTGATAATGTTTTTAAATGAATTATTTTATTTTATTGAAGTGAAAACTTCTTTAGGAAAAAACCATTGAACTCGCGACACTGTTACCGTAAACGACACCTCTGTTAACAATTGTAAAAGAACACAGAGTCGTCAACATTTTCAGTATAAAGGAGCTACTGAGAGATTACTCTTTTTACTATAATTTTTGTAGTATAGTAATTTATAATAATGAATGAATAAAAAAACACTTCATTTAAAAGTATTTCCTGCACAATAAAATATTTTCTGACAATTCAAAAAATAAACACGTAATTGTTCAAATTTTCACTTCTGTCTGCACTCCCGGAATGCCACTGTATTTTTTCATTATAAATGATGCATGACAGGTTGACAAGCAAAAGCAAGCAACACGAGTAGCAACAATTGCGCTACTAATTATCAAATATCTTATCTAATATTTTAATATCTTTATCATAATAAAGAATAGGGAGAGCATTCTTTGGCTCACTCACTGAAACTTACCAGTCTATACTAATATTATAAAGGGAGAAGTTTTGTATGTTTGTAATGAATATACTCAAAAGCTACTGGACCAATTTTAAAAATTCTTTCACCTATAGAAAGCTACGTTATCAGCGAGTAACATAGGCTATATTTTATAAAGTTACGCGGGCGAAGTCGCGTGCAACAGCTGGTAATATAAAAATTAAAATTATATCGCAATTGCCAATCAACAAATCGCTAAAGAATTGAAGTCAAGTTAAAATATATATATATATATAAATTTATTAATAAGAAACATAATTAACTTATACCTAAGTAATCTATAAAACACCTTTTTTATTATCAGTTTTTATTTTAATTATTAAAATTTTAATACGTGACATAATATCTCAAATTAAAGTCTCGTTATTATAAAAATAGATTTAGTTACGGTTATCTGTTTGCTTATCAGTTAAGTCAGTCAATGAGGTTTCTTTTCGTGTATAACATTTAAACTTAAATATGTCGTACAATAATCTTGACTCACGACTTTTCCCAACTTAACATAACAATAATCCTTGATATAACTACTCTAAAATTGACATTCGTGTAAATATTGTTTATGTTCTTGTTTCAATTCGAGTGAGAGGCTTAATGGCAAGGTCGGTTACAATCTGTGGATATATTTTAATATTAAAGTTATACACACGCGTGTATATTACTTGTGTACTTACATATATAGAACAAGACACCTTTACGTTAAGTTACAAAAAGGATCAGACAACTTAAGACTGTGGATGTATTTATTATTTAAATAATTTGCTAAGCTTGCCATTTGAGAAGGACTTCCATATATAGAACATTTGAATATTATAAATGCGAAAGTATGTTTGGATGTATGGATGTTTGTGACTCTTTCACACAAAAACTACTGAACCGATCACCATGAAATTTTGCATACACGTTGTCTTGGACACCGGAAAGGACATAGGGTACCTTTCATCGTTCAACGCAGACGAAGTCGCGGGCACCAGCTAGTAATATTATAAATGCGAAAATATGTTTTGATGTATGGATGTTTGTAACTGTTTCACGCAAAAACTACTGAACCGATCACCATGAAATTTTGCATACACGTTGTCTTGGACACCGGAAAGGACGTAGGGTACCTTTCATCGTTCAACGCAGACGAAGTCGCGGGCACCAGCTAGTAATATTATAAATGCGAAGGTATGTTTGCATGTATGGATGTTTGTAACTGTTTCACGCAAAAACTACTGAACCGATCACCATGAAATTTTGCATACACGTTGTCTTGGACACCGGAAAGGACGTAGGGTACCTTTCATCGTTCAACGCAGACGAAGTCGCGGGCACCAGCTAGTAATATTATAAATGCGAAAGTATGTTTGGATGTACGGATGTTTGTAACTGTTTCACGCAAAAACTACTGAACCGATCACCATGAAATTTTGCATACACGTTGTCTTGGACACCGGAAAGGACATAGGGTACCTTTCATCGTTCAACGCAGACGAAGTCGCGGGCACCAGCTAGTAATATTATAAATGCGAAAGTATGTTTGGATGTATGGATGTTTGTAACTGTTTCACGCAAAAACTACTGATCCGATCACCATGAAATTTTGCATACACGTTGTCTTGGACACCGGAAAGGACATAGGGTACCTTTCATCGTTCAACGCAGACGAAGTCGCGGGCACCAGCTAGTAATATTATAAATGCGAAAGTATGTTTGGATGTATGGATGTTTGTAACTGTTTCACGCAAAAACAACTGATCCGATCACCATGAAATTTTGCATACACGTTTTCTGGGACACCAGAAAGGACATAGGGTACCTTTCATCAAAAAAAAAAATCACTGTTCCCGAGGGATCATCTACAATAAAATAAAAAACAAACACCTGGCCAAAGTATTATAGCAACAACTTGACAAGCGTTATATTGCTTTTGATTTTATTTAATGTTCAACGCGGACGAAGTCGCGGGCACCAGCTAGTAGTCTCATAATTTTATAACAATCAATTGAATCAGTTCGTGGAATGTCGTCATTATATCACTATTGACAATTTAATTGCCATTATTTTTGGTGTCGCGATTTGTTTTTCTAATGTTTATGATGATCGAATCTACCAAGAAGCAGGACAGTTTAATACCTTTTTAAATTACATCAATTTACTGTGGGATGTGTTCCCACAGGTAGCATGTAATCATTGCAAAGTTGGTCGACTTGCTTGGTGCCAACACCACTTTACCGCGAACCACCTCCCTCCTACGCCTCTGAGCTTCTAAACGAGTCCGAGGGGAAACGTTCAAAAGTGCAACATGTCTAGTTATAATGGTTATGAAAAACAACTGGCCATTAGACCGATGATCCGTGCTTTCCGGATTTAGCTATTGTCTGTGATTTCTCACATTAACAATGCCTCTGCATGTGTTGATAAAACCCTTTTATATTGTGAACATTGTGTTCCTGATTTGCGGTTTCATTACGTGACTTGATTAGTTTGCTTTGAGACAAAGAAAACGGAGAACGTTTTATTAAAAAGTAATTCGACGAGGCCATTGGATGAGTGATTAGGATGCGCCGGATCTTGGGTTCGATTCCCGGCATTCAACTTTGGAAATGAACTTTTGAACACACTGCATTTTGGCAGTCATTTGGGCAGCCCGCCTGACGACAATAATCATCCCCTTACAGAAAATCACCATATAATAACGGCATGTGTGCTGTTGTGTTTAAGTAAAATATTAAAAAAGGTAAAATACTAATTTAAACCATCTTAAATATTAAGTAAAAAGAAATAATTGATTGATTAGCACACAGTGAACAATTTCACTGCGTGCCCTAATAACAGTCATGTTTTATGTTGCAGTGTCATAAAACAAAGTGGACGTGTTATACAATAAAGTTATATTACATATTATTTAGCCTTTACAGATAAGATCCAAAAAAATTACAGTAGTTTATTTATTTATTTAATAGCCAACCTTACAGCATGTAACATTTTAGAAATACATAAAAAGAGTTACATTTTTATATAGCCTATTACAAGGGTAGACATATTAAAATTTATAAGTACAAATAAAGAAAGTACGATTAATTAAAAAAAATGATTATATATATATATCATTATATATATATATATATATATATATATATATATATATATATATATATATATATATATATATATATGTGTGTGTGTGTGTGTGTGTGTGTGTGTGTGTGTGTGTGTGTGTGTGTGTTTTTCCAGATTAAGTGCACACAGGCATACAAACGCGACTTCAATGTAGCATGGAGTCATGAGGAACAACAATTTGTCATTGTCTGAAGGAAGCTTTAAACGCGCTTGACATGTCTCGCTACTTAACAAAGAACTTGTTAGAATTTCAACTCGACTGGTTATAAACCAACCCCTCAAGTTTACACCTTTCCTAATTAACAGGAGCCTCGACAAAGAACTTGACGGTGTACAAAGGGGTTTTTTATCCTCGGCGCTAAATTTCGAAACAATACCAGCATCCAGACAAACTGCTGTTGGGCACGTTCTTACTTCCTTTCAAAATAATCGAGCATAAGAAAACAGAAAATTTCAAGCTTTATTCTAGTTGGAACAAAGTCTATTTTGCTTTGAACGAGTCATGTCATTTACGAAATTTAGCTGTAATTTTTTAAAGATTGTTTTGGTATTTTTTTTTTTTATTAAAATCGTAATAATAGAAACTATTATTTCATCCAGAAAAAAAGTATTGTTCCCTAGGGATCATCTAATACTAAAAAATAAATCAATGACAAAAATATGTGAGCAATAAGGACGCAAAAAGGAGTCGCGATTTTTTTACGTTCGACAGGCAGGCTGACGGTTCACTTGATCCAACTTATCTACTTGATCCAGTAGATCCAATTGATTCACTTGATCCAATTGATCCACTTGATCAAATTGATCCACTTGATCCACTTGATCCACTTGATCCACTTGATCCCCTTGGTCCAATTGATCCACTTGATACACTTGATCTACTTGATGGTACTCGTATTCACATAAAACACAGGGCCGTGACCACGATACAGAAATATCCCATTATGTATTTGGTCAAAAGTCTTATTGCGAATCAAAAATTTAGCCAATAAAGTATGACGAAGAAGTTGTTCAATGTTGGATAAATACAATAAAAACATGGTTAATATTCATATCACATACTATTACGGTCATCTGTTAACGCATCAGTACAATTCAGACAGACAGACATAATAAGGGGCTTTACATGTAGCGCATTAGCGATGCAGTGCAAATCCAACATTATGCACACTTGGGGCTTGTACGCCTCGAAAATGCTCTTTCATTTACACAATTTTATTCTTGACATTCAAATAATTTATATTCGCTCTTATTTTCAGGGGTATAAGGGTCACTTTTAACTTTTTCCTTAAGTTAATTTTTCGTGCATAACTCGCAGAATGTCTTTCACGGTTATGCATGACAAGATCGTCATAATAATCATTGTGAAGTTTGAAATAAGAACTTTGAATAATGTCGCATAGATAGGAGGACTTTAAGGAAAATGTGCATCAAATTATTGTAAACTAGCTGGTGCTCGCGACTTCGTCTGCGTTGAAAAGTAAAAAATGTAATATCTAAATAACGCCTGACTTGATCGTTTTTTTTTTTTCAGTTTTTTTAAAAATAGTGTTCCCTTGATACATAAAATAAATAATATAATATAATTAATAAATTATTAATTTAATTTTTAATTAAAAAATACTGTTTATAGCAGACACTACGTTAGTCATATTTTAGCAGATGACTGAGATATCAATTTATTTGTCAGGTATTGACCGAGGTCAGAATTATTGATTGATCAATGTCAATTTGAACGAAAAATGTTTTAAAGTTACCAGAATTGTTTTGTAATAAAATTGTGGTTTACTTGGTAATGTTACTCAATCCTATAATCGGCTGACCTTCGATTCGTTTTTCATTCACTCTCACGTTAAAAACTGGCAACTTGTCAAAACTAAAACCCGTTTCACATTGTAAACACTTCGGTGTAAAACATGCAATTTTTTTCTAAGAATTTTCTGCCACACAAGTCAAACGCGACAGCGAGAAATAACACTAAAAATTAGTTTACAAATTTGTGCCCATTGCAAATTAATGATTTAGTATGTACACATACATATATACAATTAATTGAAATCAACATTATCTTTTAAAAAAGCTGCCTATATAAATCAAATTTGAAATTTAAATAAAAATATGTATAATGAAACTTCAACAGATTGTTAAGTAATGTGATAAATTGTGATGGAATGGAATGTAATAGTAAAATGAACTATGTTTATTTATGATTTATTTGTATTCAAGAACAATCTGATTTAATACAAATGGGACCCATCCATTTGTATTAAATCAGATTGTTCCTGTATTAAATCAGATTGTGTGTAATTAAAGTAATTATGGTATTCAATTGACACAATCGTATGCATTCAGTTTGGACCTTTTATTATAATATTTACACTTTTCTTTACTTGTGTTTATTTTCTGTTAATTGCTTTCTTTTTGAACATTTAAAAACTACACAATATAAAAAGTACTCATAACAAGGTTCATGAATCTAATCTGAATGCAAATTTTTAAGGTGTCCACTTAGAATCGCTTCCGCTTATGTCTTACCCCACAATCATAACAATGTGTATCGAATAAAATGTACTATTGTAACTGTTCGACCCCGTTTAAGACAATGCCCATTGACAATTTGATTCAACGTCAATTTGTCGGTTCGGTAACTGTGGTATTTTTAATTGGAACCTGTATTAACCATAAAATGCATTGCCTTACTTTTACCATAAAATATGAGTGGTAGTGCATAATTATTATTTAATGAAAACCTATATTAAAAGTCGTGTTTCTTTACAATATGAATAGAAAACTTCAACGCCTTGCTTTAAGGAGACAGAAAGGAGGAGAATTATTTATGGACAAAATCTAAAATAAAAATATGTTAATATAATATCTAATATATATTTTTTTTATATTTTACCTGCTAATAATAATATTAGTAGGTAAATTATAAAAATGTGGATTATTTTGAACTTTAAACTTTCACAGTTAAACTTCTGGAACCGAATTTGATTATATTTTTATAGAGTTTTAGATTTAACCCTGGGGAAATACAAATTACTTTTGAACTCTCCGTTCAGTCGAAGCTATGATGATAAACCGTTTTAAATTATACTATTTAAGTGAATTGTTAAAAAGACTTGCTTCCTATGTTTAATCCAGTACGTTTTCTATCTGTGTACCAAGTTTTATTTAAAATTTTCGACATACATACTTATAAAATTTACCTCCTCATCAAGGACTTTAAAATTTTTTAGTTAAATATTAATTTAAGTTAAAATTAAATTAATATTAAAGTTAAATATTTAGGCAAATCAATTATGTAGAAAACCTACTTACAAAGTTGCAGCAGACAAAGTTGTGAGTAAAACCTTGCATATTTCGAGTTTTAGTTAGTATATTGTGATATTGCTATCAAGTTTATCCTTTCAAGATCTACAATGTAGGTGTATAAGTTTAATGGAAAAAGTTATTATGTCTGAGAGCTTGTCTACGAGGGGTAGCAATAATAGGGTTCTTTGTATAATGTTTGTGTTTTTGACACGTTGCATTTATTTGAAATGAGATGGATGGCAGTTCTGTTAAAATTTGAGTGCTTTTTCTTATATGTATCTAAAGAACCTGGCTTCTTTACATACGCCGAAACACAACTTTTCTATAATATAAAAGAATGAGATTATAATAGTATTTATAAAATATATAATACTAGCTGGTGCCCGCGACTTCGTCCGCGTTGAACGATGAAAGGTACCCTGTGTCCTTTCTGGTGTCCCAGACAACGTGTATGCAAAATTTCATGGTTATCGGTTCAGTACTTTTTGCCTGAAAGAGTTACAAACATCCATACATCTAAACATACTTTGGCATTTATAATATATAGTACGAATAAACACTTTAATAATAACTATATTACATCCTCTACTTGAGTTTAACCAAAAATTATAAGAAATACAAGACAGACAACTTAGTTGTTATATCATAATTAAAAAAGATGGACAGACAACCTAATAAGTCTAGACAGTCTATACCTTCTACAGTTGTTCTAGAAAATTATGGGAAAGGCCTATATCTCCAGCAATGGACGTACCAGGGTAGAAATGATTCACTAAAATCTACAACAGGAATTTTAATGTCTTTTTTATATCTAGTCAAATTGGTAGAACCATTCGTTTGAATGTGAGCACTGCTTTATGAAGTATGTATTTTTAAAAATATTAGGTTGAATGCTACTTACAAGGTCAGGGAAGACGATTTTCTTGGCAATGGTTGTGAATGTCAATTTCCGTAAACAAACATTAGCAAACATTATTTTAAAGTATTGGCTTGCTTCTACATATATATATATATACTTTTTGTGCATATTTAAAACAATTTTTACATGTTTTCCTTGGCGCTGAAGTAATATTGATCAAGTTTAAAATTATTTTAATTATTGAGGTAATAACATAAATTATATTTTTATTGGCAATTTTTTTGTTGTTAATCAATTTCATGTCTAAAATGACATTAATCTACATTCCCAAATATAACATACTCATACTAATGTTGCATTTTAATAAAATTAATCACTTAATATTAAATATTCTTCATATTATTTTAACTTAACGATACCTGTACCTATAAATTTCTTTCGTAAACCTGACGCCATAATTCATATTATACTAACGTTGTTAGATTATAGATTTTAATGAGCAACGATATGGTAGCGATTTATAAATTAATAAAATTCATAAATAAATATATTCGAAAGTTATTTAGACAATGTCTTCGCAAAAATATTTATGTTAAGACCAAGCCTAATCTAATATTGCTGATATATAGTTAATATTGTACAATTTAAAATTGACAAAAAATATATTTGACAATGAAACAAAGAAGAGAATTTACAAAAAGATACGACATAGCCCCTTTCTTAGTTAATTTTTTTGGTCGTGGTACTAAGTACTATGTATACTTAGTATAGTAGTGAAAAAATATATAATAATTATTGATAGATATCTACATACATTATTGGTTTTAGAAAAGATGATTATCAAGGTAAATGGATATTTTATTCAAAAAAGCCCATTCAAAATTCAAAACTGGGAAGTAATCACCTCTTTTGCATCAAGCACGTGTGCTTTTGTGTTTCGGTGTATGAGTAAGGGACTTCAGAGTCCACTTCCCTATCCCGTCCTAATAGCTTATCATTAATCCCTACTATAAGTTGGCAGGGTACTGACTATAATAGGTAAAAATTAAACATGATAACTCGCCGGTTCGGGAGAGATAAATTCGAGCGAGTAGTCTAGTAACTCTAGGAGACAGTAGCATTAAGCACTACCTACCATCAAGTGGATGCTCAGCCAGTCTGACTACCTCTAAATAAGAAATTATAATTTTATACCTTACCTTAAAATATATTTTAAAAAAAACTTTATATCATAACAGTGCCAAGTGCCAACTCTTGTAAATATTTCATGTAAAGAAGAGGCCTTATCGGTTATAGACCTGTGCAACAGCAGAGTAATGACGAAGAAGATAAGACGCCATGTTTTAAAATGTCAAACACTTTTCTAAGTTTTATCTCAAGCTCTATGTAAACCGAGATGTCTGTCGATGTATAAAATGCGTACCCATTGGATCGGAACCGCGAAAGTGTAACTCTGGTATCGATTACTATCCGTCTCGTATCGAGATTATAACTATGTCCTGTCTATAATCTTCATATTAAATTTAATTTAAGTTACCTAAAGCAATATTTTTTAAACTGTAATTAATAGTATATACATAGTTAGATTTTATTAATAATTACAAATGATAACACGAGAATTAAACCTCAGTGGTTTTTAGTGTTATCATTTTACATGTTATTTTATATATTAGTCTTAAAATAGTTAAATATTATAAATAAAATAAAATATACCTAGAATTATTTCAATATGAAAAGCCAAAAAAGTTAAAAAATATATTTATGCGTACCTACTATTTTATTCAGATATTACAAACGTTAAACATTAGAAATTCTGATTAATGTAAGGTATAACACGACGAAAAACTAAAAGGAATACTAAGTATACCTAGTTTTTATTTAACTATACTGTAAATATTTATAAAATTGTTTGTCAAAACCATCAAAACTAATTAAGTATTGAAAACTGAAATAGGTTTATTTCATAATATCCGCTAAGAAAAGATTACTTATAGAAAATTTCAGCTCCATGCGAAGCCGGAGGCAGGCGTGTTATTAGTTTGGATAAGAATTATATTTGATATTATAAATTGATAACAATAAAGCACAACAGTGGCGTTGCTTATATTATAGGTGACGGTAGCCACCTGCCATCAAGTGTACCATCAGCCTGTCTAACGACTTTAACCTAAAAAAAAAAAATTGTGTTTCAATGTTCAATGGATGACCTTCCCTATCCTCATTGAGTAACTCACATTTTTTTTTATAATCTTATCATAATTATTAAAAATCGTTCCAATAACAAAGTTACTAAGGGCCTCTTTCACCAATTACAAGTAAAGTGTTGATTAGTTACTTTTAGACATAATTTTATGTTTTATTAAATTATGCACTCGGTTTACTTGCATCCTTCTAAAGGTGAAACATCCTTCTAATTTTTTTTTTAATTATTTTCTTTTTAATGTTTAGGACTTTTAAAGTACAAACAAAGTTACGTCATCTCCATCATTCCCGGTTACCGGTGACTTTAAATGGCGGTTAGCCTACTAACCGTATCTATAGTTATATATCTATAGTTACTTACTACTCTATTTGATAACAAAACCTATGATCAAAGAATTCGATGAACGCCCAATATAAAATCGATTTTATTACAATAATAACAATATAAAATTAAATATAAAAAAAAACTTATTAAACCGTAGTTATTTACGGTACTGTGAGCATAATAACATCTACTTTCTTACAGAATTTCACTTTGGTTTCACTGCAATTACTTTTTTTTTCACTGTGCGCCGCCATTTTGTTTTAATAGTTATAAAATGCTAATATTAGGAACGTTTATCGGTCAGTGTCGCTTTAATTTGGGCCCATGATTTAATGTGTTCGACAACTTTTACCTTTTACCAAATAAATGTCAAGAGTGTGATGGAGGTGACTTTTTTTTTTTTGCTTAGATTTTTTTTTTGTGCGGATGTGTGACAGACAAGCGAACAGTCCGATGGGATGTTATTGAATGTACTTAGATCTATATTATAATACTAGTCGCACGCGACTTAGTCCGCGTAACTTTATAAAATATAGCCTATACTAGCTGGTGCCCGCGACTTAGTCCGCTTTGATCGATGAAAGGTACTCTATGTCTTTTCTGGTGTCTCAGACAACGTGTATGCAAAATTTCATGGTGATCAGTTCAGTAGTTTTTGTGTGAAAGAGTTACATACATCCACACATCCAAACATACTTTCGCATTTATAATATTAGTACGGATGTTACTCGCTGATAATATAGCTTCCTAACAGTGAAAGAATTTTTCAAATCGGTCCAGTAGTTTCGGAGCATATTCAATGCAAACAAATAAACAAACAAATCTTTCCTCTTTATAATATTAGTATAGACTACATAGGAGTAGAAAATATTAACGCGAATTGTTAGAAGACTTAGATTCTGACATCACTCACAACTTTTACCATAACTAAAGGTCCCGGTATTCGAATAATTTAAAGAGGATTATTATGACTTTTATTATGAAACTACTAGCTGGTGCCCGCGACTTCGTCCGCGTTGAAAAATAAATAAATAAATATATATATATTATTTAAACAACAGTTTTTTATTTTGAACTTCCTTCCGGAGTCGGTGTTTCCGAGCTCATATAACCCAAATCTTTTTAAGGTTCGTTGCCAAGATCAAACTAATCTTTAACGAAATAAATCCTTAATAATTTGACATTTAAAATGTTTGGTTTTTAATTGCACTGAACCCTAAAAAAAGTGTGAACACTTTCTCTGTTGTCGAAAGCAATCGATCAAGTTCGAACATCATATCTCCGTGACTATTGGTCACAGAGTCTTTGAATACTGATTAACACGATAACGCGAATAACAACTATACTATACGCCACCTTATTACAAAGCAATAAGATTCAAAATGTATTGAGAGCCTAATAAAACTAATATTCATAAACTTCGGGCTCTGGATATTATACTTATATTATTGCTATTACCGGCCAGGAAATTACTGGTTGCTGGCCAATGGCGATCACAAAAGTCAAAGATTAACATATCCGTACTTCCGTACTAATATTATAAATGCGAAAGTATGTTTGGATGTATGGATGTTTGTAACTCTTTCACGCAAAAACTACTGAACCGATCGCCATGAAATTTTGCATACACGTCACTTACCTACCTATAAGTAAATTTACAGTATAAGAGTTAATTATCCCCGTCATTTTTCTATGAGAAATATATTATTATTTTTACGTCTAATCTTTTATAGAAATATAATCGATAAAGTCATCCTGTTCACGAAGTATTCTTGAGTGCTTAGATTTAATTAAAAAGTATATTTGCTACTTCAATTTGGTAGCGGATAAATTATACATTTATTTGTCAAAGAACAGTCGTATTCTATGCTGTTTTCTGCTTTCTTGAACGATTTGTTTAAAGAAATTAAAAAAAAATCATATTTCGTTGTAGGTACATTAAAAAAAGTATGTGAATATTAATAAAATGACTGAACAAAAAGATTTTATTAATTTAAATGCGCGCGTGCCACTGGGTCAATATGCGCGACGAATCGCACTACACGATCGCCCTACAGGCCCGGTTACAAGGCATTCGGGTAGGGGCGCAGTGTGACCGACAAGCGGGTGCGGTGGCGATAAAAAAAAGTCAAAATTATACTGAATAAAAAACACCTTCAGCACGTTTACATTATTTGCCGTTATTAAACAGAATTGGTGTTTTTTATTATAATTTTTATTACCTCTTTGGATGGCTAAGTTCAAAAATGTTCATATAAGAGCCTTGAATTAGACTTTGTGATTTGTATTGAGTTTTGTTCTTACAGCGCTTTTTAGTAAAGAATACTACACACTTTTCTGCTAAACCAAATAGTGACTAATTAAATAATATCTTTCTAAACTCACTCCTCCGAGTATCCTGCCTTTTCAGTGAAAATGTATGAAACCAATTACTTATGTAGAGAACAAAATTCGATCACACTGGTGGATGATCATATATTTTATATTAAAAATTATTTTTCAATCCGGTCACCGACAACAACATAAATAAAATTAAATATTTTTACCTATATCATCGTAATATTAATATGAAAAATATGAAACGCTTTAATTTAGCCATACAGTTAAAGCGTTCAAATATATTATAGTTAATATAAAATACCAGTTTGAAAGTAGTTACATCCTCGCATTTCTCTCAACCGTAATATATTTCACCGCTCGAAATGGGGCCCCACCCGACGCTACTTCGAAATAAATCCAATTCCATAATGACTGATGCATAATACAGTTAGCCGATTTCTATGAAATTATGTGAATTTGTCACGAGATTGTAACAACTTTACATTACACAACTTTATTATAGTAATTACTTTATCTGAAGGTACCAATTGAGATAGTACATTAAGTTATAATAGGCCAACGGTAGACGAGTTAGCCCACGATTCAGAGGACGAGTTTTAGAATATTTCATTATGTCTAATGAGAGAGTTGAACAGGATGAGTTAATACTTAAGTTAACTTCATCTCATACTTTTAAACAGGTCATATAATAATTTTACGTTTTATGACTGTCATCGTTACATAGTTCGCTTGTCTCTTCATACAAACATAGAGTTGTATTGATAAATATCGTCTTATATAAAAAAAATCTATTATTTAATAACCTGTCTAGGTTTGTATATAAATTTCAAATATTAATGATTAAAAACCCATCAAAAAAATATGATAAAAGTTTTGTAGCAAAAATGATGTACATTAAAATTAAGTAAATTATTAGATTTTTACATTACACAACTTACCTTAAAATAAATTAAATTAAATTAATTGACCCTTGATTAACTAATATCTTTTATTATTATTTTTTAGGATTACAATCTAGTTGTCTAACGAATTTAACCTAATTTATACTAAATGAATATAATTCTTTCTTTTCTTAAAATGTTTCAAGTAACAATAGTGAATGTTGTAACCAACATTGGATTTAACTTTTAATAAGCAATACTAAAATCCTTTGGACACTTACATCAAAATCGAGATGAACTGAGTTAACTTATAAGAAAGTCTCCTAATATTAATACACAGAACAGATAAGGTCATCGAGCATCAATTGACCAATAAATTACATTTTTTTTTACTTTGATTGATGTCGGTTAACCTAGTGATTAAATGTTGACATTTTGCTGTCTGTACAACACGAGTTGAAAGTAGAGATGGTGTAATAATTGAATTATAAGTGTTTTATGGAGGCTATTTCTCACGGAAGCAAAGTAAGCGTTGACCACTGACCGACCACTGACTACTGACCCGACCACACAACAACAAAACATATTAAGTATTACAATAAATAAACATATTTCACACCGATATTATGTGAAACTGTTATAGACAAATCGACAAGAATTAGATGAATCCAAAGTCGTGATCGAACCGGAATAATATAATGTAATTATAATTACATATCACATATAGGTGTTTAGTTGTAATATGGATATAACGTAATATTGTTTTTTATCAATAAATATGACAATATTTAAAAAAATCAGACCAAGCAGTTACATATCACATATAGGTGCGTAGTTGTAATATGGATATAACGTAATATTGTTTTTTATCAATAAATATGACAATATTTAAAAAAAAAATCGGACCAAGCAGCCATTGTCAAGTCAGTAACCGAAAAAAAGACTAACCCGATCGCAGCGACACCTGCCGTGTCTAATTGCGAAGCTAAAACATTTGAAAAGCCACACACACAAGAAATTCCATCAAATTAATCAATCGATTTATCAAATATTGTACATGAATTAGTGCATATAGATAAAGATTTATTTATTTATTTATTTATTATCTAACACGTATTTACACACAAGATGATAACAATGTCTGGAAACCATTATTAGGTTTGTCTAGACATTTTATTTCAGTCCAACATAACAACATTACACCATATTATATTATAATTATAAAATTACAACTCATCAACATGCCTAACTAACTGAATCGCATACAAGATTGACCCGTCTGCTTGCCTGTCAAATTTTCATCATTCAAAAGAAAGTAATTTTTGAGGAAACTGCTAAAGCATTACGATCAAAGGCAAAAGTCTCAAAGATTTTTGCTTCCCTGAAACTCAATGATATGAAAATATCACATGTAATTTCTAACTGCAAAAGAGTTACTCCAAAGATTAATTATCTGATCTTACTCAAAAGAGATCTGCGCTCAAAAGTTTGACTATCTACAACCAGACATTTGTATTATTCTGCCTTTTTTTAATGACTATAAACATTAGAACGATCAGCAGCAGGTTTTTTGATAAATAACATACACGCCATAATGTTTTTATAACCTCAATAAGTAAGTTATGAAAAATAATACGGTCAAAGTAGAGTATGGAAATGTCAACAAGATTAGCTTGCATGTTACAAGACTTAATAAGTCACGAACTACATTCATTCTGATGAAATACAAACAAAATTATTGAAATAATTACATTTATTGGAAAATGTTTCTCCTTCATTTTAATAAAGAGGTATCAAGAAACGAATACAGTAGAAACCGGATATAACGACATCGGTTATAACGACCAAATTGCAAGGTCCCTGTTGAATGCCTATAACGATTTAGTATTACTTATAATGACCAATCCGTTTATTGCGACTGTTTTTTGTGTTCCCTTGAAGGTCGCTATAACCGATTTTCACTGTATTACATTTTAATAAAAATATGTTATAATAAAATCTTCAAATAAACAACATTTCATAATTAAAAATTTAGTTTAATAAGTAACAAAACTTACAAAATGCCTTTTTTTGGCGTTTTAAAACAGTAAAGTTCTGGTGTACATTAAAAAACTTGATTAAAACGTATATTAATTTGGAAACCAGTTCGTAATGTATGCAACACTGATATTAATATTGAGTGTATACGTTACAAGATCACGTCGCCAACCGGCCAGTGTTAATTAGATCGATTCTAATCTATGTGTGAAATGTCAGCAGTACTGTACAATAACTGTTTTATCTTGGGGATGTCAAAAATAGCGATTAGTAAAACTGTGAATCGAAAGTTTATACATACGTGATTATTATTTAAACTAGACCAACGCGCCCGGGTTTCGTTCGGATGCAACTAGGGGAGTCAATGTTTATACTTATATACTAATATTATAAATGCGAAAGTATATATGGATGAATGGATGTTTGTAACTCTTTCACGCAAAAACTACTGAACCGATCACCGTGAAATTTTGCATACACGTTGTCTGGGACACCAGAAAGGACATAGGGTAACTTTCATCCAGAAAAAAGGTCTATTCCCGAGGGAAAAATAAAAAATAAAAAAACTAACCCCTGGCCAAAGTGTTATAGCAACACGAGGTCAATCGTTATATTGTTTTTTTTTTAATTTTCAACGCGGACGAAGTCGCGAGCACCAGTTTGTACTTAATATAATAGCATATGTATATCTGGTTTAATGTACCTTTGAAATAGTAAAACAATTTTTCAAAAAAAAAAAATTCTACAATGTTATTTTAAATTCCAATGAGTATGAGACTCATTATACTTACCTAATATAGAAGTCTTTGAAAACACTCTTTGATGTAAGAATTTTCCTTCTCCATTGATCAAGTGAGCGTTTTTGTAATACAAAAAGTACTTAATACGAATTATTCTACACTATATCGTATTATATTATTATTTTTTGCAGACCAAGGTCCGATCGTGAATCCTAATAGATTCTAATTCCGCCATCGACGGATTCTAAACCATCCAGGGAACCACCCAAACACCCACAATTTTTTTTATCAAAATGAGTTCAGCAAAATACACACGCACAGAAGAATGATATAATATATAGAAGACATTTAAAGAAATTTATAATAATTTATAAAGCAATCATTAGATTTTGAAAAAATCAGATTGTTCCCTAAGGATTAAAGAATAAAGACTAAAAAGACTTTCTAAAACATTAAACATTATTAATTAACCCAAACAAGCCTATCTATTATTATGAAATCGAATGAGTACTGCAATTTTGAAAATATGTTCAGAGAAAAGTCAGTAAATAAGTGTTTTACATTTATATTAAAATACTGCGTATTTCATCTTCAATGTGAAGTTGTTAACGAGAGCAGGTTGTACAAATTTAGTAATAGTTCACTCTCTACAAATGAAGTATGCATTTTTTTTCTAACCGTACCCTACTGGCTTACATCGCACGACTAAGCGGCGTTTTTGCTGCGTTCACACTGCGTGGACGTCGCTGTGACGCGTAATTGGCATAATAGGCGTACGATTCGAATGACTCGACCCAGCAGTCCCGGATCTGTGCCTTCGCGTTTCGATTAATAATTGGTATAGTTCATAAGAATCTAATTAGTAAGATAAGCATTTCTAAGCTTTAATCAGCTTTAGCTTGACTATATACAAAATTTTCAATTAAACAAATTCAACACGATAATTTACAAAAATTTTCAACAAGATTCACAGATAAAGAATTGACCTATTTCGGAGATTTTCCGGAGCTCCAATAACTTAATTAATTTAGTCAATAGTTTCAGAGACTTTCAGAGGTCCTCTGCAACATCACGCTGTGAAAACAGAATGGTTTTTGGAAGAGAGCCTGTTAAATTATAAGAGTTTAATCATTTTCCTACTTATAGCTGTCAAACATGCTAACCATAAGCAAAAGGGGATAAAATAAAAGGGCTAGTTGAGTTCTGAATTCCCTTACACACAAAATTTATTTTATTGTGGTCTTCTATACAGTTATTGCTGTCTGCCATTGAAATGTTAAACTTCCTTTAGAAATGAATTTATCTCTATGCCATCTTTAGGTCACTTTATCATAATTTATGCATGAAGACCCACGGATATACCCAGCAAGTTTCTAACAGCATTAGGAAAGGATATAACTATTATTTTATATCTGATTGTCTGTTATTTTTTGTATTTAAATTAGCTTTGTTAATGTAACTGCAATACTATTTCCTATTTAACTATAAACTAACAAATATATATTATTAAATGTTTTATATTTTTTAATGTAAAGATCGTCAGACAGGCTGACAGTCCACTAGATGCTAGGTGGCTACCGTCGCCTATAACATAAGGAACCTGACAGGTGCGATGCAAACCATAGTAGGATTATAGACAAAAAATTAGGAAGGAGTAGAGAAATATTGGTATAATTATTGGTCTAACGGAAAACTAGTAACAATAATTTAAATTTCAATATAAATATCAAAGTAATTTGAATTCATAATTCAAAATTTCAAATTCAAATAAAACAAAATTCAGAAAGATCTGACCATCCAATTAATCTTAATCTGAATAATATTTAAGATTAAATTACTTCTTTCAATTAATTAAACTGCTCCATTCAATGATCATACATTAATATCTTATTAGTTAACTTAGGACCACCTATGTGACCTATACTTACTAATTTTTGTTCCCATTTTTTCAGGTACTTTGGACTAATGATTAATTGCATATGAACAAATGGTAAGTCATTACTTGTTTTTTTATTCGAAAGGTAAACGAGAGATTCAATGCATAGTATCAATTTACAATGAATAGTTAAAGTGAAACTTAACATTCTTTTCAATAGATTTTAATATTAATAACTAAAAAATTTTGAGACTATATAATAATAATTATGATGTGTGCTTCGCAGTCATATAGGTATTAGGTAGTCCGTCTGGAGACAGTATAACCACTGTGAGATGACAGCATATGAGCATATTAGATATGGCATAATGGTTGACAGAGTTCTTGCAGCGCCTTTCTTGCAGCGCCTATAGCGTACTTGTCAGTATTATTCGAATTATTTAAATTTAATTATTTATAACATAATGCAATAAATAAAATTGAACACACGATAATGATTATATTTGATAAAATAAAAGATATAGATAGTCATTTAGCGGTATATTTTTTTTTTTTGGACAGTACAAAATGAATCCATATAAAAGGTGGCGATTTGTTTGCAATCTGTTGAGTCACGAAGCAACATGAAGTCGGTATTATAAAATCCATAACATTCCGTCACAATTGTGTAGTTGTCACGTACGGGCCGCTACATCCTCCACAGACGGTGAGGCAAGCGATAAGCGACGAGCGATATCACGTAATATCTGACACACATGACATAATAATAATTGCATGCGATGGCGAAAATTATCAGCACGACATGTTCTAGACACGATTTCGTTAAATAATATATTATTGTATTTCTCTTATGCAGGTCTGTATAGTCTATATTGTAGTCAGATATAAAAATGTAATTTTCACAAGTAAAAAAAAAAAAAAAAAAACAAATAAGTTGTAATCCTTTTGAATTATTTAAAAATGTGATTTCATTAATATGTTAAATATAAACATTTATTTTAGCTAAAATGTTAATATTTAACAACTATGGAATAGTAATGAAGACTGCACCTTCGATTTATTCGGTTACATGCATAGACTAGAAAATATTGTTTTTTAATGAAAAGATGAAATTGGTGGTCCATTTTATACTAGATGGGTACCCTTGTCTATAAATGCATACAAAATCGGAGAGATGCTTGGTCGTTGTCTAAATTACGAAGACAGAGGGTAACAATATAATAGGAATAAGCTTTGGTTCTTAAATGCCAAATAAAATAGCAACAAAGTAATGTTTTCACAGAATTCTTCCCTAATTTATAGCCCTACTACCTTCAGCCTGGCTATTAAGTTACCCTGTCACCTAAAAAACATTTATAACGTGAATTATGAAAGAATACATCTATAAGAAATCAGATTGTACGAGTTAACTACCAATTTTCAGACTTGTGAAGTCCTACCAATATTATAAAATATTAGAGGACCTGACAGACTTTATCCTGCCCTAACCCGCAAAAATCTGAACTGCCCTAATTGTGAATCGAAATATAAAAACTAACTGCTATAGTGTAGAAACACTACTAAAGACATTGTATGAAAAAATTGTTTTGAAAAAATATCGATACCTATTCATGCTTAATACATGCCGCGGACGAAGTCACAAAATTTCTCCTATTGTCTTACTTATTTGTTATGAACCGACTACATAAAATTATTATTTTCAATATTTGTATCAACTAGGCAATTTGACGCTATAGCTTATGAATTAGAGTGTAGGTACGTGGCATACTGTAGCGGGCGTGCGCGTCGACCCAAATACTCGCTTATAACGGTGCGTGCGTGCCCACTGTGCGACCACCTTTATGTGCCGATCTAGTCGGACTGAGTTGGACATTTGTAAAAATAACACAAACCTTTTGATGTGATAATGATTTCAATAATTAAAGTAATGACGTCGTGTATGTTACTTCTGTGATAGTCAGTCCATAGTTAGTTTTTAACTTTGAAAATCTTATTATGAAGTTGGCATAAGTACTGATAATAACTTTCTAATTCATATGGAATCCTCAAATATCATAGGCAAGCGTACATTGAGCCAAAATTAAAATTCTCATCAAAATTCATTCAAAGCAACACAACATTTATTCATCGCTTTTGCTTTTAAAGCATATTTTAGATAGTTTTATGCATAACGGAACCACTATATATAATCAAATTATATTAAGTTACTTAAAGTGCATTTACTAATATTTTATATTTACTTATTAAAAGACTGTCTTTAGACTTTATAAGTATCTTTACATGAGGTAGCATGTAGACACATACTACAGATGAGCTTTATTCAAAGACCAGCGACCCGTCCCCGGCTTCGCATGGAGTTGAAATTTTCAAAGATCCCTTCTTAGTGGATTTTCATTTCACATAATTCATAATAATTTCAAATAATTTCACATAACGATTAATCGATTAGTAGTGATTGCATAATGTCTTCCAGCAAACTCTAAAATTATCGTATGGTGGATAATTGTAACCTCGCTAATTATGGTTCACTCGTACCGTTATGCAAACGGTAACTCACAAGTTCATTGTGATACTTTGCTTTGACCATGCTTGAATGATATTTTTAATTAATAACGACTTAGAATACTTTGTGGTTTAATTTGCGTCACCACAAATGATAGTGTCCATAATCTTTCTCTACGCGGCGTATAATGGTATTGCTTGTGTTCGCAGGTGAAGGGACAATCAGGCAGTCTGTCGCATTTTCCTATAAAAAATAATAAATGATGTGTACTTAAAATATATTTCCTTGTTTTCAACCGAAATACAAGTCTTCCTTTACTCCTAGATTTGCACTAATAAAATAGTGTACAGACAGACAAACCAATCATACTTTGTCAGTAACACTGTCAACAAGCAAAAGTAATAATGTTCACTTAAATAATAACAAATGCATCACTTGAGCAAGTGTTGTCAACTGTTATTTAGTGCAGTCTTGTCTTGACAAACCATATTTACAATACATAATTCCAGTTTATTTATTATAGTTGTGCCATGCTCGTTTAGCGTATGGTGCAAGTCATAAGCGGAAGGTGTACTATTAAAAGTCATATTTCTTTTTGATTATATTTTGTAGGGATTAATACTGCGATTATATGGCAAGAAAAAAATTAATGAAAAAATTTTTGAAGTGGAAATCCGTAGTTACTACTTTTAGAGCTGTTGATAAGACTTAAGTTATTAATTGTCCTTTAACCATAAATAATTACTTCTTTTGATATAATTTGTTATATAAATAGATAATATAAACTCGTTATTTATATGCCAACTAAAAAGAACAGCTCATTAAATGACACTGCTGTAATTTATAATAAGTATTTTATATACTCATTCGTTCGTTAATATTAATTATTAATACTAACTTGAAATACTAATAATAACTTTTAAATTATAATGAAGTAAAATGCTATTCAAAAACAAAAGGAACTAAATAATTACATTTTTCATTGACACTATTTAAATAAATTTAATTTAAATTAATACATAACTTTAAGAAACGTTAAAAGATCTCTGATGAGACAAATTATAAAGGTTTGTGCATTTAATTTTAGTATAAAACGTACATTATTCAGGGTGAAAATAAACACTGGTATAATCGAGGATATATAGTTTTTCTCTCGTAACTTGTACCACGCACTTGGTGAGTGGCACGCCGTGACCTTGTATCGTGGTATGGTAACATTACATATACGTGTGAGTTACAAATCCACTATTTATTAGCTGTTACACATACCGTTATACCACATACTGCACAGCCAAGAATGAGGTATGGTAATGTGAACACCGTTCAAAAGTATAATCTTTCTACACTTAAATAATATAAAAAAACTAATGTAATGTATGTACCTACTCGTAAACTAATAACTGAAAAATCGAGCATTCACAGAAATGCATGAATATTTAGAATCACCTAGATCACCTGGAGAAAGGCTGTTAAATGTTCATTGAAAATAAAATAAAAAAAAAACATTTACTCCTTTACACAAAAGCCATTAAAGTATTTTGAGCTTATTTTACAGTAATATTAATTAACACAATAATTTATTTATTTTATTTTATTTAAATGTTCCTTCGAAAATAATTGAATATCAAAACAAACGGTTATAGGAAATATTCATGACAAGAGTAATCACCTATAGAACATAAATCTAGTTTTCTATCAGTTGTATCGTAATATCTGGAGATAAAGCCAATACCATACGAATGAATTGATATGACCAAATCTATATACAATTACATCTTATCTACGAGTATATACACACATATATACACGTTTTATAAAATAAAATCTGCCCGTCTTTGTCTGTTTCTCTGCTAACTTCGCTCACACCACCCAACGGTTTTTGATAAGGTTTTCACCGATAAAAAGGTCCATTAAGGAGGCTGCAGAAAAAAACACATTGTGCAAATATAGAAGCGAAATACTACTTCAAAATATTGTAAAATCGATGTGTCTGTCTGTGATTTTGAACTGTAAGCTTTTCTTAAGCTCATTGTTTAATAGCACTATTTAAAAGTGTAAACATCCGTTTTTTAAACTGTTTTTCTCATGTTTGTTTACATTTATCTACTATAGATGAGATGTTAACGTTTGACGACACATTTGGTCTAGTCTAGTAACCCTAGCTGTTAACCAAACGGTCGCTGGTTCGAATCCCGCTAGGGGCAAATGTTTATGTGTTAACATTTTACCTTTGTACCTGGGTCATGGGTGTTTTGTATTTATAATATGTATGTATTTACAAAAAAAAGTAATCTATGCATTATATCAACTGTCTGGTATCCATAATAAAAGTATTACTTTCTTACTGTGGAACTAGATGGTGCTGTGTGGAATGTGTGAAGATATTTATTATGATTTATGGATAGATAGAAAAGTATTGAGAATCTGCACTTTTTTTATTAATAAATTTGACAAATATTCTCCAAAAAATCCTACCAATTTTTTTTATTATAATATAGTATGATATTGTTCCATTTGTCTTAAGTGGCCTGTCCATTTGTTGGATATTGTTAATAAAATAGCTGGTTTATTTATAATAGATGAAAACAGTTGCGCATTTGTCTCCGAGTGAACCGGCCTGGCTCGCGACGATGGGGCGCCTGTCCACCACATTTACAGTATTATAACTAGAAACTGGAAAACACCTTTTTGCGGATCGCTGCTGAGATAGTCTCTACTTTGTTATTATTCTTTATAAAATGTACTGCGCACTCTTATATACTCGTAAGTTCATTATTAACTCGTACCTTCTCATTTTGATCCCTGAAAGTTGTCGTTTGAATATTACAATGTCATGGCTATCTTAATTCGAGCTCGCATAATAATAATAAATACATAATTCTATGATCTATGATTATTATAAAGATCACCTTAACTGCAATTGGGAAGTGGGATGCAAATTCAATGTATTTTTGAAAACAATGCTCAGATTTTAAACACTAATTATACGTCACATTTAACTTCAGACTCTAAGTAATATTATATGGTCAAGATATTAAAGAGTTAGCCTTCTGGCTCAATGGTGACCATTGATCAGGGCAGTAAGTGCATTTCGCAGTCATTTGAGCAGTCTGGAGGCAGTAACAATCAAATTTTTGAAATGTAATAAAAATAAATTTACAAGGTTCCACTCAACATGCAAACAGAAATAGAATATTATTTAAGCACTAAACGAAAGGAAATAATCACTGTTTCGAAACAAGAAAATGGTCATTTTACGACATATCACTTGGAAATAAGGAAAGATGAACAATTGGCACTAATATCTAATGACCACTTGTTGCAAATTCTAATCGATACTCATCAAATGCTACCTCACTATATTGAACCTAGGTGTAAGAAACAGTATAAATTGAAGACGGTAGAGCAACTTGTCTGTATATAAAATGGCTTTATATGCATACTATTAAAGATGCATATATACAATATATATATATTGTAAACTGAAAATATCACATGGATATTAAGGTATTTATGAATCTTATCCTCAGGTTGACGGTCCTGTTATGGACAAGTGGCTACTTACTGTCACTTATAAGCATAAGCAGCATCTGACATCTTACACCTTCGTACTGAAACACAAGAAAGAGCACACGTGCTTTTTTTTTATAAGACCGTCAGTTTAGTAATTACGTAAATCCGTGTGAACACCTCTATATCGTCGTACTGTGTAATAAAATATGCCTACTGTTTCTTTATAATTCGTATTGCAAATACATATTATTATAAACTATCTGGTGTTCGCGATTTCGTCCGAGTTGAAAATTAAAAAAAAAGGAATATAACGCTTGCCCTTGTGTTGCTATAACACTTTGGCCAGGCGTTAGTTTTTTATTTTTCATTTGTCCCTCGGGAATAGTCCTTTTTTTCTGGATGAAAGGTACCCTATGTCCTTTCTTGTGTCTTAGACAACGTGTATGCAAAATTTCATGGTGAACGGTATAGTAGTTTTTGCGTGAAAGAGTTGCAAACATCCATACATCCAAACATACTTTCGCATTTATAATATTAGTATAGATAAAAATGATTCGTTAAATGTCTTGCTAAGCGCCAATGGCTATAAGCGGATGGCATCAATTCGGCTTTTTTTTTTTTTCAAATGTTAGTTGAAGTCTTGAGATGAAGAGCAAAATTGGAAAAATTGCTTGGACCTTTTTTTTAGTTCTAATTACACATCAGCTGCCACAGTCCAATAGAATTTGACAGAACGATGTCTGTTGAGTAAACTAATTTTAATATTAATTCAATATTCTAATTTATTTATAATGAATGTTTCTGTTTACCATTTGTATGAAATTAAATCGTAAATTAATATGTATTTATAATTTTAATAAATTAATATACACGAAACATTCGTGCATATTTATTTATTTATTTAGGTTCACAATCAGCATATATATACAGCCAAACGTAATGGGTATAAAAATATAACTGAATATCTTTAACTAATTATGTTTCTGTTTCCCTTTTTAGTGTTTGATTTTTATGTAAACTGTAACATCAACTATGAAATAATAACTGATAATATTTAATAATTCTCTTATTATTTAGAATTTTTCTTTTAGAAATTTTAGTATTTTTTTTTTCTCCAATTTAACAACATTACCTACTCTAGATTCTCTAGTATGTGTACAGAAAGTAATTCAAGTTAGATCCCGTCGTAACTCACGGTTCAATTAGGGCCACTCCAGACAGTTATTGAGGAAGTGATACATATAAATCTGGTGGACGCTGCCCTACAAAGTTGACGATAACAGAACCATTCTCGTAACTATTGTGGAATAACCACTCGCCCAACTTTATTTTGGCATTCAATATTTCCACTTGTACGTTGTTCATCTGAAATATACAGAGATTCGTTGGGCACCCAAATGATCGACATAGCTCGAAAAATCAGTCAGCTGAAGTGGGAATGGATAGGACATATCTGTTACTAGCTGGTGCCCGCGACTTCGTATGCGTTGAACGATGAAAGGTACCCTATGTCCTTTCTGGTGTCTCAGACAACGTGTATGCAAAATTTCACGGTGATCGGTTCAGTAGTTATTGCGTGAAAGAGCTACAAACATCCATACATCCAAACATACTTTCACATTTATAATATTAGTATGGATGTAGCAAATGGCTGTCAGTAGAGGAGTTGAGGAGGCCACTGATCATCACCTCCTTGCTTCACCCTGTTGATTCCCCCATAGGTATCACTTTTATATGGTACTGTAGGTACTTTTATTTGAAGTTTTTTTTTAAAGAAAATAATATGTGCGAGACGACTACTAAAAATATATTTAAATTTAAAGTCGGCTTTTCGCACATTTCGTACATTCGCACATTCCCCCATAGGTATCACTTTTATATAGTACTGTAGATACTTTTATTTGAAGTCTTTTTTTAAGGCAGAAAGGAAGATTTGTGTAAAAAAAATGAATGCATACAAAGACAGAAGCGGGTCGCTAGTGCAATATTAGCTTGTTTATTGTGTGAAAATCGCAACTAAACCTTTGTTCCGTAATGAAAATATTTTTAACCAGCGAAGTTAAATGCTTCGAAGCTCAAGCAAGCTTCATAAATAAAACAGTTGTGGGCACTCCACCGCCATTAATAAATGACTCTTTTGTGAAACCAAATCATTTGTTATAGTTTTAACAATAAATTCCAGTTGAACTAAAGTCATAAATTTTGGCAATCAACAACATTTAGCACAAGCATGTATGTGAAGACAATATAAATCCGAAATTCAAACTCCTACGCTCATAATTTCCAGTTTATAAATTCCAGGATTTGAATACAGATTTTAACTACTGTATACTTATATACTATATATTGCTATAAACTATATACTAGCCTTTGCCCGCGACTTCGTCAGCGTTAATGTTCTTGGACAAAGTTATTTTCCAGCAATGACTCTTTTCTGGATAAAAGTACCTTACACTTTTCTGTATCTCTGACAACGTGTATACTGTAAAATTTCATGATGATTCGTTTAGTATTTAAGGCGTGAAAGCGTAACTAAAAAACAAACAAACTGACTTTCGTATTTATAAATTAGTTATTTATAATAGTGGGATATTGCTGCAAAAATATTTTTGCCTTGAACTGATTTGTGTTCCATTGGTAGGTTTATTTAATGGATTACTACTTATATGTTGGGTTTTTCTTTTCTATTATATGCCTAATATGCCAATTTTTTTTTCCTTATTCTTTCTTTCTTTATATAAAAGCGTTGTTCATTTACTTACATGTACATTCTTAAGAACTACATTTTTAAGAACTAATTAACTCTACACTAAGGTATAAGCAATCATTTGTTGATACTGAGTTAATGTTCAAGAAAGCAATCAGCTCAGTCGTTGAACGTGCCTTGCTTATATTTAGCAGTCAAAATAAACATTCCAAGGGCAACGCACTGATGATCGTTGCCACAACGGTAAAAGAATGAATGGATTTTCTTTAAATTTAAGATAAAATTAAGATTTCAAAGTGGCAGGGCACACTGTCGTATTGCAGACGTCAGCTGGGCAGCCTGTTTGGTGGCAGTAACCACCCTTTTATAAAATACCATCAACAAACAACAGTATGCGATGTCGTGTTTCGATAAGTTAGTAAAGAATGGCAAAGATTATTTCTTCATCTGGTCATTATTCCCCTTTTCATTTTTATCCTATAAAGTTTGTCACCGTACTTGAAAACTTGACCTTTTCTTACTTATTATTAACTACTAGCTGGTGCTCGCGACTTCGTTCGCGTTGAAAATTTAAAAAAAAGCAATATAACGCTTGACCTCGTGTTGCTATAACACTTCTCCAGGCGTTAGTTTTTTATTTTTTATTTATCCCTCGGGAATAGTCCTTTTTTCTGGATGAAAAGTACCCTATGTCCTTTCTGGTGTCTCAGACAACGTGTTTGCAAAATTTCATGGTGATCGGTTCAGTAGTTTTTGCGTGAAAGAGTTACAAACATCCATACATACAAACATACTTTCGCATTTATAATATTAGTACGAATTAATGATTAAATACTATCAAGTGAATTGTGATAAAATATAAGCAACAAAAACACTTGACTTTTTTTTAATGTTATGGACGTCAGATAGTTAACATTAAAGAACTATAAATTAACAAATATTAAAATCATTTTAATCAGAGACATCTATCGTGCGAGGTGCAGAGTTAACTCGCGCTCGTAGTATACGATTAAATACACTTATATCGAGTTTACCCTCTGAACATGTTATTTTACTGTGATAAATGTCGCTGAATTTAATCCACGCAAATCTCAGTATAATATTGTGGCTACCGTTTCCCGCAACATTTAAACTCTATGGGAATTCACTGGGAAACGTTCGTAGTGTTAATTTATACTAGGAGTTAATGGGAGTTTTATAGTCTCTTTTAATAACCAATTACCTATGTGCCTATGTATGGTATTTTATTGTCCCTTTCTATACAGTTAATTGTAAAGATTTAAATGAAAAAAAAAAATGTTTTAAACAATTTTTATAGTTTATTTACAACTCTTCGCGTAGCATTGATGCAATTTACTAAAGGGGCAATTTCAATCTGTTTTAAATTACTAAGGTAAAATTAAGTTTTAGCCTATGTAAGTCATATAAATTAAACTACCTTTACGTACGTACTTCGTACGTGTCATTGTTTAATAAATAGTCTATTTTACTCTAGCTCTTGCCCTCGACTTCGTTCGCTTATGTTTATAAAATATACCTAGCCTATGTTATTCGCTGATAAAATGTAGCTTTCTATATGTTAATTATTTATTACAAACAAAAATACAAATATTTTCTCTTTATAATATTAGCATCACATTAGCATAGAATAACCATGAATTATGCCATTTAGTTCAATAAAGAATATAACTAATTTCTTAAAAGACATCTATATAGTTCGGAAACTAAAGTTCCTAATAAATTATTAGGAACTAAAGTAATTGCCGGGATAAAAATTAATCACAAAGTCCTTAATCATGTTGACTTTGTGAAAATATTCATCAAATCCGTTCTAGAGTTTTTAATATATTTGATTTGCAAATTTATATATATTTTCACGAATTTTTGCTTCAATGTATTTTTTCCTATTATAAAAATCTAACGGTCCACTTGATGGTAAGTGGCCACCGAAGCCTATTAACGCAAACAACGTCATAGAATTCACAATTACTGTGTCGACTTTAGTATAGAATAAATATCTCTTGGTGAATAAGTCACTTCATTGTTGCCTCCTGTAACACGATGGTGGTTACTGCAGGCAGAGGGATGAACAACAACTGACACTACTATCAATACGTAGGTAATGCTTGAATATGTATTTAGGTTAAAATCTAAACGTTAGCACCTCCCATGCACCCGCTAATTCAACAAATAGAATCTCTTTGTAAATTTTTTTTAGAATGAACTTGCTAATTACACCCATTTCAACGTATATGTATTAAAAGTGACTGTATAACTGGAACAATACAGGAAAAAACCCTTTCTTTTAACAAGCTAAGTAATTTACTTAGTTACAAAGTAAGTAAAGTAAAATGTTGTGTTGGTTTGTGTATGCTTCAAAAACTCGAAAACTAGTCGACGTATTGCCTTGAAATTTTTACACAACATTGCATTTAAACAGAGGAATAATCTTATAGTCTTTTTTTTCAAAATTCCAACGGAAACCGATTTTTTTAATAAAAATTTTTTCTATATAAATCTTCTGTACAATGTTTTATTAATTTTTATGATTATTAATATTTTATTAATTTTTAGCAGTGCTTACCCGTGGTCTACCGATGTTCTACTACTGGTAGTACCTAGGAACACACAAACAGAAAAAAAAAAACAATCTATACTATCTATACTCTATACTATAAATGCGATTATGCATTTATAATATTATAAATGCGAAAGTATGTTTGGATGTTTGTAACTCTTTCACGCAAAAACTACTGAACCGATCATCATGAAATTTTACATACACGTTGTCTTGGACACTAGAAAAGACATACGGTACCTTTCATCGTTCAACGCGGACGAAATCGCGGGCACCAGCTAGTATATAATAAAAAAATTAACACATGTTCCACAAGCGTGTCCACAGATAGATATGAGAGTGTTGCCAAACAATTTCCCAAAAGAATTTCTGTCTCTCATTTCATACTGTCTCGATTGCAGCCATGACCTGCGCTGTTCTAATAAGCGCAGTTCTTTAAACTCATCATTATTTTATGGCGTTAAGAGCGAGTTAATACTTGAAACAATCATTTACCAAATAATTTTAATGAGCATTGCGTCCAACATAACAATAGAGGTTTGAATCGTGATCCCCATTATGGACGCGAATATGTTGAGAAATATTTTATACAATTAATTTTGTGTTTCATATTCGCTCTCTTTCTATGAAGCTCTAGTCAGCCTAGAAAAATTAAAATTTTGTATTCGTGGACCGTTGGATGAGTGGTTGGGGTTCTTTTCCGGGGCTTGCCTTAACGTTCTTTTCCGGGGCTTCCGGATTCGATTCCCTGCGGAGTTGTGGCGACCTCCTTTAGAATGTTTATATTTTGTCTACAGAGTCAACTTTTGGAAATGAATGAACCTTTTGAAGTTCGCTCTAATTCGTAGTCAGCCCGTCTGGCGGCAGTAACCACCCGCTTACAGAAGACCACCGTGTAATAACAGCACGTGTGCTTGTGTGTTTCGGTGGGCGAGGATGATATTTGCCAGAGCTCATTTTCCCATCCTGTCCTCAATAAGGATAAGGGATAAGGGTCTATTCCAAGGATAAGGGATCCTACTGTAGTCGGACGCGCACTTGCAGAACCTTATTTGTGTTATAGGCGACTATAACCACAAATATTCTTTTTTTGATTTTTATAGGTTGAAATCAAAATTAGTTCGCTAACTTCTCCTAAATCATAGATTTTAATTCGGTTTAACGAAATCGACGACACGTTTGGTCTAGTGGTAAGTAACCCTAGCTGTTAACCAAACGGTCGCGGATTCGATCGAATCCCCCTAGGGGCAAATGATTATGTGTTAACCTATGTATGTACCTGAGTCATGGATGTTTTTATCTGTAACTAGCTGGTGCCCGCGACTTCGTCCGCGTTCAAAATGTTATATAGCCTAAACCCTTTCTTGATAAATGGACTATCAAACACAAAAAGAATTTTTCAATTCGAACCAGTAGTTCCTGAGATTAACGCGTTCAACCAAACAAATTCTTCAGCTTTATAATATTAGTATAGATATGTATATTTTTTACAAAAAATGTATGTAATCTATGTATATTAAGTATATCAACTATCTGGTATCTATAATACAAGCCTATAGTTGCTTAGTGTGGAGCTAGATGGTGCTGTGTGGAATGTGTGAAGATATTTATTATTATTATATTAACTAAAATTGCATACGTGCAAAGGCGAGGGCGGGTCACTAGTTTGAATTAATTACATGAAGCTCAAGATTGTCAGCTTCTGGAGACGGTAAATATAAGAAGTGCCATTGCTCCTAAGTAACTGTTACTTTCCTAGCATTCGTATGGTACGAGTAAACGCGTGGGCTCCAATTCTATTTGAGCACAAAAGCAACCAAATTTGGATGAAGCAATACTAATCCTCAATCCATGAAATACGATAATCACACTTGTAGGCGTTTACAATTACGAGAATTACAACCTTTCATATAAAACCGAAATAGATAGACTTGTTACGTATGTTTACATGTAAACATTTTTTAAAAGAGAATAATCATACTCGTAGATATCCACTGGCCTTACATAACTAAATGCTCTGGTTAAGCTACTTGATCATGTACCTATTAAATATATTTTTTAAATACTTTTTTTCCATAAAACGATGACAGGTTTACATAGTCATGATGATAGCCAACCTCCGATAGGAGATAACATTAAAGGAAGAAAAATATTTCCAATATTTAGTTCAATAATAACTTAAAGATGGCAGGCAGACTGATAATTTACTTGAATGGCTAACTTCGCCTATTAATACGAGCTTTTAGCACCGCCAAAGCTGCTGCAAGTATATAATAATCGATGATAATAAAGGATAAGGAAGGGACAGAAAAATGGATGCAAAAGGGATGCCAAGAGCTCACCGAAACACAACAGCACACATGCTGTTATTTCATGGTATAGGGTGGTTACTGCTGCTAGTCGGCCTGCCCAATAAATGATAGTGAATCGCAGTATGCCCTGCTACTACTAAAATATACTTTTATGTATATTTTAAATATTTTCTAAACCAATATAATATTCAATAGTACCTACAATCCAATTCAATAGTATGCAACCTAATTTTCATTGTAGAACATGATTTGTGCAGCATTGTCTTAGACCCAATTGGAAAGTCCCAGATAATTTCCTATCTAGAAAGCAACGAGATAAAATAATGTTTGAGTGTGTGGGCGTTATCTGAGAGTTGAAAGCCGATACAGACGTTATCGGCTATAGGTTTATCTAGATATTGCACCTGATTCTATGTGTGAAGTGGATTGACGGAGCTTAGCAGCTTATCAGACATCAACAACATATCGGTACAATATGATATATCGGCTTAAGTAATTGCGAAACATTCAACTAATTAAAGAATTCTTGGTTTTGTGAGTTAATCCGCCCCACTTTTTAATAACACTGCCCATCTAAATTAAAATAACATTTTCAATATGATCTCAGTTGAACGATCTAGAAATATATAAGAATTTATAGTGTTTTAATACCATCTAATAATATGATGGTTTCATTCATATGTATCATGATTATGTACGAGAGATACACAATGGCTTTTCTGAATAATAATGTATTTTAAATTATGTTGTAGAAGGGAAATTTAAAGTATTAACTTTTTAATTAAAACTACCTGTTGCACGCAACTTCGCCCGAGTAACTTTATAAAATGTAGCCTATTTTACATGCTAATGTAGGTATATTAATATAAGCTTTCTATATGTGAAAGAATTTTCAAAATCGGTCCAGTAGTTTTTGAGTTTATTCATTACAAACATACAAAAATACAAATCTTCTCTCTTTATATAGATAAAATACCTAGGTATATTGACATTTAATAAATAAAGATATTCGGTTTTGCCTTAACAAATTTCAAGTATATATTTATAGAATTGCAAACGATATTTTTATATACCTAACTAGATAATCTGTTGTTGTTGTTGTTCTTAACAACTAATTTATTTTTGTTGAAATCAGTTAAAAAAAAACTCTTAACTCAAATGTATTTGTAAATAATCACCGAAACAGGATTGACGACATTTTATTCAAACTAAATAGATGCTAATAAAACATGATTTTATTATGTTAATTACCAAATATTCTGTTAATTACAAAATAAATTTTGCACTCAAGGTCATGCGCCCTTGCATTCAGTTATGAAATTTCCGCAACATATAGTTCAATGAATTTCCGGCACAAATTCTTCTAGAATTAAAATACTTATCCGTCGTCAATATGGTAGCGTTATGTTATGAATGAAATCGTAAAGCCAAGCACGCCAATAAAATAATTTCCATATAAAAACGACAACAGGAAATATATCAAATTACAAACAGTTAACAAGTCTTTGACCTCAACCGATATAGTTTCGGTATTTTAATCGTCTAACGCGAAACATAATTAAATATATACGATTCACGTTTCCTTTATTAAAAGATTAATGTCTAATTAACATTTTTTTTATAATAGATAGTTATGAACTTAACCTGGTTTTCATTACCGTTATTAGAAATATGGCACATAAGGCTTCGTTCACAAACGTGCAAAGTCTGTAGGGACCATGAGTTTACAAACACCGCACTCGCTAGCAAGAGGGTAAAACATTTATATGAAAAACTGTCAACTGTCAATGTCAAATTGACAATTTTCCATTTATATGGATATTTTATGCTCTCGCTAGCGATTGCGGTCATTGTAAAGGTACTGATCTCGGTTTCCTGAGACGGCCGGCGTACCTCTACTTCCGGGTACGCAGAGGTTACGACAGGGAGCGTAACCCTTCTAACGCTCGAAAGCCGTAGTAAGTAGAGGATGTCGTGTCATATATAACGTTCCCGCGACCCTGCCTATCTACAGCCGCCCTAGTAAGTCGTTGGGTTTTAGCTGGTAGGAGTCCCACAACGTCTCCTACGCTGCCCAGTATACAGATTTCAACAAAAAAAAATTGATGCTAAAATATTATTCTATCCTCAAAAAAATGGCAAACTCTACAGTGACCATCCTCTACATATAACCCATAAAATATCCAAAACTAGAGGTTGAGGTTAATTTGTAACTCTGGAGGCGCTTGTGTTTTTAGACTACGGCATTATAACTATGAAGTAGACGGTCAACTAACATCCACAAAAGAATGACTGTACCGTTCTTTGACTAAAATTCAACATAAATGTAAGAAGACGTGTGAATCTTAATTTTAAAACTAATGTTAAAGTTATTTTTTAAATTGTTTTGTTAATGGTTATTTTTTAAATGGTCTACTTAAATGGTTTTGTTTCGTTGGGCAAAAATAATAGGTTACAAAAATATAGTATGAATACAACATTATGCAGAATGGTTTTCTTCCTGAGATTAAATCATTTACAATCAATCATTCTTTTAATTTATTTTTATATTTTATAAGATAGAGAGTGACAGACGGCAAGCTGACGATCAATTGGATGGTATGTGGCTGACCTAATTTAGAATCATACGCGACAAATGCACTTTTCGCTTACTCGAACCTCAAGCTTTTACTGAATATTTAAATACTTACAAACGAACAGACAGACTTCATTGATACTTAAAGTTATTCAAGAACAATGGAAGTAACAAAACGGTAACAGTATATGCATCAGACCCAGTATACCACAATACACCACAAATCCAACTTTCTATCCACTAGATACGTATGTAGTCGGAGTGTACCCTTTAATTTCCTAGTCGACAATACACCGCACATGTGGCAACAATTCCGCTCGTAAATAAATCTGCGAGGCGCGTTTTCAACTGACGACACGACAACGACACGATTTATGGATAAGACATTTATTCAACAAATGCTCAAGCAAAATAACCAAACTTATTGTCTTGAAAACGTTTTTTAAATCAATATTTTTTTTAGACCTAGTCATGTCTCACTAGCCCTATATATTATATGATGAAAAATGGGGTTAATATCATAATGACTAGATCTTCAAAAAGACTATCTTACAATGAAAGCCTACCTTACAATGACTTAGTAGCAAAAAGACTATTTATTAAGATTATCACATAGTTAATTTTGTTGTTTGTATTATAAATATATCTATTGTAACATAAATTGCCAAAATCTTTTCAAAGTACGAGTGAATAGGCATCTTCTGGGTAAGCTCGTTCCATCGTGAGCCTCATCCTTTCACTTAAGGGGGAGCCTGTGCCCAGCAGTGGGATTGAACTATAGACTGATATAGAATAAGTAAATGACATTAACATCCTTGCTACACAGTTGGTTGTTGGTCAAGAGCAAACTCATCTTTTATAAAAAAAAATGGAATCGGATTTAATTAACTGTATATTTTTTTTAAAGTCGCACATTGTAAATGTATTTCTGGCGCATGAATTGTGCACTTCCTCTAATGGTCGCCCGTCAACTTCAACCGTGATTTGGTCGTTACATATGTATATTCAAATGTGTGTTACGTGAAATCTTGTTGCATAACTCTGTGAACAGTAACCTGATGTACATTTTATGTTCAGGTCTTTCTTATCTTTAGCTATCTTTAATCTAAGAACCCCATTTTAGGGTCGTCTTTAGAACAAGTATAAGACATTTAGAACCTGTTGGTTGTGCTGTTTGGTTTGGGTAATCATTTTTTATTTAGAAGTCAGTAGGCAGTCTTGAAAGTAGGTAACTATTGCCCTCGCCTATTAACATAACCAACGCTACTGAGGTTGAGACCATGTTAGGTTTAAGTAGGAAATATATGGAAGGGAATGAGCTCTGAGATCCCTTACTCGCTCTTATTTCAAGGTCTCTGTAATAAAATAGTCTTCCCTTTTTTGGGAGTCCATAGAAGAAAAACATATATTTATTTTTATTTATATAGACACAGTTTAATCAAAAAAGACTTGCAGGTAGCCGGTAGTAGGTACATATTAATGTATTCAATTTCTAACTCGAGGATTTGAGGAGTTTCGTCATTGTGTCGTTTCGTCATATTTTTTAAATATCCACATACTTACGCGTATAAAGATGGATTGCGAATATCCAATAATTATTCAAATTCATATAGGTTCATATCTCTGCTACACAGTGGAGATAAAAGATAACACAAACTCATAATAAAGATCAGCATATATTGTCTTACATAAAATAAACATTATCTATCTCAATTGTCACGTATCCAGACTGTGAAATATTTTTAAAAAGTTATGTTTTTTATTTTAACTAGAATTTAAACAATGATTGCAACACGTACTGCTTATTTAGTGCAAAATATGCAGTATGCTTATTTATATTGTGTAAAATAAAATTTAATAATGTCAAACATATTTCATGTGGACAAATGGCAACTCGTAGTTAGTTAGCAAACATGTGGCAACATTGCCGCCACAAATCTTATTGTCAATAACAATAAACTTAAACTGAATCTAACATTATTAAACTTCTGTTAATTAGACGTGATATAAATGGTTATCTTGGTAGAAACTTTACGTTCAATTCTCGTCCTAATTGTTGTCTATAAATAACTATAACTAGTAATAATATATTTTGAAATTCTTGTGTTTTGATACTAGGTTGCGGGAGTTGGAGTAAATTTTAACGCTTCTATTAGATTTATCATTCTTTAATATGTGATAACTAGGTTTTGCCCGCGACTTCACAGGATCACCCGCTGGACTAATCACTACCTTAATTGACCCCAAAACGTAAATTTCATTTAATAATAGAAACAAATAATATAAATTCTCAAATCACTTTAAAAAAGACTTAAAAAATGCAACACTAGAAATAGAAATAAAATTGAATTGCCTAAAATTAGAACACAATATGGTAAAAAAATATATATTGTATGATATACAATACATTACCTGAGAATGTAAAAAATTGTAGTTCCATGCATAGGCTTTATACAAAAATTAAAAGAATACATATTGACCAATGTTGGAAATAACTAATTTATCTCCGATGGATTAAATGTACCGATATTAATGTAGTTATTAAGTTCTCATAGCTTAAGTGGACAACTTGTTCTCTCTTATGAGAATAAAATTCTTTAAACCGAATTCCATCTTATCTTTTAAAACGTGTAAAAATTAATGTAAGTATATATATACATACACGCTAATAAACGTGAAAGAATTTCGCATTGTTCAATAAAACAGTTGAATTACACAATAATAATGTAGTTATTGGTTGCGCTGTTACGTGACTCATCGCGCTGTTCATTGATTTATGGGCGCACTGACTTAACGCAGTCAGCGGTAAGCTGCTTAATATGAGGCATGAAGATTAATCATTGGACACATCAAGAAGAGGGCCAACTTAGTGTGCAATCTCTTCTTTATAAAGTTTAAAAATTTTCAGCGAAATCTTACTAATATTATAAATGCGAAAGTATATTTGGATGTATGGATGTTTGTGACTCTTTCACGCAAAAACTAGTGAACCGATCACAATGAAATTTTGCATACACGTTGTCTGGGACACCAGAAAGGACATAGGGTACCTTTCGTCCAGAAAAAAAAGGACTATTCCCGAGGGATAAATAAAAAATAAAAAACTAACGTCTGGCCAAAGTGTTATAGCAACACGAAGTCAAGCGTTATATTGCTTTTTATTTTTTTTATTTTCAACGCGGACGAAGTCGCGAGCACCGGCTAGTTTTTATACTAAAATCTAAGTTAAAATCTAACAAAAATTAAGTCGCTCTCCGTCTCTGTCTGTCTGTGTATCCGTTCACTTCTAAACCACGTAACTAATTTTGATGCGGTTTTCACTAACGGAAGAACGATCAACGATTAAGGGTTCTGTATATAATTAATTACTCTGTAGGGCATTTCAAGGCAAAAAATGTATTTTATTTTATTTAATAAGGCACACAAAACAGGATACTGACATTGAAAATTTTTTAAGTATGGATAAAATTACCTCGAAGTGATCTAGACAGCAATAGTGATCTAGAACTAATATTTAACCGATTTGGATAAATTATAGTACTTATGTAGCTTAAAACTATCCTATAGGGAGAGGCCTATAGGATAGTTTTAAGCCTAGTACTAGGACCACGCAATTTAGGCCGCACTAATAAGTGTATTTAAAAACAGCTCCGTTTAAAGAGTTGGTTAAAATTCTTGATGTCCTGCCATATTCGTTAGTAATAAAATAATACAATAAGTAGTTTCTTCTCGTAGTTCTGTATGCGTAATATGACAGCTTTATTACTTTGAAGTACTCTCTTACAAAATTGAAATGGCATAATAACTGCGCTAGAGAATCGTTTGCCACAAATACCTTCGGGACGTGTGTATTTTGTATTAGTCACTCGCATATTTACTAGACTTAGGGTTGCCCAAAACATATTTTTTATTATTATTAAGTAGCAAACTTACTTCTTAAACACCGAAACCAAAGAGTTCATAAACTATAGTTGACGAATAGAATTTATAGTCACTATAATTAATTTTTTTTTGTATATAAAAATACATATTTAAGTGACTTGATATCAAAATCAAAAGTTATTTGACGACAAAAATGTCCAAAAAAATATCTAATCTCATGCTTAATCAATCTGGGATCTTTGGGTGACTATATTCCGTTTAATTTATATATTTTTTTTTTAATAAACACTACGCTACGACTCTTACTCGTAGTAGCTGAGCAAAAGCTCGTAGTGGGCAAGCAGGATAGCAATGTGCATTCTAAAAATAGTATAACGGGATAAAAAAAGTAAAACTGGATGAACATTTGGATCTTTTAAAAAAAAAAACATTCTTTGGAATCTTTTTAAAACTGCTCCTTGATACTAAACGTCAACATGGAAATTATTATTTTTAATTTTTATTATTTAATTAATTAATAAAAGCTTGAAGAGTATTCTAAGCAATTACATTGCCCCACAAAACCAAAGACTGTGGGAACACGAGTCTCTCAATATTATTTCTAATCAGTGTAATAGTTTAAATAGTACCGTAAGTTATATAATATTATAGATATATGTACTAACTATAGAGCAAGTAGTTATTAGCATTATTAGCTAGTCTCTTTTTAGAGGGTTCGTTGCGTATATCTTTAGTCAAGTTGTTAATAATAATTTCTCATGGTAGGCATCTGTTTCTCTAAGGTTCGTTTCTCTGTTCCTCATAATAATTATTATCTATAAGTTGAAAGAATTTGTCTGAAAATTCAGCTCCAGTGCCTATATTAATGGTTATATATTAAGTTATCATTTATATTTTATACCTAATTGGAATAACTTTAGTTTTTAATAATTTCCATTACAGGCGCTTTTTTGGTTTTATTATTATATGTTTTCTGATATCTGATATTTTAAATATCTTATTTGTATTATTACGCTAATTCTACTTCAATGATGTTGCGTCTTTTTTTTTCTTTATTACATTCTGTTCATGTTATATAGGTAGGTACTGTTTTAAAGGCGCTTTCTATATGCTTCTTATATAATACTAGCTGTTGCACGCGACTTTGTCCGCGTAACTTAATAAAATATGGGTTATGTTACTCGCTGATAATGTAGCTTCCCAACAGTGAAAGAATTTTTCAAATCGGTCCAGTAGTTACGGAGCCTATTCAATGCAAACAAACAAACAAACAAATCTTTCCTCTTGATAATATTAGTATTGATAAACATTTAATATTTTATTAATAAAATAATGCATAGCACTTGGTTTGTTGGGGTGAAATTTTTCTCTAAAAAAGTGTAATGTGCAACCCTAGCATTATTAGTTGTTTGAGACGGTCGGACGAGCGAACGAGCGTTATAGCGGTTATAGCCATCAAAATAATTTAATTAATGTTTAACCGCCTCCGCTTGTCACTTGCGTCGCACGCTTATATTCATTATGTCACTGTGTAATGAGAATGTTCTGATATGCGGACGCTATATCTTATTATTACATCATTTGTGATGAAATGAATCTGTACCAGTAATGTCTAATCTGAATGTCTTGATTTGCTATTACACTAACGTGAAAATTATTATTAGATACATTTCACAAGTGCCATTTTTTTATTATTATTTTTTTTTACATATATTTAATATCTTCTTTTATACTTATAAAATTGTTTATCCTGACTATAGACGCACACCAAAAAGCTTTGCGATGGTCACGTGACTAATGCACAATCAAAACAAAGTATAGAAAGTTGAAATTTGAAACAGGTTTATTAATTTATAACGTATGCACCCGTTAATATAAATAATTTTTGAAAATTTCAACTCCGTGCGAAGCCGGGGCCGGATCGCTAGTAAGTAATAAAAAATAGTAGTTAAGGCTAATAATAAATCTAATAAATATTATATAAGTAAAATAGTACGTCGGTCATGACTGAAAAGTGCCGCTTGACGGCAATAACCATAGTTACATAGTAACATACATAGTACATAGTAGTTACATAGTACTATAGTAACATTTACCATAGTATTGACATGACTTGCGAAATTGTTTTTCAGTACTATGGGATGTTAGGCCCCATCATCCCCTATATTCAAATAAAATATAGAATGCGAATAAAAGTCTAAACTAGACAGTTGTGAAAAACTTCATATATTATTATATTTTGAAAGTAAACAAAATAACAAGTGAATGTTTCGAAATGCATATTCATTTAAAAATGTATTGGTAATTTTTATTGATTACCTATCAAAATTTATTTAATATTATCAAAAAAAAACACGTTCGATTGTAACACTTCGTTAACGTATTGTTAATTTAATAAAATTACGCCATATTTTTTTTGCGTGTTTAGTAAATTTTTACATGAAGCAATCTACGCCTGTCAAATTAACAAGTTAATGACATGAGCAACATTGTTGTGAGTTGTGGCGCCTACAATCTTTTTTATTGGGCAACACTTAACACATTTGACATTCTGATCATGGTTTTAAAATAAAAGACTATATGAACAGATAATTATAAAATCTTTTACACAGATTTTTAAAATAATATTTTATTTTCGATGACCACAGGTAACTGTTTGATCGTTCCTTCATGACTGACCGATAAAATTATTCGGGTCAATAGTCTATTTTAAAAATATATTTAAATATTAATAAGAAACCTAATTAAAATTAATGAATGTCTTACATAACTTGAACTACTTATATATTATGTGAAAAAACAGATATGCTTACAAGGCTGTAAAAAATTATTTTTAATTATAATTTTCTTTAATCTTAAATTATAAAACAAAACAGCTGAATTATCAAAATATAACTGGCTGTCTATTATTTCCTTTTCCAAAGCCTTTTTCTGCGAAAAAATTTGATTGCAATTTTTATGTCGCATTGAGTAATTCACGGATTGAAAAGTATTTCGTTCAATAACTACTTTACCTTCTAAGGTTTCTAGTAATCGAATACTAAATAGAAGCCGTACTAGCTAATCTATTAAGCTGTCACCGTTTAGCCGTCAAAAGAATCGGAACTTTAAGAAAAGAAAAGGAATTAATTCCTAATTCGTGCGCTATTATGTTTCGGTAAGTGAGCAAATTATGTCAAATCCTATTTCCTCTTTAGTTATTTGACGGTGGTTACCGCCACCAATCGTATTGACCAATTGTATGACTGCGCAGTGAAACCACAGCTATAATTACAAGATGCCAATAAAATCAAAAATTATATTTCCTAAAAGGTATCCATTATTAATAAAGTCGCAGTTGACCGCTCAAATGACGGCTTTTGCGTTTATCGTGTTACAAATAAACACCTTCGAATAAGCTGAGAACATTATATAAGGTAAATTACGTCCTACCCGCATCCACTAAACAAATATTGTAAACAAGACACGTTGATAATATCAGGATTACGTCACCGTATCAGAAAACAGTGTACCATCTTTTAATATACTTATCCATATTGTTATTATCAAAGATTATAAAATGTAGCTATAGTGAAGTATTTTGTTAACATACTGGTATTAGAGTAGATGTTTTGATGATAACTAAATCGGAGGATACAGTTCGATACTGCAGCTACATATCTTTTTTATTATTATTAGAGATGAGTTTGCTTTTGCGTTTGATGCGAAAATGAGGCCTATGTTAAAGCCTTAGAATATAGAACTCTAATCTAAATTTCCCTAATTGGCATCAATTTCAATAGTTTTGAATGCCTCTTTGATATTTTCATACATAGTTTATATATACCTACTAATATTATAAAGAGAAAAGATGTTTGTTTTATGTTTGTAACGAATAAACACAAAAACTAACAGACCGATTTTAAAAATTCTTTCACCCATAGAAAGCTACATTATCAGCGAGTAACACAGGCTATATTTTATAAATTTACGCGGGCAAAGTCGCGTGCAACAGCTAGTTGATTATAAATTTCTCATTGTAATTCATGAATAATTTTCCGATCAAAAATTAAAGAATATAATATTATGAATTATTAAGACATTTAGTCAATCATTGCGTGTATACCTCTACAAGTGCTTGGCTAAAATTAAATAATTTTAGCCAAGCACTTGCTCGCTACCTCAAGTATAAAAAGAACATTCATGTTAATTTGAAAATATCAAGTTTCTTACTTGAATATTACATGCGGTGCGGTTATAACACAGAAAATGCGTCCCAACTAGTTGGACTGGTGTTAAGTAAAATATATTATTATTGAACTGGCTACCTGAAGTACCTGACGCCTTTTCCCCCTTAATGTCAATCTTCTTAATGACACGAATTGTTGTTTATGCCAGGTATTACACATTTGCAATTTAAATACTTGCACGCAACTCCATAGCTTTTTCGAACAAATATGTCTGTCGTATCTGTTTATGGTTTAGTTCAAGTTATTTTTTTTTTATTCCCATCTTATTGCACCGTTTTGGACTCAGTACTATACGATATTCGATATCAACTAGCGACACGACTCCGGTCTCCGGTTTTGTGCGGATTTTTCAAATTTTTCTCTTCATAACAAACCTTTCCCGGTGTCAGGCTATTTTAATTAAAAATAGCCTACTTGTTTTAACAATCGGCTTAATTCAATTTCATTCAATTTAATTTTAATATTGAAACCCAATAGTACAGTAAAAATGAAAAGAAATTTAGATTTAGGATAATAAATGTATTGGCCAAATTGGTTCTATATGATTTTATCTAGCTCCCTTTTCAATTTGCTGCACTATCTCCCAGACATATAAATAGATATAAATTGTCAAAACATTTACAACTCGGACCAATCAAAAGAGAGAAAACTCAAACTGCTATAGTAACTTTATTGAATTTTGTTTCTCGCCATCCTCTAAAGCCAAGTTTCGTTTTTCGAATAGGCGTGATGTAAAAAATATTAAATAATACCTTACATTTGCAAAGATATATTATTTCAATACATTCAATGCCAATGCTCACAAAAAGCGGTTAGAACCCCTTAGTTTAAGAAGGCATGTAGCCTGTCTTTGTATGTTCTACACAGAGAGGCTGTACAATGGTGAGTGCTCTGATGAGTTGTTCCAACTAATGCCTACCACAAGTTTTTATCACCGTACTGCGCGTCATACTCGTAGATGCGGAGTTCATCCGCATTACTTGGACAAGGTGCCACTGCAGCGGGAAGAGGATCCCCTCTCCCAGCCAATCCGCCGGAGAAGGCTCGGGCGCAGGCGGTTGGCCTATATCCGCCGCCTTCCACCCTGACCGGGACTGGGGCGGTGGTCTTGGGGGAGACTGCCGCCCGTTGTATGGTCCCCCGAAATGGCCGAGGTACTGACAGAGGCCTGGAGCACAGGCCTCCCCGCGCTGGATAGCCGTGGCGGGGCACCGAAGTCGTGTCATAACGTCCCTGCGACCTCGCCCATCAACGGCCGCGCTGATAGAAAGTCGTTGGGTTTTAGCCGGTAGGAATCCGGTATAACCCGGCAGTGTCCCCTACACTCCGGGTATCCAAGAGGATTTCTCAACGTTAAAAAAAATGGACAAGGTGCCACTCCTGAGGTGTTATGGGCTACTTCAAGCGAGCTGTAAACAAACTCCCTTAGGGTAGGTTTGTTCATTATCCTTTGGGCCTTAATCTGAACGTTATCTATATCTAATCTATTCCCAAATGTAAACATTCTTATGTACATAATATTTAGAAAATATTGTTATATAATTAGTTTAAGCATATTATCGTTATGTAATTAGTCTTAAGTACATTATAAGTATATACATAACTAAACTACCACTATTAGCTAAGTTCCCCAATTTATGTTGCTGTAACTTTCCACAATATTCCTTTGTCCCTTTACACAACTTTACACAACTTATAAAACCATCTGTCCCGACTCATTCCGGACATTCTACGTTCCAAACTCGTAAGAATAAGTCTCTCCTAAATCTCTGTTAAAATTAAGTTTAGTTATTTTGTACTCTTATTGTAATCTCTATATTCTAGTTATTAATTATTATTTTTTAACTGGTTTGAGCTCTCCACCACGTAACAATATAATATTATTCTGTAAAGCAAAACTGTATTTGTTTGTACTGTATTAGTACTGTGTATGAAAATAAATAGACAAAGTGATAAAAAAACATGTTATTGGTTTGTTGGATTTTGCTGCAATAAATACCTTTAAAACTTGTAGACGGTAATTGGAATTATACAAATGACATCACTGTTTCAAATTCAGATGTCTTTAGGTATGTTTTTGTAGTCAATCTTTAGGTATAAAAAAGATAGAATATTAAGAAATGAAAGATTATAGAGATAAAGTAACGTTTCGCCATTGCGATTAAAACAGGATTGTTTGTTATGAGATGGAAAAGATTTTTAAAGTATGTATATGTGTATGTATGTATATACATTTGTACATACATAAGTTTCGATATGAAACCTATTTCGCAGCCTATATTCTTGAAGTAAGTAGTTAGTTGGAATATTTCTACTATTCATTCTATAGACATTTATTTATTCACATTCTTGTTACGTTAACAACAACCCTTTGTAGTTGGTTATTATCAAATCATTTAATCAAAAATTATAACAAACTGCCAATTAAAACCTTGACTTTACTAGTAACCCTTCAACAGAGGAATTGTCTCTCCGCTGTGTTTCGAATGTCGCAAGGTTGCATACTAGGTCCACAGCATTTTTTTTATCGCGGAAAATATCAATTATCGAGATATCAAATTGACACAATCGCAACAGGTCATCAAGGTGATGTGACAAAATACTTTCGAGGTGATATAATTTATGTTCTGTTATCAATCGTTACGTTATTGCAAATATTCAATTTCATTTAGGCGAATTGGACCAGAGAGATTCGAATGGAAAATTTGTGACTTACGTTAGTCCACGGATTTCCTCATTCCTGATTCCATCTCGCAGTGTAACCCCGAGCATACTCGTAGCCCTTTCCATAGCTCGTTGAGCATCTGAACTATTACGAGGTCCATATTTAAGAGACCACGTTTCAGCGCCATATGTCATCATTGACATAACACCCACTTGTATCATAGTAATTATAGGTACTCATACTTTCTTTAATTACTTTAAATTACTTCAATAATTTATTGAATACAATGATATAAAGACTTTAAAAAGCAATTGAGACTTATTTTTCTGTCAGTTTCTTACAGTCGACGCCTTTTGTTTTACGTTGATGAGCTTTATTATATTATATATTTTATAACAGCGATCCCCGGATTTGCACGGATACATGTTTTTTTTCTGAAAATTATACACACATAACACACAAGTCTTCCATATTTATCGCTTAGAGAAAACCGTATCAAAATCTTTAGGTGGTGTAAAATAAGTTAGCGCAGAAACAGACAGAGGCGAATAGGATAGTTAATACAGAAGAAATAGCTTCCATTGAACCTATAGTACTTATTAGGATTTTTTTAATACACAATAATATGCAAATAAAATACACAGCGGCCGTCGCCATGCCAAATAACAAGTAAATCAGATTCTATTGTAGGAGAGTAAGTTCATGCTCTGTTAACTCCACATAGAGAGTATAGCTGACCACAATTTTGTATGCACAGTTTTTATTAAAGCATTTCCAACTCGTACCGTAAGTCGTAGTCACGTGTAAGAAAAACAAAAGTGACAGCTTCGTCTCCAGAAAACTTCTTCACTACAGAAAACTAACATTAATTTCTAAAGAAAGCTAAATATTTAAACCTCCTTTGCAGTTTTGTTCTCGTAACTACTCGGTGGTTATTGTTTCGTTAACTCTTTCGCTTATTTTTGATCACATGTCCTTCTATTTCCATTAACATTTATAATGATTTGTCATGGTATTACCATTCGACTGTACTTCATTTACCATAACGCCGTAACAACAGGTCAACGAACTAGTTAATTTTGTATAAAAATGTACATTAACTACGGCTATCCAAATATCATTAACTTAAAAGCAAAAATGAACCGTCACTATAGTTGTGTATCATGTGATTTCATTCTTGTCATTATCTTATTAAACCGTGTCGGCATAAAAACACTGTGAAGATTTAGTTTTTTTTTTTTTAGGTTTATAGGTACTGTTAATTCACAGTGTACCCAATTGCCTTGTATATTTTAGTAATTGTCCTAACTACTTCTCTTAGACAGATAGAGGGAACCTTGGTTGATTTCTTACGCAACAGTTTCGTGTTGATACATGATTGTGTATCACTAATAAAATAAAATAAAAAATTCATTGATCAATTTACAATCTAGCTCATTTAACATTACCTAGTTTTATAAAAAGGCGAATTTGCTGATCGAAGTAAAAATTCTTGGTTCAATAAAATGTATTAACTATCTGCTCGCTTGACTGAAAATCTCAAGAGGGCTGTTTGAAGACAGACTTAATGTAGTGGCTTTCAATTAAAAAAAAAGAACAGTTTCACTCCGGGAGTGCCGACAGAAGTGAAAACTTGAAAGATTACGTATGTATTTTTTGAAAGTGATATTGTGTAGATGGCGCAATAATTGAAAATATAAAGAGGTGTCGATTACGGTTACCGTAACAGCATCGCGAGTTCAATGGTTTATTTCCCATCTCAAAAATTGGATCTTTTTTTTAAATTAATATCAGCACCATCTCTGTTAGCATTGAAATATTATTTCGATTCAATTAGTATTCGCAAGGATGTATTATTACGTAACATATTCTAGTTTCAGTGATATTGTGTAGATGGCGCAATATCTGAAAATATACAGAGGTGTCGGTTACGATTACGGTAACAGGTCGCGAGTACAATGGTTTTTCCCATCTTAAAAATATCCAACGCGCCTAAAGAAGTTTTCACTTCAAAAATCATTACTGTCCAATTTGGACAGTACTTTATTACCTACAGTGGACGATGATGAATATTGAAATGAATAGTTATTTGAGTTTCGTGTGATAATCCTGAAGCAGGCTGTATCTGTTACAAAACTCTCATCTTGTATTCAGGACGCTTTTAGCGCATACATTTTACTATTCTGTATGTCTCTTAGCCTTATGTGACTGTGAACCATATGACGCAATTCACTCCAAATGGCAAAACGCCCAGAAAACGCAATCGGGTGTTGAATCATTCAATATTTCTGAGCTTATGGTATCACCTTACGAAAACTTTGGCTAGATATTTTGCTAATAATTATATATACCATCATATATGGCTCACATTATGGTAAATATCAGTTTTTTGTTAGATATATAGTTTATGTTAGTTTCTAGTATAGTTAATTTGATGGTTAACATTAAGAGTAATTGACATAAAGTAAGTTAAGCACACAAATGATTGAATCCGGAATAGATCCGGAATATAATAAATTGTTGTGACGTCACCACGTTTCTAAGTCACGTGACGACGTGACGCTTCACGTTATTCACTATTGAATATTGATGAATTGAATTACTGACAAATTAAATTACTTATATGTCTTATAGTAATTATTGATTATTATTATTAGCATTATTAAATTTATTTTTTTATTAGTGTTAAAATATCTATTTCACTTGCCAATTAATTAAAAAACCAAACGATACCTCAATATGGCACTGAATAACAAAGTATCGTGATGGTAAATAACGAAATCACTTAGACAAAACAATAGAACCATTGCTTGTCCAATAAATATGGTTAACAATAGATCTTAATGAGGTGTAACAGGGGTTTGAATTATACCTTAAACATGCCACGTTAAGCCCTTTGTAGTGCTGATGAAACTGCTACTATTGCGTTAGTTAGATGATTAATTTTAGCACTGGCGTGACCTTTAATTTGACACAGATCCGAGATAATACAAGCTACTAGCTGTTGCACACGACTTCGTCCGCGTACATCTTTATAAAACATAGCCTACGTTACACGCTGATAATATAAGCTTTCTATGGGTGAAATAATTTTTAAAATCGGTCCAGTAGTTTTTGAGTTTATTCACTGTCACTGTCAGCCATGAGTGGACTGTCAACTCGCCTGCCGACATTTAAATAAATGTAAATGTTGCAGAAAATCTAGTCAATTCGCATTTTCCTGTCAAATATTGAAAAGCTTAAAAATGGGCCATGATCTGTTCTTTTGAGATTTCCATCGAAATAATATATAATTTGCAAAGAGATTTCACATTTGGAGTTTCAATGACATTTTAAGTATATATTAAAAAAAAAACATATAATAGTTCTATGTGATTAAGGCCTTTCAAAGCCTTTTTAACAGTTTAGATCGTATTCAAAAATATTTAGCACTAAATTTATAGCGGTATTTACACCGCATCTTTACACAGAGCATCTAGTCTTTGCTGACGTAACCCCAGTTGCAAACACCACACCACCCTGAGCCAATACGGTAAATAGCACATATGCTATTTACCGCGCCAGTTCATAGCACATGTGCTATTTACCGCGCTAGTTCATAGCACATGTGCTGTTTACAATGCTTAGTCATAGCCCATGTGCTATTTACCGCGCTTAGTTAATAGCACATGTGCCATTTACCGCGCTAGTTCAGTAAAGGATTATTGATTGTTTATACAGCCAAAGATTTGTAGAAAAAGAATAAAAACACTATTCCCCAATCAAATCTTAAGTAACATTTTTTATTATTAAAATGTCCTTCAATGTTGCAAGTTATGAATATAATCAAAGTTATCAATCTAAAACACACATACACGTTCATACGTTGCTATCAATTAATTGTGTTCTCGCTCTAATTGTTGTAATTGAAATAATTGTTATGTTATACGCATTTCGGTGAAGGGACCGGCTCACGGTTATAATTTTAAGTGTATAATAATTTAACTGTTAAAATGCTGTTACTTTGCTCTTACTTAACGATACACAACATACTTTTAGTAGTGGTAGACTCTGATGAACGATTATGTGCCGTCTGGCTGCAGTAACCACCCCCTTATGTGTGTGTTTGTGTTGTTGTGGTTCATTGATCTTTTATCCAACTAAGGCTGGAGAACATTTACAGCAACTATGGGGTTGCATGTGATAGGTAAATCAGCCTGCTTGCCGATCTCAATATTAAAAAAAAAATACTTTTCATGTGTGACATTTGGAAAAAAATATTTTATTTAGCTGTGAGAAATTTTTGCATACTTAATTTATTTATTTTTTAACAATTTTTAGTGAAAAAGTTTACTCGCATAAAGTTAAGAAAGAGTCCAATATTGCAAAAGGTGGATTCATTTATTATTTTTTGTAAAATAATTATTATTGCTTATTAATGTTTCGCTACAACATAGATACGTGTTAGAAAATACAATATTAAAATTATTTATTTTTGAAAAAACCAAAGTTTTACCAGAAGAAAATAAAAACGTTTAATATAATTATTAATTAGGTATATGTTACTATATAGTTGGCAGCAACAAAAAGCTTAAATTAATAACTGTACTAGCTACTGCTAAAAGCATTATTGTATTATTGTTAAATATGTATTAGCTTTAACAACTTAATTCACAGCATATTACATTATTACGTGTTCACAAGTGAAGGCTAGTTTGATCATTAAAGTTCACAAAGGTAGTATACTATACGTAATTACATTGAAGGCATGTGCCATAAAAATATAGCAAGTGTACGGTGAAAGTCTACGTTATGGGCTACACGTGAAGTGAAAATTTAAAAAAAAATGATGACTATCTCTTTATGTTATAGTCGTGGATGAAATAGTAGGTACTGCATAAAAACATGGTCATAATGTCCATAGAGCGTTTACGTAAATTTGAAAAAAAAAATGCTTCTCTATCTATATTTATCCTTACATAGTATAATTTGAACTTGCTTGTCTGTTTACTTATATCCTAGAAAAGGGTTGGTATTGGACTGTCTAGAACACAATCTGACTACATTTGTTTTTTGCCTAGAGCTTAAATTGATTACTATATAATGAGTCGAGCACTCAAATCTACTATGACACAAATTAATTCTAGAATATTATAGAAAACAAACACACAAGAGGAAAATTTTTAGCCATGTCACAAAGTACGGTGTCGATTGGATTGAACAAAAACAAATATAAATGAAAATAGAATTGGAATTTTTCACTAATAAAATAATTTTATGTATAATAAGTAATATAATGCTGGTACATTACCAGAATTTTTTCGCTCATAATAAAATGTGCTATTTGCAGCTGCTAAAATCTTCTATGTGAAAAATTTACTTAATTATCAAAATAATAAATAAACAAGACAAATAAGTTTACTATAACAATCCTAAGTTTCAAATAAAATATAATACTTTTTTTGAAATAAACTTTCATGTAAATTTTTTCAGGAAAACTTTTTGGAATATAAGCCCGTGGTATGAAAATTTATGGGAGTAAAATCAAAATTGTCACACGGTATGCGTTACGTTCTATTTATGAATATTTTAGAATATCTCTGAAGTTTCAGAGATATTGCGCCATCTACACAATATTTTTTTAAAAAAAGAACAATATTGTTCTTTCGGTGTGTTCGAATTGTGAAAATTTAAATGTATTTTATAATCGTTCGTAATGAGTAAACTCCAGTTGTGCGTCGGAGCTGACACACACACATTTTTTGTCAACATCTCAAAAATATACTTTTTGCATTTAACATTGATTTCGGTTTAACGACTATATATTTTATAATTGAGAATAAATGAAAAAGTGAAAATTTTGATGGTTCGATTATGAAGGGCGTGCCGTAGGCCCTTATGCGGATGTGAGGTGAAATTTATCAAATCATTTTAATAATAGCACTAGATAAAAACGAAAGTTTGTGAATGTTGTTTCTACCTTGAGAGATTTATTAAATATTTATTTATATTTATCACACATTTTGCTGTTAATCTTTTTTAGTTGCCCTTGGCTACGTAATGTACTATCACAGATTAAGCTATTCAATTTCTAATCCCATATCCACTTGAATGTAGGACTGTAGGTGGCTACCGTCGCCTATAACACAAGCAACGCTACAGGTGCTGCAAGTGCGCTGCCAACTACAGTAGGATTAAGGATAAGGGATAGGGAAATAGGCTCTGGACATCCCTTAGTCACTCACCGAAACACAACAGTGCATGTTGTTATGCCACTCTTCTGTAAGGGGGTGGTTACTACCGCCAGATTGGTTACCTAAATGACTACGAAACATAGTGTGCCCTGCCACTGTGCTATGAATCTATATTAACTATAATCTATATTATCTATATTATAGCACTTTGGACAAAACATTTTTACACAATGCGGCGGGCAGCTGTTTTGCGGATTGTTTTTTTTTATAAAATAAATGAAAATAATTTCTATAAGGAAGTAACTTAGAACTTAATAATAACATACTTAATAATAGTTACACTATAATATACAAAATGTACTAAGATCCTTTTGCAAGCAATGATACTCGTATCAATGCACGATATAATTTTAGGTCGCAAAGAGATTCACGGAAAGCCCGAAGTGAACGCGGCTTATTCCGTCAGTAACCTATCATTTAACCAGAAAAAAAAGATTCGCAAAAAGAGCACAACACACATGGCCTGGACGACCTTTGAAATTCCTTTTATCTGTCAATAAAATCTCAATCTAAACGTATGCAGAAGAGAGTTGCATTTAGTTTGGACCGGGAGAAAGGGAAAAAAAGGTCGCCGGGATAAAATTGTGAAGCGGTACCCGAACGACCTTGGGTTTTATTGTAGGCCACATGTCGGCTGTTGATCCGACAGACGGTATTTAAAGCCGGTTTTTCGTTTTTGTGGCCCCTACGGGTCGAATGTTTTGATTGATCGTCTCCGGGGCCCTTGGTTTGTCCGAGAGCGTTTCGAGTGTGAGGATCGATGCATTGTTTTAGAGCCACATTAAGAATATATTCATTTTTTGACGATTTTAATCTTCATTGGGAATCATTTACCTACTTTTAATAAAAAATATCAAATCAAATAAAAATATTTATTTATCAATACTAAATGTTCAATCAGTTCTAGGCATCGAAATAATATATATCTTTGCAAGTTCGCTGCAAAGACTATTATAAGTATATATCAATGGTTTAGCTGGTTCTAGGCCTCTCGTAAAGCTGAGCTTTTGAGATCTGTAAGCCTTTGAACTGAGCCTTTGAATAACTTGCTATTTTAATTTTAAATATCTAATGAATTTATAAATGAAATAAAATAAAAACTAAATCATACTCTAGTGCTATAATGACCAAATCTTCTTTAAGCATATTTTTTATTTTTGTGGATTTCATTTACTGTTCAAAAGGTCAAAGATCATTTCATGAATATATGAGTATAACCTATTTCCGGGTTATTGCTACTTGTAGATTTTGTATTGTATATTCATAAATTTTTCTTCTAAATTTAAAAGTTCGATATACGAGTATTTTGTTTTGCAGCATCCATTGACGTTTTTTATTAAAATAGTTGTAAATATATGACTGTATTATAATAAAATAAATGAAATGTGGTTTGTGTGCATGGTGGATAATTTGAGACCGACCACTGTCAATATTTTGTGTTAATTAATTAATACAAAAGGATTAAAAAGTATTTAAAAGAGTTTGATTCGTACCTAATCCTATTGCATTCTTTAAAACCTTTTACGTACTGACATAGCATGAGCATAGCATTGCATATCTTCAGCATGAGAAATCGAATTGTTGCTTTTATTTTTTCAATTTGTTTTTGGCACAATATTCTTGGAATTTTCCGTTTCCGTGGGAAAATTATATAAAAACACTTTTCAATGAAGAGAAGTGTTTTGTTAAGAATTTCAAGTGAATCAGAGTTTTGCAAAAATGTGCTGAAGTTGAATTATTATAAGTACATATATGAAAAATTAATTTATTGTACTAATATTAAGTGATATATTGTATTAGTTAATTTATTGCATACAAGCGGCCCGTCTCCGGTTTCGAACAGATGTATTTTAAATGCAAATCACATATACACAAACCTTTCCTCGTTACTCTTACCAGTAATGAATCCAGTATTGAAAACCGTATAAAACTCTGTTGGTTGATTTAAAAGGAGTTAGCAGAGAAACAGACAAAAATATTACAGCTACTTCAATACACACTTTTATATTAAATTAATATTATAAAGAGAAAAAAAAAAGATTTGTAAATATTTTTGTATTTTTGCTTATAATAAATAAATTATTTACCGTTTTAAAAAAAATTCTATCACCATCAGAAAGCCACCACATTATCAGCGAGTATAACATATATATAGCAGGCTATCTATATTTTACAAAGTTACGCGGACGATGTCGCGTGCAACAACTAGTTTATAAATGTCCCTGGTTTCGTCATAACTGGTAGGAGACGTGCGAGATACCACTCAGTAGTCTCAGTACCCAGCATACCAAGTGAAGTGAGGCATGTCAAGTGCCTCAGCCTTTTAAGGTACGGAAAATACGTAAGCCCCGTTCTCAAGGAATCGTTGGAATGCCGCGGAATGAATGCAAGACGACTGCTTTATTTGGTATCTATTTAACTATTTAATGTAACTTGCTTCTTTAATGTATCTGAGGACAGTGGGTGGGTGTGTTAGACGTTTTATTTTTTTAGGTTAGCTTTTTATGTAGATGTAGCGTAGGGTTTTTATCGTTGAAGTATATGTTTCCTTCCACCGCTAAGTAACTCATTTTGTTTTTTAACTTAATGTACACTGGACAAGTAAAGTCATCACCTGACCTGATGAAGACAAAGACTTGTCGCCTATATAGGTACAAAATTATCAAATCCATGAAAATTTTTAAGCAAAGATTCCTCGTAGTCCTAAATAGTTTCCAGAACATGTGTAAATGTAACTGTAATTTTTAAGTAAGTAAACTACTCAAGTCCAAAGTTTAGCGGTCTCTTCAGATTCATTCCTATTACTATTGAGATTCCACTAGGAAGTTCCTAGAACTTATTAGTGTATTTTAGATTTACTAGTAAAGGGAATACAATTCATAAAGTCTTTAAAATATTAACGATTACATTTTCAAAAATATAGTCTTCACATAAGAGTTACTGAGCCATCATTTCTTATTCTAAATCGTTTAACTTTTACTGACGTTCAATACTCTTTTCAATCACTCATATCCCTCATAGTCAGTGACTTTAATTCCTCAATAATTTTAACTCTGGAATAAAATACCAAAGGAAACATATTTGACTATTCTCCACATTAGTATAGGAATTATTTGTTTTTCTTTGTTATCTACTATCTATACTATAACGCTGGCCTCTAATCCGAATGTTTATTTTTAAATTTTTAAATTTACGACACGAATTTTAATAGTCGTTAGTATTCTGTTAATGAAATCAGTACGCCATTATCTTTTACTGATTTGAATAGCAAATGATACGAGTGGGTTTTTGTTTTATAGATTCATCGTAAAATTGGGTGGAAAACCTGTTGCGATGTCGAAGCAATTTTAAGCACGGATATTTAAAAATGATCATTAACGTGTTTAATGTGGCTTTTAGCCTTTAATATTATTTTAATGAAGCATTCTTTTATGATAAGGCTTGTAATTACGCGGCTTATTGTGATGCTCGGCTTAATTAAATGTAATAGTGTTAATATCTGCCTCTTAACAATAGTTTCTCGGTTCATGATGTTAATTATGGTGTAATTGTTGTCAATGATTGCAATTATGCATTATAAAATCAAACGATTTTATGACATTAATATTTTTTTTTCAATCATAACTTTTTTTATGTAAAGGTTCGACATTAAGCTGATGACGGTCCACTTGATTAGGAGAGTACTTACTGTCTCCATAAACACAGCCAGCGCATAGTTTTTGTAAAAAGATAGTTTTAGTAGGATTAAAGATAACTGATTAGGACTGGATAGGAAAATGGGCTCTGTCATCGCTTTTAACATAGGGATGACAGACATATACATCCCTGTATATTATTAATTTTAATAATGTATATAGCATGTCTCGATTATAAATTTAAATAGTTCATTGGAGTTTACTTATATACTCGTATAAGCCTGGGGTATGAAAATTTGTGGGAGTAAAATCAAAATTGTCACACGGTGTGCGTTACGTTCTATTTTTGAATATTTTAGAATATCTCTGAAGTTTCAGAGATATTGCGCCATCTATCTACACAATATTTTTGAAACTAGAATATGTTATATAATAATACATCCTTGCGAAAACTAGACGACACCGGTATCATAATTCGAACAGAGATGGCGCTGATATTAATGTTTTTTAATTTTTATTATGTATTTTATAATCGTTCGTAAAGTGTAAATTCCAGTCGTGCGTCGGAGCTGACACACACACTTTTTTTACATTAAATTAAATTGCTTTAGAAAATCCGGGAGGAAAATATATGAAATATATTTTTAACTAGCGATCCGCTTCCCGCTTCGCAAGGATGTAATTTTTTTTTTAAATTACATATAGAACCATCCTCGTTTAACGCTCTTTCCATTAGTGAAAACCGCATGAAAATCCGTTAAGTAGTTTTTGAAATTATCGCGAACATAGTACATATAGACAGACGCGGTCGAGAGATTTTGTTTTATAATATGTAAAGATAAGGATGAAATGTAGCATTAAATCTATGCCAAATAGACTGTAATAATGTCATAGTTTATGATTAATTGAAACACAATTAAAGGCTATACCTTGTAACATATGTTTTCTTTTTCTGTAGGTAGGTATATTAATTATCATTTCTTTAGGCAAAGTATATGTTAGTACTAGAATAAAGAAACCTTTGAAATTTGAATTTACTAGCACTCAATTCCTAAAACACTTTTACTTGTGTTTATTTTGCAATATTTTCTCTTATTTTCCCTTTCGTCTCGCGAATATTATTTTCCGTTCCCAGTATACGGATAATTGGTTAAGTAAAGGTTTGCATTGCGTCAGGTAGCCAGTTCGATGCTTGCCTCGCTTTCAATGGAATTTCTAGTACGTGTTGGCAAATAAATAATTTCTAGGAGTTCCACAGCCTTTAGTAAACAAGAGATTTACTTACATTAGCGTTAATACTGTGTTGATTTAATGGCGCAAGGATTATTATTGCTTGTTAGTTAGTGTTTACAGAGAAATGATTAATTTAAAACTAGGTTTTACTGGGGAGTTTACATTATTTCTCAAGTAGTGTACTTTTTTTTTCTTTATTATACTTCTTAAAACGTGTATGCAAAATTTCATTTTTTTTTGTTTTGTAGTTAAGGCGTGAAAACTTAACAAAAAATAGGTACACAAATTCTTTAGATTTATCATATTATAATAGTATATATATGAATAGTTACCATTAACTTTTGCCCCTTGTTCATCCACGTTATTTATGAATAAGTAATCTATATCTAAGTCTAAGGGTTTAAAGGTTGAAGGGTATACCTACTATAAGTATGTATATACCTACTTATAGTAGTTTATCCACGAGAACACATACAAACAGACAAAGACAAAGTTTCACTTCAATATGTTAATGTGTGCAACTTTGACATTCATTAATATGACTTTTTTTTTTGTTTCTTTCAAAAAGTCAGTAGAATCCATCATTTTGCGACATGTCTCTTACATTGCATTAACTTACACACAAATACCTCGGAGTAACAAAAAGTTACCAACATAGCGAAATAATGAGTTTTAACAGTAGCAGAAGATGGTAATCGCGCAATCCGGTTTCTAAACTTGTCAGGCCACTAACCATCACAGTGTCAACATTTCACCTGACTGTCAAGATTTTTTTTTAAATCCGAGCGTCCGATGGTCAACCGCGTTTAGCATGCTGCGCTCGCGCACGTATCCCGTTAACTCGTTTTTGCTATTGTGGGAGATATATACAGCTATTTTGATTTATAGCCCCGTCTCGCTCGCACCACAGCAATGCTAAATGTGTAATATGTTCATAGATAAAAGATAAATATCTCCAGATAAGCTACCTTCCATGCCATAATAGAATCAAATAAAAATGTCTTCTGGTAATAACACGTAATAGTCTTGAAGCTATTTTTATGCATTTGTTTATAAGTTATTTATCTGAATATCTATCTCGTTTTTTTGTCTTGTTTTGATATAAACAAACCTTCGTCGTTTATCCCGCTTCCCATAAGTGAAAATCGAAAAAAATTGGTTGAGCGGTTTTGGAGTCCACAGAGGACAAACATAATTTACATTTAAGTATTTTTTTATTTACATAAATGAATTGTTTTGGAAAATATTTACTAAATTAAAATTGAATACTATAATAATTCAGTTGGTCCATTTTGGTAACAATTTTTCACAACCAGCTACAAAAGAGGAACAAAATGTAGGTAACTCTCGGAAAATTAGGTAACCTACAATCAAAATATTAACATATATTATTAAATTAAATAATATTATAACAAACTTAACTGGCTTGTAATGTAATCGGTATTAGGTAGCACTAAAAAATATGACGTTATTTTTGGGATTAAATATAAATTATAAATATATTTTTGTAATACTTACAGTAATTGACTAGGAATAAATTATATTTTTGGGTTTCTCAAAAAAATAATATATTTAAGCAAGTTTCAGTAGATTGGCCTCAACATACACACAATCAAATGTGGCGCTAACTGCTGAGGAATCAAGCACTTTGTGGCTTACTTTGTGGAGTGGACATGAAGCACTTTTATATCCCTGTACAAAGTCAGATACAATAAAACGTCAATGCACTGACAGGATAAAGGTCCCAGACGCAAGTGACCGACCTCGATGCTTTCGAGATTATATTTAAATGTCAACCATACTACGTTAAAACTTTACTTTTTGTGAAATTATTGTAAAACTAAAATTTATCAGAGGCCTGGGTCGCGTCAATAATTGAAAGCAGAATATGTTTCACAAGGCATAATAATTCAATGATGGAAAACTAAGTTCTAAATAGATGATAGGTCTCACTCTAGATTTAAAACTGACGTAGGCCTGAAGCAGCCTGCATCCAATGTTGACTAATGTTATTAGGTCCTACGTTAAACCCAGTCAGAAGCACTCTGGATCTTTTGTATTTGAGTAATTGAGTATAGAATACCAAACTAATCTTGCCCTTATAATTCCTCCGAATTCTAATTTTTTTTATCGAAAACCCCACGGCGATGCAATGTGCTTATTAAGAAGACAGATAGTGCAGATAAGCAGCCAGATGTGATGCATGAGTTTTACATATAAATGTTAAACACACATGCAACACATAAAAAATCTCTTTAGAAGCAATTTTTTCCACTTGAGACCAAATGATTTCAAAACTCTCCTTCTAAAGAGTTACATAGTTATATGCAAGCAATTAGTTCCACCATAAACAGAAAAGCTCCTACGTATATCATAACCCTTTACCGAATTCCCATAAATTCCCATTACATAAATTCGCGAATACGGCCATCGAGATTTCTCCTGTTAACCCTTTGTCTACGTCCTTAAAGACAATGACCTAACGTGGCCTTTTCAATAATTTGACACTTATTGTATACGGAATAAGAGTCAAACCGCGCTTTGTGTTTTGTTGTACAATTTCGCCGTTATCTGTTCTCGGTGTGTCGTAAGCGTAGAAAGTGTCCCATTAGTAGGGTGACCAGTGTTCAAAATGTTTTATTTAAATTTTTCAGTGTTTTAAATAGTTGCGGCTGGCTTTGCAATAAATCAGGGGCTGCAAACAGTTTTTTTATAACCATTTTTTGTCGAATTAAAATGTGTATTATTATAGGTATTTGTTTTTTTATATGTAAAAGTTTGAAATTACCGTCAGTTATAAACACAGGCAATACTAAAAGGTTCAATTACTGTCAGACTAACTCTCAGTTTAAGTCTAGGCACCCATAAAACAAAATTGAATACTATAAAATGATAAGTCTATATAAACTCTTCTGTTAACTGTAAAAAACAAATAATTTTTACTCTATATTCATACCATAAACAACTATGCGGTGTGTTTATCAAGTATACTGTATGTATACCTTACCCTAAATGTGAACTTATGCAGTCCCTACAGTATGGGTATTAGCACACGCTCGCGCAGAGATCGCTCGTGCCCGCCTGTCACATTGTATTTAGGGTTCAGTATGTCGTGAACGGATAATGGAGCACGCTAACGAATTGCTTTATAAACTGTACCGAAGATTGATTACAACTGCCCTCCACGTGAGATAAGGAATTGTCACTCATCTCTAAGAATCATAGACTTAGTAAGTATGTAGGTATATACATAATTACGGAAGTGTATACTAAGTCTATGTTAAGAATCTCTTCGTCTTCTTCTGCAGTACAATTTCATGAAACTTATTTTATTGTAATATTGCTTCGATCATAGTGTAGGTATCTAATTTCGACGGCTGTTATTTGAAAGTAGTGACAGGACAGGTAACAATGAGTTGAAACTCACTTACAGAATGCCACTGTGACTGTGAAATAACATTCCTACATTCGTGTAAGTAATTTGGCTTTCGGTCGCTTTCGGTGCTTGAAGGATCACAAGAGACCATTGTCCTCTATTTTTTTATTCTGTAAAGGTAAGTAACAAAACCTCGTAGTTTTGTTTGTCTTCCTAAGCGATCGTTATCACGTTATCATTTTATCATTATCATGAAAAACTGAACAGACGAATATGTTTGTAGTTTGAACCAAACGACCAGTGTCGCCATCCATCGGCCATTATTCCACAACAGCATACTCAACCTACAAAATCACTTTCCAGCGCCATCAGTATTACCATATAAAAATATTCATGCCAATTCTTGTTAAAAGTAGATTTTTTTCTTGTAGATATTAATTTAGTTAGATTGAAAATTATGGATAAATTATAATTTAGAATATCGAAGGAAATAAACAATACTGAAAAATTTAAATTAGACTTTTTTGTATATAAAAGACAAGATTTTCCAATGAACTGTTTTTGACTATACAATTTATTACATTATTTTTTAATGTTACTATTGTTTAAATATTATAATGTTGTTATTATTTACATTTATACGAATAAAACATTAAATATAGGTAGATATTAAATCGCACCTGGCAAACATGTGAGCGTAAGCGCCTTGTGAGTTGACCGCCTCGCCTCGCCTCACCTCACCTCACCGCCACCACGCCGGTGCAGTGAGGCCAGTGAGCAGAGCGAGCTATTGAGCGAAAGAGAGAGTCAGTTTTAAACGAGACGCGCGATTGTCGGGTTGTGTTGTTAGTAGCCGTCCTTTTAAAAGCAACGCACTGTTTTTAACGTATTTCTAACACGAAATTATTTTGGTAATTAACATTTCTTTGCTTACTCTGTAATGATTATCAAAAATTAGTGATTATGTGATTTTAGTTTATAATCTTTATTGTGTCAGTGGATCTTGTAAATTCTCTATTTGGATGTGAGATAAGATAGATAGACGAATGCTTGATTGACTTGACTTGAATGCAATTGTGCAATCTGGTTCAGTTCTTAACTTCTTATAAAACTTTTTATTATTTAATATAGTTACGTTACTAGCTTGCGTGTTGTCATACTCGGATCTATTGCATTGTCCTATTCACTATTGTACTATGAATTTATTGTAGTAAGATTTTTTACCTGTATTTATAACCTCTCTTGAAGTTTGAATGTATCCTGACATTGTAAAATATACTTAAATGCGATAGTTATAACATACATTACTTGATATGACTGTGCCGGAACTTGGATTGTTACAATTTTGTGGAAATTTACCTGCGCCGTGATTAAAATTATATATAAATATTTCAGTCATAGCGGTATAAATGTTTACGCCATGTCTAATATTTAAGCAAGTTAATATCCGTACGCGCACAATATTTACTGTTATTACTGAAGTTTGAAAAATCTTTAGTGTTTATGCTTCATGCTAATTAATTACATAATTAGATAGATAAACGATTGTTTCTCTTTTTCTTTGTTAACATTACCAAATCCAGTAGTAGGTAGGTATATATGTAACTAGTTAAATGGTGAGTAAAATAGTTAACATTGTGCAATACTTATTTTGCAGGTAAACGGCAGTTTATAAAATGGACGGCACCATCGAACAGTGAACAGTGGAATAGTGTTGTGATAATATCTACCAGTTCTACTTAAGGGTTGAAAAGTTATGATGTGAAATAGTTTGTGTATGTGACAATGCCATCAGACAGTGGATCCGCGTGGTCGCCTCCCGCCTCCACCAGCGAGAGGAGGCTCAGCAACTCATCAGATGGCAGCGCCGGCAGCGGTTATTCTAAAGCAGTAAGTCTTTTTTTTTTTTTTAATTAATACACAGCACTAAACTGAAACCACCAGTACACTTACCTACCTATAGATACTTAAACCCATAAAAATAGTTATCGATATTCGCATTTCGATATTTTTAAGAGGTTGTCGCATATCATATATTCGACTGCAGACTTAAAAAAAGGTAAGGTTAAGACTTGAGTCAAAACATATCGAAATATCAACTGTATTGTTTGTATGTAGAAGTGTTCAGCCTTTAGTTGCGGGAAGAAATCAAAGCATTTCACATTATATTTCTAACTATTCAAATGTCGTATTTATTACGATTAATGATTATTCATTGTTTTTTAAACATTACAAATAAGAAGCTATCATAATTAAGTTGATTAAAAAAATCACCGCTTTTCAGCCAGTCCTTTGTGTTTAGACTATTTAATTGGTAAAAAGATTTTTACACATTTTTTCAGTGGCTCAAATATGGTCTTTTATTTTAATATATAAACAAATAACTAGGTAGGTATTTTAAAAAGCAGGTAGATCTAATCTGAGCGTGTGCTAAAAGATAAAACAATGTTGTTAAAACAGGTCAAGAGATGTACCTATCTGTACCTCAAATGACACCATTGTACTCTAGTGATTTAGTGATTTAGTGATTTAAAAGCCAAAAGTAGTCTTTGTCAATCACATCAATACAATTGTCATGTCTTACTTAGACACACACTTCTATAAAAAAAGGTACAAAGCAAGCATATTCAAGCCTGCCATTATATTTTAAGTCATCTGCAAAACAAATATCCCAAAAATGTTTTATTTTGCTTATTTTTTATTAATGGTTTGATAACTGAATTAAGTGCTTATTAATGTAAGCTATTTGATAATCGTAAAGAAGTATCCATAGTCAATAGGTTTTTTAATTATATTATATTAATACTAACATTTGCATTAACCAAGATGATGTGCAATCTAGTATAGGTATAACAATTTAAATAACATAATTATTAATATCTGAATGACTACTAGATTTCTTCAATTGACGTATGGTGTGTGAATTAGTCATTATGTTAAGTCAGATAACCTGAGGTACAAGGTGACGCCAATGACGATAATTTGAATAGGTTGATGTAATACAATATTTATTTACTTATTTATAAGTAAGTTGAATGGGCTATCATTCAACATCAAAAAGAGAGATGAATAGCTGAGTGTTTTACCATACCAGGATTCTTATGATTATGATGATTTATTATATATGGGCTATGTACCTACGCTACTTATATTTTTATTATTTTATATATAAATAGATCTTAAAAAATTTAAGTAGTGTTAATTTCTTGGTTCGATAACGTCCTATTAATTGTTTAATTTTATTAATAACTATTTGTTTTTCTTAACCTGTTCTTCTTAAAAATAAACCAAGTAACTAACTGCTTTTTTGTAATACCTAGTATAAAAAAGAGCGAAATTTTTGAAATGAAAAGTTAACAAAATGGACATAAATTAAGTTACATATTTTGATAAAAAAAAAAAAATTATCAAAATAGGCTTAAATTTAAGGATTTTTAATATGCTAAAACAATTTAAATAGTTTTACTTGATTAGACCCATTTTCTCATAAAAATTAGACTCTTTAAGAAGTAGGTAATACAATTTTCATTTTGTATTTAGATTAATAGTTTTCTGTTTTTCGTTTTTCCACATATTTTTACTGACTATCGTTGTAATAGTAAGTAGGACTACCGCCGGTTGCGCCCTTTCAGCCTTGGTAACTGTGTTAGTTCTTTTTTTTTTTAAATTAATTAATACAAGCCTGTCAGGGCTGTCGCAAATCCGCCAAACAACTGATCGTCACGTTTCGATAAACTCAAATTGGACTTTTGTAAGTGCACCAGTTAAACTGTTTGCAATTCGCCTTAGATTAGTGACGGGATGACTAAACAAATGTTTATTCTGCGTCACATTCAAATGAAAATGGAGGAAAAATATTGTTCATTGGACCGTAAACAGATTTCCTTTCACCATTCGATAGTAGATCAATTTAGGTAAACGTTTAAATATAGTAATTAAACCGTCGTCATAATATTATATAAAGTTTGTCGCACTAACATTTTTTTTATGTAAAAATTTTATGTTTTGTATTATTTACTTCAAATAAGTTACAGAATTTGTGAGAGAAACCTTACACTGTCTTTTTTAAAATGAAAATCGTGTAGGTAAGATCGAGATCTTATCAGTTAGTTAAAATGCTATTAAAATAAGTAACAATTTCACTGTTTTAATTAGCACTGTTATTAAAGTATTCGTATTACACACCTATTAAGTAATTTGTTTCATATTACTTTCACTGAAGTTTCGGAATTCGATGCAAACGTCAGTCAAAGTACTGTTAAGTATATACTTACTTTATGACAGAATAACTAAGGCTATATCATATATTATTATAAATATATTACAAAGACACTAAAGCGGACGAAGTTGCGGGCAAAAGCTTGTGATAATGAATGAAGTAATAGTGATTCTTCTATGTAAGTAATAAATTATGTAACAAATCGATCTGAAACTAAATTATTTGAATTTTCAAATGTCACATGCTTTTGTGAAAATATTGTCAATTATTTTTTGCTTACCAATTTTAATTTTCTGCATACATAAATTGTAACCAAAAAATATTAATAATTATTTATTAAAAATTATTAGTTAATAGTGTTTAAAAATTATTGTGTACTGTAGAGACAGAGTCCGTAGGTAGAATCACTGTGAAAAAGAACCAATAAATTGTATGTTTGATCGCAGTATAATATCAATGAACAAACAAAACACGTTGCTTGTGTCTAATTGAGGATATTTCCAATCAATACTAATTGCCATATCCGTTCAAAATTCTCACGGTTCATCATCGATGCATCATTCAATCGTTGTATAGGATTTCGTTTGCAGGTACATTTGCAAAAAATTAATATTATATTATATTAATTTTTTGCAAATGTCCAACCTGCAGGTTTTTATTGTCAAAACTCCAGTCACTTGATCATTGAACACTTAGGCTCGAGTTCACCAACAGACGGTTATTTTTAAACAGCTGATTAAAATTTAAACAGCCGTTTAATAATAAACAAACAGCCGTTTGTTGTTCAAAATCGCTAAAATGCGGGTTAAACGCCCTAAACATCTGATTAACTTAATGATTAATCTGATGTTTAGGGCGTTTAACCCGCAGTTTAGCGATGGTGATCAACAAAATATTATTAAACGGCTGTTTAAATATTAAACAGCTGTTTAAAAATAACCGTCTGTTGGTGAACTCGAGCCTAAGTCTTCAATGAATGATCAATGCCATTTCCTTCAACTTTAATGAAAAAAAAAAAAAAAAAAAACTGTTTTCCGCTTATATATATTTACATAGTATAAAATAGTCATTTCCCGCCGTCTGTATGTACGCTTAGATCTTTTAAATCACTAAAGGGATTTTCATGCGGCTTTCACTATTGGAAAGAGTATTAAAGAAGGGAGGTTTTTATATATAACTAGCTGAATCCGATCACGCTTCGCTCGGTCATATATTAACTCGGCTGCCATAACAACGGACATACTTCCACTTTAAATATGACAGCGGTTCTCGTTGGCGGGTGAGTTCTCCTCGCTTTCGGCAGATGGCGCCGTAAAAAAAGCGGTTTCCTCGCGATCGAGATTATATTATTACACGAAAAATAGATATGATCAATTCTTGAAGCGGATTTCAAGTCAATCTGTAGGCTAGTTATCGAGTTTTTGAGTTATACTAATAGTAGTGTTGCACGCGGCTTCGCTCGCGTAACTTTTATAAAATATAGCCTATGCTCTGTTACTCGCTAATAATAATAGCTTCCCAACAGTGAAAGAATTTTTCAAATCGGTCCAGTAGTTGCGGAGCCTATTCAATGCAAACAAACAAACAAATCTTTCCTCTTATAATATTAGTATAGATCTATATATATTTCCTAAAAAAAAATCCGTGCCATACATAATAATATATACGTGTATGTTTGTATTTAATTCACATCTGTCTATCCGAATACTTTAAGTATATTACAAAATTAAATAAATTCTGTATTTTATTTAAATAAATCTCGTTTTATTCGACAAGCGATTGAGCAGACATTGGGAATAAGGTCGTCGGGTCTAAAAATGGCCCTCCGCAGTACTTTATACCTTTCGCCACTAAATCGTCGTCCTCCAAGGACACTCGTACGCAGTAAAGTCAATTCGTTAATTAAACGATCAATTTATTCCGTACAATTTATTAGTCTTTCCCAAGGCGAAATCTATGGAGAGATTAACTATGCTGTCGGCACTTAAGAGGTCAATTAGAAATATCTGATTTCTCTTTTTTTAATTGTTGTCATTGAAGCAATTTAGATTGGTCGAAAAAAAGATCAGCGCGCAGATACTGTCTGCCTATTGTATGTATACTTGCTAAGTACTTCTTATAGTAGGTAGGTACAATTTAAGTTAATTAATTTATGCTGCCCACAACCATTTAATTTTAAAATGTTGAAGTTTAAAAACAATTTAGTTATTAAATATGACGGATTTTTTTCGTATTATACCTACAATCTTTTTTCGAAATAATACTTAGTGTATTTAATTTTGAAAATCATAGATATAGATGGCGTAATCATATGGTGATTACACTGATTATAACAATTTATGGATAGAGTTATCTGTATATGAAGCATATATGTATAACGAGAATGTATCACCAATACGAATTGGTCCTACGTGTTGGCATATGCCACTTTAAAATGCAGCAGTAAGTAATTAAGCAAAGGTTTAGTTACTACGTTGCCAGTTTAAGTAATAATGTTACATAGATATAAATATAACATAGTCACGATAAAATAAACCTGGCCTGGCACATAGACGTAAAATTGCCAGTCTATGTGTCTTTTATAAGATGTACTTTGGAGATTGTGATCAGGAGCTGCATGAACGATGGAAGAAACGCCTTCCTCTTTCTTCCATCGGACATACAGACGTACAAATGGTTACCATCCTCATCTTGTCGATATCCCTCTATTTCGGACCAAGCGCTTTAAAACATCTTTTATAATACGCACTGCCAACGTTTGGAACTCCTGAGCTCATATAACCCAAATCTTTTCAAAGTTCGAGTGAATAGGCATCTTCTGGGTTGAGATTGAGGTTCGCTCCATCTTAGGCCTCATCCTTGCTACACAGTTGGTTGTTGGTCAAGAGCAAACTCATCTTTTATAATAAAAAAAACATTATACACATTCTGAACATATTACGCGAAGCTTTTAGTTTATAGTACTTCATTTATTGTTGATAGCCACGAATTGCAAACATTGAAATGGTCACAAATAGTGCATAGTGCATATTAGTGCGTACAAATACTCGTAGTAATGTGCACCGCGCCCGCTGTGGCATTTGAACGGCCTTCCACTCCACGTCATTCGGCGGATTTTATGTCGGCTACCTGCTAAATGTTAAGGTTCAAATCACTTGCTAATCTGTTCCTATTGGGTGTGGCGGAATGTTTTCTATTGTTCACTGCTATTTATTTATATTTATTAGTCCCCTTTATAGAGATTTCATAATGCTTCTGTAATGCCCACTTGGTAGACAATGTACTTAATTAACTTGAGAGTATTTAATATAAATGTTAAGTAAGGTTAGTTAAGGTTAAAACAAAACTTTGTTTATAAAACGATTTGGTTTTTATTTTGTATTGTAGTCCAATTACGTGATTCCATTATGCCAGGTTTGATTTTATCTAAATAATTCATTGTTTCTAAAATGACAAACTTGTTAAATAATTAATCAATGACAATTTATTATTTATAATAACGGCTTGTGATAAGTAAATGAATCGACATGTGGAAAAACACATTTTTTTTAATGTTTGAGGTTACGCCACCTCCTCACGCCGTATACTCGTATTGTCAGTAGATTTATAATTTTTTTAATTACATTCGCAATACAAATAAAATCATCTACCTCCGTACTCATAATCGTACAATGTGATGGGTGGCTGGAAAAACACATTGTCGTAGCAGTGATACCGTAGATCACTGAAAATTATTATCAAGATTGGAAAAGTATAGACAATACGTCCTGCTACTCGACACGCAAAAATACTGCTCGACAATTTTGACAAATTGTAATGTTAGCTATCTGTGTGGTCACGCGAACAAAGTTTTTCGTGTACAGTCAAACATTAAAATGCAATAAGCGTTTGTTAGTTAGACACTTATAACTCGATTTTCTTTTTTACCGTAACATCATTGCAGGAAGGAAAGTGTGTATTACATCATTCGTGCGTTCAACACGCGTACATTCGTTTCTATTGTTTTTTAATTTTCTTTTGTATTTAAACATATCATGAAGGTCGTATTAACCAGTGTATTTTTCCCATAAACATAGTATATTTTGTGTAAATGATATTTTAGTAGCCTATACAGGCGCTGAAAAGTGCTGAAGTGTTTTTAATCAGTAAAAAAGCTTTTAAGTTCTGGCAGGCAATAACTAATACTTATAACTAAAAACATTGATATTGCCAGAGGATTATTTTAATTAAAAGGGATGTCAAATGTTCGGGAAAGTATCATTTAAATTAAATATAAGTTTAAGTTCCTCAATGCGCAACTATAGTATTCCATTAAGCTATAATTATTTGAAATATACCTACCTACGTTGCTATGCTGTTTTCTAGGTAAACTTATTATTATTATTGCATTAATAAATTACAAACGACACACATCAATTACATAATTAAATATTATTTCATAGTTGACATTTCGACATGACCTATACATTAAAATATACATGTATATATTAATGTTTTTAATCAGTATTTGCATATTTTTAATGAGCCATTATGATGTATCAGGAAATGTTAGATAACTAAATTCGTAATTCAACCAATGAAATATTCTTAGCCGAAATCTAGATAAAATGTAACAATTAATGTCATTTCCGTCTCGCTGACACAAAAGTAGGAAGTCGACAATGCCCCGACCGTCTTGCACTTGGCCTAAAAACAACTGGTTTATATATACGGTCACCAAACACAAATCTCTGATACCATTATAATACAATTGAATACCTAATTCGTTGGCGTTAAAGAAAAGACAACTCTATGCTCCCAGCGAATAGACTTCAAAAAGGACTGTTCGGTATTTTTGTCACCAACGACATGAAAGTAACGAAAGCGATCCAAATCTTTTGTCAATGTCTGTTATAAGATGATCCTTGATTAAAATGTGCTAGTAAGTAATGAGAGGTCTGGTCAGTTGTCAAAATAACTTCAGTTGAAGACCACTGGTCTACATATTGTGCCGTGTTTAATCATAAACATATCATGATGGATTCGAAATAATTTTGATAGATGCCCATTGTATTTCGAATTTGGAACATCAGATGTTACTGGCTGGGGATTAAATTGTTTAATTTATTTTCGGCTGATCGAATAGATTAATTTCTTATTCGGCACATATGCAATTGTCTATTGCTTTTTGATCGATTGTTTATGGTAATGGATGAACTATATTTACACAGGAAACGCTTTCGAAAAGTCACGAACTCATAATATAAAAAAATGTAGTTAAGGCTGTACACACACGAACGTTTTTTTAAAGAATACTCCTTCGTGGTACTCGCATTTTTTTTGTTCCTAATTTCCTAATATTGAGTATTACTTGTAAAATATTACAGAATAGATAGGTCAGTAGGTACTGCAGAATTAGTTTTCAAAACAAAAAGGTTCCGAAATTTAAATGAACTTGTGTTTAAAATATCATGATTTATTTTTTTAAATGCTGGCAGACATTATTGTACTACATAGTTATAGACCTCTACATATTTCTATTATTTTTGGTTTTTATGTTGTATTTAATAAAAGAGCTCATTTCCTTACTTGCATTTGTTTTCAACTTCCGAGGTCTATGAAGTCATCTAATGCGCTATTGTCTATTTGTTACCAATTCACAAAAAAGTGTTTAGTTTAAAGAAAAATTGACAAATGAGACGATATAATGTTTAATGTCATAGTACTTAAATAAATTGATCACAAAACTTTGATTGGATTTTTTTTAAATTTGACAAGCTTTTTTATCTCCGGAAATTATAATTACCAATATGTAGTTTTATATTTTACTCACAGATTATGTATTATTATTATTATTATTGAGAACTTATTGCAAATTATAACTTCAGTTAGATATAAGGGTCATAGCGAGATGTTAAATAGTCTATGGTCATTCTTAAGAATTGTGCTCTCAAAATATGTAAGAAGAATTTTTCAAACCCTAAAACTACTGCCATTTCCAGAGAAAAACTCTTCTACTTTATTATATTAGACTATTCAGGACGTATTGCGTTTCATTGAGAGACATAACAGTGAAGCCCTGAGACGAGTTAAAGGCGAACTGGCCCCATTACGGGCCAGACCAGGCCGGGCGTATTGTTTTGATAACCGTGCATACGCTGAGCATGACGTGTCCCTTGCTTGTTAGCTGATCTTATAATGAGATCACAATACAGTCGACATCTAACGTTTACTTAAACAAGTCTTTAAGATCTTATATCTCTAGCTCTCTTAAAAACAACTTTATGTGGTAAGATTTGAGGCAATTGTAATTTATGTTTGTAAAAAGTTGAAAACCTACTTTATAGATGTTTTGTTTGTTTCTTTCATTAGTAAATAGTTTGTAAGAAAATTTCCAAACACGTCTTAGTTTATTAGGTTTATTCTATTTTATTAATAACAAGGCTATTATTTTGGGAATTAACTTTGTAAAAAAATACATTAGATAAAGGATATTGCTAAGAAATTGTTTTGCTCGTAAAATTTTACAATATTTGATGATTTTATTGTTTTAACTAAATTTTATTTATTACGCCAGCCTATTTCTGCGACAAACATGACTATGCGTATACCCTGTATTCCGGAATCACAAACTGGCCAACCCTTATGCCATCAGTATTCAGTAATCACCGCCCCTTACTGAAGACTGAAGACCACTGTAAAATAACATGCTATTCTATTTCAGTGCATAAGTAATCACTTTGTCTCCTAGTAATCGCCTTTTGACCTTAAAAGGCGCCAGTAAACACCTTTCTTCTCCCCGTAAATAATATTTTATTTGCCGAGTTTAGAATGACATTAACATATACTGTATGCGAAATATAGGGTAGAAATATAAAACTTGGATTTAGTTTACGAGGTCACTTGGAAACACGGGAGCAAGATGCCACTGGCCTCTTTTGAGTCCAAAGGCCTTGTTTACTTCTAGTAGGTACACTTTAAACCTAAAGAATCTTTACTCATATAACTAAGGCCACATTCATATAAGGCCTTAATGCACATATTTAATATATTGTTCTAGAAGATAAATAATTTATTTAGTTACATGACGCAAAAGTTTAGTTCCCTTTACTTTATTATATAAATTTAAAATAACATTAAATGTCATAAAATATATACTATATACATATGTTAAACGAGTTCTATATATTTTTTGACTTATTTGACTAATGGATTAACTATTGCAATTGATTCGATTGAGTTATGATTATTGTAACACGCTTCTTAGTGCTTGTTGTATCATAAATTTATTATCACTTTTAGCACCTATGAGGTTTGTGTTGCAAATTGTGCCTGTCGATAATTTTAAGCCTATGCAATAGGAATTATTTTAACTTATTTATTTAATGTAGCCACCATTGAGAGACACTGGGAGATGTACATTTTACCTTTGGCCATCATTGGATGACAAAGAATTCCCTGACAGAAATCTCTGGTTGATATTGGAGCAATATTATTATGTTTATAAATGAGTCTCGAATCATTCTATCACAGTAATAAACCTAGATAGAAAAGGTCGTCACCCTGAAATCAATTTCCAATTTGTTATCATATTACTTATATTGATACCACAAAATGAACATTAGCATGCTATCGTCAACATATAGTTATCAATTATATGTTTGTCAATAAATAAAGTTTAATTAGTAAATATAGATGGAAAATTATAGAATCATTAAATAACAAGGTTAATTTCTTAAACTGTCGTTAATTAATTAGGTATTCACAACATTTCAGATGAAAACATAAATTAATTATTTTATAAGTTAAGTAATTATGTTTTTTTTTTATCCTACCAATAGGGCTAGTCCTCAATTACGCCTTATTAAAAAGTAAAGTAAAGTAATTTAAAAAGTTGCTTCCTCTGTTTTTGCATTTTTTGTCCAATATTTAGTTTTAAGCCTTTCTTTAAATTGAAAAAGTGATAACATCGTAATTATTCAGCTAGTGCTTATTCATAATTCACACATCGATAGCATAATCCTATAAAATTTTACTATGAAACAATTTAAAAGTAACTCACACAGAAACAATTGAATTTCATTATATATGACGTTTTATGGTCTGCATTATATTATATTAATATAGTTTGTACAAATTGATAGTGTTTATTTCAAAATTGCTTCTCCTGACCTGACTGACTATCAACGCACAGCCAAAACTTTAGTCTACAAAGCTCAAATTTGGATTATTAGATTTATGAGAATCCCACTAAGAAAAGATTTGTAAAACTTTAAACTCCGTGTGAAGCCAGGGGCGGGTCGCTAGTGGTTAAATGAAGCTTTAAACTGTTACCTTCGGTTAATAAGCTTGAATGAATAATAATATACCTCAATACGCCATAATGTTATTTTCAATTAAAACATGTTATTAGATGTCCGGCGTGATTTGAAGTCACTTTCGATGTACTGACGCAAAGGTCGTTCGCTTGTCGTTTTAGTTAATTACCACACGTTATAAAAATATTTAAATATATATTTGTTTTAAAATAAAAAATTCATGGACGCACACTTGAATTTACTTTAAATAATTTTTTTTTTAATTTACTTTAAATGCCATATTTTTTGTTACAATTCATACAGTTAGTTACTTAATTATGTTTTTTTTTTTTTTTAAGTAAGTTTCCCTAATAAGCTAACGGACAGTCTACAAATGCTATAGTTGGATAAGAAGTGCGCTGCTGACCTTGATCGATATGCAGAATTAGGGACAACATGACTTATATATGGATTTCCTACTCACTGACCTAAACACAAGTACTAAAAAAATTTTTTTCTATATCTCCAGTGTATTTGTAACATCAAATTCAAGTACAACATAAATGTTTATGCATGCATTAACAAGCATGTATGTTGTAACCCGTCAATCATAGACAATGGCTCATTAGTGCTAATTTGTCTAGTGATTGAACAACACAAGCCCAATTCATTGATAATTAACTATCTATACATTATTAATGTTATTAAAAGTATATTTTTTTTTTAATTTGTTATTTAACGTTCTTGGTAACCATTTGGTAACTAATGTTAAAAATGAAAATGTGAGTTTGTTTATTTACGCTTTCACCACGCCTTTCCTACTCAAGCGATCGTCATGAAATTTTGCATAAATGCTTTCAGTGATACAGAAAAGGACATAGGGTACCTTTCATTAAGAAAAAAAAAGTACCTACTGTTACCGAGAAATCATATTAAAATAAGAATAAAAAAATTCAACGCCTAACAAAAATATATTGAGCAATAGAGATTGAATGAATGTTTTAACGCCTAAGAAAATGGGACACAGACGAAGTCGCTGGCAAAAGCTAATTAGAAATTAAACACATGTCTATATGGTAAATCGCAGTGGTACTGAAGATCAATGATCAAGATCAAAAAAAAAAAAGAATCAAATTCATTTTTTTTTTTTCAATAGTCATATTCAATAATAGAATATTTTTTCTTTTCTTTCTTTTGTCTTTTCTTCTCTTTTAGAATTCCTTTTTTTTATATTATATTCATAGATATTCATGTTGAAGAGTATATTCTTGTTTTTTGAGCCTAATCCTCTTTGGTTATGTTTCATTTATCGTCCATTAACTTAAATCTTATCGTCCATTTCTTACGTTATTATATTCGAAAAATGTATTCGCAATTTTATTTTATTTTCTTAATGTCTAAAGCTAAAGATAGATGTTACGACTATTTTTTTCCTCAACACTGTCTTCACCGTTCGACCTTCCAATCTGTCCAAAGTCATCGCCGCCTTTAGAACAATGTAGATTTTTCAATGATAACGCGATTGTGAATACCTCGAATACCTTGTAACAAATCATACTTTACCATCTGTATTTTTTTGTGCTTAATTGTAGTTTTGTTTTATTTCGTTTGTTTAAATATGTTATCCGCATTCCCAGATATATAGCTTTAACCTTAAATACCGTCGCTTTAATAACGGAACACAGCACCCACTATATTTTTTTTATGTTATAGTATTATGAACAGTCAGACGGGCTCTTATATAGATGGACTATCGGATCGTGTAGGAATCAAAAAGGCGTTTTAAAGATAATGCTCAAGGTAAAGTCAGTGGGCTTTGTTGTTCCATGCTTCATCTTATCTCTTATGTATTTCATTACTAATATATAATATGATACTATCTATCTATCTATCTATCTATCTATATATATGCAAGTAAATATCTGCTGATCTTCAAATCACATGTAAGTCCATTGGTCTTTGCAAATTTCTTTTTATGGGATAATGGACTTTTTACACCAGAGCGTGGGTGTCCAGGATTTCGTCCCCTATCCGTTGTATTGTTGTGATTATTCTTGTATATATATATATATAATAAAAAAAAACTTAGCTTGGAGGCCAACAATTTAGTAGTAACATGGTATTTATTAGTAATTTTATTAGTAAAGTGGCATTTTTTTTGTTGCCTACTTAAGCTCTGTCGCATTATTAAAGTAGTAAATTACTGAAATAATGTTTAGCTGTTAATGAGACATTTAAAAATAGGGTCATGTCTTTAAACTGTTTGAAGAATTTCCGACTCGGTCAATTACTACAAATTAAACGCTTCCGTCTGCACATCTGTTCGGGTTGAAACAAAAAAGTTGTTGTCTTGTGGCCATTGTACAATGTCGTTCACCTCAACTTAAATGTTATGAATTATTGCTTATGAAAGTAATGCAAAACTCTGGAGCACTTATCGGCGACTTCATTGAACTTACATATGTAGTTTGTAACATTAAAACTAACGTAAACACTTGAAACCCTAGGTACTTCAAATATAACAATGCAAGTCAATTGAAGATTGTAAACAATTATCTACATATGTTTTCCTGGATTTCACATATCTAAATCAAAAAGATTTATCACTCTCAATGTTGAAATTTTGTCCTTAAGCTTATGGTAACCACCTAACATCAAGTTGACTGTCAGCCTCCCTTTTTTTAACGTTGGGAAATCCTCTTGGATACCCAGCAGTGTAGGGGACACTGCGGAGTTATGCCGGATTCGTACCGGCTATGAAACCCAACGACTTTATTCTAGCGCGGCCGTTGATGGGCGAGGTCGCGGGGACATTATGACACGACTGCGGTGCCCCGCCACTCTGGACACGGAGGGAAGACTGTCAGCCTCCCTGTGACCCTTTATAATATAAAAGACGCTTGTGTCAATTTAATTTTGAAAGTAACATTAATTTTTGAATGGTTAATATTTTTTAAAAATTAAAACTTAAATTATTAAGTGATCGGTTTCGAGCTTCACCGCTGCTGTTTGCCAGTACATAATTACAATTTCCGTTGAGTTTTGTAAAAAGTTAAGAAAGTGGTAGCGAGAGTGAAATGCATATTTCAAATCCAGTTTGGTGTGTTTCCGCGTCATTATAAATGGAGCCCTACAGGTCACATCTGGGATCACGTTCACTTTTACGCAAACTGCTTATTATTTTGTGATCTACGTCACACATAGTTATGATCTCTTATTTCCAGCCTATTTATATTAATTAATTCCATGTAATTCCAGGCAGCAATTAGCCAGCAAGACATGTATTTTCGATTTTATTACTTAATGTACAATAAACATTGAACACAACAAAATGTGTTCAAACACACAATGATTTATTTATGATTTTAATAATTATATTATTTAATGATTTTGTTACAATATATTATGATTAGGCTTATTTCGTTTTTATGTTTTGTTGTAAATTATTAAATGTTTATTTTTTTATATGAATCTTTAAGTGTTCTAAATTATATTAAAATTAAATGAAATAGGCTTGTAAATGTGAACTTTAAAGCTTAATAAAATTAAGTGAAATAAATTAATGCAATGAACTAACTATATTGTGCTCGCTACTTATCAATCATACTAGGTATATAGCAAAAAAAAACATTAATTCAATGTTTTGATTATCCCTTGGGAATGGTTTTTTTTTGGATAAAAGGTGACAACACGTATGCAAAATTTCATGGTTATTGATTTGTTTGTGGCGCTTACAAACTCAATTTCGCATAATTTATTATTTATAGATATAATATTTAGTATCGATCAGGTTTCAGATCTCGTAACATCTGATGTTTCGTTTAATGGGATAACCAAGTACACGTTTTAAAAGAGCAAGTCACTAATTGAACTATGTTATTAGGTACATATCGATTTTTCTATATTTAGCTTCAATAAAAACAATATATATATATAAGGCACATATTTATTTTTTAGTAACCACAGAATTACACTTACTTACAGTGAATCTTTCATAACTTGTAAGTTCAAGATCGTAATTGTAACATTAAAATTTACGATAACTTAATGAACAAACTAGAGTTATAAATAACGATAAGCATATGAAAGGTTTCAGATACTTGAAGACAGACGTAATTTTTTTTTTTTCATTTTATATAGCCAGCTTATTATTTAAACAGTCATTTTATTATATCTTTCTCTGCACCATAAAAGTATGAGAAAAAAAAACTATATGTTTCTCTCGGTCACAACTGCGCATGCGTGTACTTGTCACGATGCTAAACGTACAAAGATTATTACGACGTTATAGAAAACACTTATATTACACTTAGGACTTTTTTTAAATTGAAAATCTATATTCACATTTTTATATTGTATAAAGCTTTCACACTAGAAAGGTAAATTGTATTTGTCTTTGTTTTGTGTATGAATTGCAATTGCAATTTGCAATCTTTCATCTACCAGCATAAATTTAGATCAAAATAAAAGTTTGACAAAGATACTTTAAAAATAGGAACTCCAGTCAGAGATATTAACGTAGGTTACTTCTTGAAATTTGTTAAATTTTAACCATTTTTTTTAAATTATAATAACGATATTAACGATAGACTGTGACAGGGCTGGTAAGGCTTAAGGTAAGTAGTTATCTAAAATCGTGTAGAAACATAAGCGATCCTAAGTTATCTGGGATAATATACAATGGTAAGAAGAAGATTCCTCTGAATGGATTTTGTTCAACAACCTCCTAGTTAAATTGAAACAATGCGAAGGACATTGCGGTGTAACATTATTAAGCCTGTTTCTGTTGCAAAATGCGTAGCCTATTGTGTACATCCAATTAAATTTATGTCGTTAACAGTTGTACGGGTTTCCCTGTTGTGTTGTGTTCGGTTTTACTTTGTTTATTAAATAAATATTTTCAATAATTCATTTACTGGTATACTCACATTTATATATACATTCCGTCATAAAAATTCAACATAACATTTTAGACGCCACATATGTATATTAGATAATGTAGAATATTAGGTCTATTCCCAAAATGTCCCACGATAAATATAGGGAGATTATAATATGATATTGAGATTGTATGTTTATTTGTGTGTGTTTTACTTGGTGGGATTTTTCCGTCATCGCCTCGAATTTTGGTTTATTTTCGTGTATCAATAGCGCGTTATCTGATATTAACTTTTAGTATCTTGCACGATTTCGAGCGAAGCTATGAGGCCGAGATGATAACGAAGTACCTATATATTAGTTGTATTGTTTGAAATTAACTTTTAAAAAACGGCGACAAATGAATTGTGGGTAAAAAAATTTCCATGACATGTATTGATATGATCTATCGTGCGATCTACGTAATAACTCAGTTTGCGTTCATCAACGCGTGTGCAATTTATACTAAACACAATGCTACTATGCAATTACAACACTAAACACAATACGCAGTCGGAAAACTAAGCTAAATAAAAAAAGGACCTTATATATATACTTACTAGCTGATGCCTTCGACTTCGTCCACGTTGAAAAATGAAAAATATAACGCCTGATATCTTTATCGCACTACCAATTTTTTGTAAACGATCTTGTAAACGATCCCTCGGGAACATAACATTTTACCAGGATAGAAGGTATTCTACTATATGTTTAACAAATCAATAGGTATTTAATATACTATCTGTATGCCAAATTTCATCCTTTAGCTGTTTTTGCGTGAATGAGTAACAAACATCCATCCTCACAAACTTTCGCATTTATAATATTAATAGGATATTGTTGTCCTGATTGATGACCAACGCAAGGCCAAAAAGTCTAGAAAGCTGAAATTCGGCACATATTTACAGAATAGATAATAGTAACATAGGTAGGTTTATTTTAAGTCCAATCGACTCTAGATCTAGACTGCCTTTGACCGATCCTAAAAAAATATGGCGGAAGCTCATGTTTATTAGCAGTGAATGGAAGTGATTACGGCTGTTTTAAAGGTTGCACAAGTATAAAATAATAAATGTAGGTTTAAGTTCTAATCTGCATTCAAATGTATCATTCCAAAGTCTAAACTTAAGTCTCTAACAAAGTTTGCTTACTGCAAATGTCATGTTGGTTGTGATTCACATGGGTGCGTGTTGTATTCGTAATTCCCATGGGTAGACAATGGGGCTAATATTATACGTAATGGTGTCATAGAGTCGACCTTGCCGAGAGAAAGTTGAGGTGACAAACGTCAGATATTAAAGTTTTTTTTTTTAATGAACAATTTTACCTTCACATAGAATGTTGTTATCTTACATTGGTTATGTTTTTGTTATTATTTTTTTAAACATTGAGCACTTTGACAGTTCTATGCGAGTGGTAGGTATGTGATAAACTCTTGTGTATATGTGTATCTATGTATAATATGTATTATGTAATATGTCACTTAGGTGATTGTATTATTCCCATTGTATAAATGTAAAATCCGTGTTGGTTATGTTTTTGTTTGTAAATTTTTTATGTTGAGAGCTGTGGATTTTTTAGATAAATAAATAAATAATGTGGATAATGCAGTGAGCAGTCAAGTCCACCATTATTTTATATCGGTCACTTGCGTTTGTCTATGGATCTCCTCTACCGATCTCCATAGTAACCCCGAACATCGACTAATGTTTGGGTTTACTCTTTATAGCTAGTTGAGCGACGTTAAACTTTCATAAGTTTAAAGCTTCAAAGTCTATAGTAAGGACCACGTTTCAGGGCCAAATGTCATTGCTGGTCATAAAAGTTTGTTTTGAAGCTCTGAGGGATTTTGAACTATTTATTATTCATCAAAGAATTTAATCAAAGCACAGTCCAAATGTTCTTTAAGTGTTGATTGTTTATTATTGAAATTGGCACTAGTTGATGCGACATCTCATTTATTTTTGAATCATCTTGTTCTAACAAATAAAAATATTTACACACAAATATCGAACAAGGTTATAAATGAATTCACCTGTTCAAATGATGATAGCAGTTGATCACATTGACCCAGTGAACTAATAAATCAAAACACTTGTTAAAACTAAAAAGGTGCCGTGTGACTCATTCACTATGTTGTACGTAGCTTTGCTTACTGTATTGCAATGGTCTTGTTAAGTAACGCCCTCTGTTGTCAAGTTAATTTTTTTTTAATTATTTAATTTTTTACACGTCCTAGTCAAATTTAATCCCATTTATATAATGGACGTAGTAAATTAGAAATTCTACCATAAAATTATTTCGCCGTTGAAAATAGGTTTACCTACTGAATTGTTTTTTCTTTTTCTTTATACTAATGTGGTTAGAAGGTGAAAAAACAGTTTGCTTTTTTTTAAATTTAATTTTACTAATTCGCGACAAGAGCTATTAAACAAAAAAAAAAGAATATCAATGAAAAAAAGGTATAAAAAAAATTGTTTGTCCACTGGTCGACATTTTACCATGGCGAGGACAAAAACTAAGCACATTGATAATGCAAACACTTGTAACAGCTACTAAACAAAAAGAAACTGCGCTTTCTTAACATTATTTCGTTTCCATCATAACAAAGTTTCATAAAGACAAGTTGTGGATAAAATATGTGCAAATACGCCAATGAATATTATTATCGCGTCTCGCCATTGACCTTTTGCTAGCGACCGTAAACTATTTAAGAGATTGCATCTCATAATCGTGTTATTTGAGCTGATACATAAAAACGATTTGCAACACAAAACAACTTGTTTCAAATGTTTATAGAAATGAGTGTTATTTGTTGGTAGCATATTATTTTTTAAATAGTTATTTTTTTATGTGTCTTTAAAATTACACATATTTTGACGGCATTAGTGAGCAGCTACTTTCGGCTACTGACATTTTTCGGTATTTAAAAATGAAAAGATGCTTTTAAAACAATGAAAATGATAATTACAAAAAAGGAAATTGATATTTAAAAAATAAATAAATTACACAAAGTTTTCGTAATTATTCTCTTTGTTGCAATTTATCATTATTTTAACTAAAACAATTCAAATCTCTGTTTTTTTTTTATTATTAAATAATTATAGGTACTTAACGTTGAAATCAAAATAAAAAATGTCAATGACAAAAAAATCAAGTAAGTATTGAAAAAAAAAAATTTTCAAACTTTTTAAGTAATTTCAAACATTATATAAGATGTAAAGTTATGTTCAAAGATGAGTATTGGTTCATTTGTAAATAGCTTTACTATTTTTTTTTTAATTAGCTTCAAATTTTTTAATATTACAAAAATATTTGTAATAAATTTTAATAGTTTGTTAATTTTTATCGAGTACTCTTAAAAGGCTGCATAAGGCACTGGCTCGTGTTTATTGGCAAAGTTAACGGTGTAGGAGCATGCATGTAGTTAAGTTAGTACTTGGTAGGTACAAGTAAAGTATATGCTAAGATGCAGTGATAACTTCAATGTTGCAATCGGCTACTGCATTATTGCGTGTGGGTGTGTGGGTATGCCGGGCTATTGACCCGTGGGGCTATCGGCCAACAACCGCCCGATTCACTCTCATATTTACACTCTTATTTTACGCCATAATATTTTTTTAAACTCAAACAGTGATTTGTATGTCGGTTTTAGGGCGCTCATCAAACATTGTCCAATCAGGATTGTCTATAGACATGTAGAGAGTGAGTGATCATTGTTTGAGTGATTTCTCTGATAGCTCCAAGCTCAACGTCCCTCAAAGGCTGTAGAGATAGTATGGAAAGACCACGAGCGATGTTAGTCAGTGGTGACAAGCGAAGGTTTTTGCAGAACATCAGATTAAGCCTAAATATTACTATATATTAGTTATGGCTGTGCCTTGATAGTTAGTTCGTCAGGATTTTATAAGTATGGATAAATGCCGTTTTGATCAGTGCTTATTGCCTCAAAATATAGGCTATTAGCGCAGATTTGATTCAACATTTTTTTTTTAAATATTAAATAGTTATATCTACTATTAAATTATATTTAATGTCTGAACTAGTTAATGGTTAATTTTTGCTCAAATATTTATAAATATATTTATACATGTTGTTAAGTTAGGTTTTAGTAATATTGGTGTAAAATCCGTAAAGCCATACAAAAAATACAATGACCTCGACAGTCAACAAAGATACGTAATATTTGTTCTGCGGCCTCACCTCGGTTGACCGGTCTCATTATGAGCAAATACTGTGTGGGTTTGTTTGTGCCCACTGAACAATACCCATACAGACACAAGTACCAATTTTTAGTGTATTTACAAGTTCTATACAACTTTTATTCCAAATTCAAATTAGCTTAATGTTTGGTTGACTTTAAAATTTTTTTGGGAGAAATATTTTTACCAAAAAGAAATATTTCGTTCTATATTTAAATTCAAAATATTTGTTTTCGAATTGAAACTTTATACCTTTATTCTAGGTGTCAACACCTATTTTGAAACTTTCAAAAGAAGTATGTATTCTTTCTAGTAAATAGGAATGTTATGTTGTTCCTATATGACACAGTCTAGTATTTTTAGCACGAAATAAAAGTCAATCAAAATCGGTTCAGTCCTTACAGAGATTATCCCGTAGAAACTAACAGACCTACTTATTAAAATGATTCCCTGTCCCATGAGGGACTTATTACTTACATTACATACCCCCTACATTGTTTCATTAGACGGTGACCATCTAGCTAGAATCAAATTGACCCTGCATGTCTTATATATAGTTTTTTATTATGTTTTAGGGTTATCTATACTTCTACTCTAATACTATAAAGAGAGAAGATTTGTATGTTTGTAACGAATAAACTCAAAAACTACTGCACCGATTTTAAAATTTCTTTCATCTATAGACAGCTACGTTATCAGCGAGTAACATAGGATATATTTTATAAAGTTACGCCGGCGTAGTCGCGTGCAACAGCTAGTAGTAAAATAAAATGACGTCAAAATCAACTAGTGCAAGCCTTGTTGGGGGGTTATAAAATAATCCAATTGGAGGCAACGCCAAACACCAAGGTATAGAATTAGAAATACATTAAAATGGTATCAGTAATGTAAAGACTTCCTTGTAAGCCAAAGTTTCAACATACAATTTGTATCGGCTCTCGCATTGGCTGCAGCCACTTAATTTTACAGGAAGTACTTTTATAGTAAACATTGTTTGTTAAAGCCAGTTCAGGTCGCACCGAGTTCAATTATTATGTGGCGTGCTCTTATTGCGTTTCAATTATTGTGAATTAGATCTTATAGTTGGAGAATCACAGTTCTCTTTACTTTACTAACTGTTGAACGCGACTTCGCCCGCGTAACTTTATTTATAAATTATATAGCCTATGTTACTCGCTGATAATGTAGCTTTCTACAGGTGAAAGAATTTTCAATATCGGTCCAGTAGTTTTTGATTCATTCCGTCAGCCTGTCTGTCACCTTAACATAAAAATAATCATAATAGTCAGAGTACTACATCTAATTTAGCCATTTATTTATTAATAATTAAACATTACTCCGAATTAGAATTATCTTATCACACCTTTTTTGCAAGAGATACCTTAAGAAGGATACAAATTAATGAAAGTTTTTTTAATAAATGTATCTTGGGCTTAGACTCGTTAAAATATTTTAATGTTTTATCAAAAGTGTTGTTACAAATTGAATTGTAATGTATTGTATGAAGAAGTTAATGTTATTCTGATTATTATTACCTCACACGTCAGTTACCTAATATTTACACTGGTTTAATGTAAAATACGGACGTGCTTGTTGTATGTTTGTAACGCCCAGTGAGAGTACGATCTCGTACAATATCGAGGGGAAGTGGTTCTTCTACAATGGAGTCATTATTTATATATTTTTTACTAATAACCTACTTTTAACTAAGTACCACTTCTGATCCTCATGTTGTGCCTTAAGTTTAAACCCTGGTGATGCAATTTTAAGGACATTATCTTATCTAATAAGCCGTTTCAACACGTACTTGAATTTAAAAAAAAACAAACATAAATAGTACATTTCAATAATTCATTAAACGTCGTTCATGTTATTTAAATAAGCTTGATTAATTCCATAGAGGTCTCGTCATGAAATAAATACAATGGCTCTATTAAAATTTGTTGTTAAAAATGCGTCCATTGTAGAGCGCACTCGCGCATTCGACTTGGCAATTATGCGTACGCAAGCAAGTAATACTCGCACAATCGCGTGAACTTAGTAAAACAATCACGTTTTCGGTGAAAGTCGGCGCGTTTACGCGGCGGTCAAACGCGCGCACAATGTTTAGTTCGTGTGAAAACACCTCGGCTTCATGTCCTTTGAATACAGTTTCCATATTAAAACGTATTCTCTTTTTTTAAATTGAGAATTTATTTTTATTCTAAAATCGGTTCTCCGTGTCAAATATTTTGTGAAATAAATAACCTTTTACTGCGGTAAGTGTCTTTGACATGCTTTAGCCTTTATTTTAATGACAATTGATAATTATCAAATTTAATTAATTTTTATTATAAAAAAATTATGTTTTTTCAATCTACCTTTTAAAAAATTTACTTTGGGCAAAGTAAAAGAATTAATTAATTATTTTTTCTTAGTGCTAAGAAAAAATAAGTGAACTGCATTAATTCTTTTTACTTTTTTTTTTGTAATCCCATATTAAACTTTCCCTTTTTGTGAAACCTTGTCATATAAATATTACTGTCATTATAAATTTTATAAAATCTCATAAACGCTAAAGTTTAACAGAGGACTGGGATGGAGGCTAGTCCTCTTCTAAAAGAGGACATATATATACATTTTTTTTAAATAATTCATCTATAGAGCCACTAAACATTAGAGACTACGATGTTTCCTTTAAGTACCTAATATTAAGTTATTTTAACTTCCTAACACGTAGGGTTTGGGCGAAAATAACATAAATTGATTTCAAAGCCAGATTAAATCACGTCAAGTTTTGCACTGACATAAAACATAGTATCACGTAAACTTTAAAGAGAATCGTCATAGAAATGGCGTACAAGTTTTTTTTTATCACAAACCGAATTCCACGCGGCCATCACTTCGTGATATTTCAACTAAATTAATCACACCAAAACACGAGATGTAACAGCCGTCTACAATCTAGTAAAGCTTACAAAGTAATTAACTCAAACGGTTCCATTACATTATCTGATGTAATATGTGTATCTTCAGTGCGAGTAATTAATCATCTCCTTTCTAATTTAAGTTAACATTTTTTTATATTATACTAACTGCTTTTTATTTTCGCATTGTAAGCCATTTATTTTTCTTTAACGAGCCTGTAAGGTCGAGTGGGAAATGTGCTTATCTTGAAAGAGGTTCCCTGGTTAGATTCCAAGCAGCAATGTCCACCAAAGTTACATCCGTACTAAATATTATATGTATGGATGTTTGTAACTATTTCACGCAAAAACTACTGAACCGATAACCGTGAAATTTTGCATACACTTTGTCTGGGACACCAAAAAGGACATAAGGTACCTTACATCGTTCAACGCGGACGAAGTCGCGGGCATCAGCTAGTTTAACATGAAGTGGATCATGAGCCTGTCCAAGTATGATAAACAATACGTAGTTTCCGAAAGCAGTTATTGTAAAACTTTTTAGCGCTCAAATGATACACGCAATTAATATTAAATTGTGTTTGAACCTATTTTAAATATTATGTATATGTATTAAATAAATAAAAATATTATTCAGTGGCTATTTCTAACCTTGTTATAGAAGAGCATTTCGTCACATAATGAGATTATTAAATTTCATTTCAATTAATACACACATTACAATTGCACCACTATTACAATACTTTTGTAAAATAATATTTGTCTTTTTAATTTAATAGTACCTAAATTAAAATAATACAGCTGTGAAGTTATATAGATTTTGTTTTTAATACGTTTTGTTCAACATGATAGTGCTGCAGGTATAGTATGCACACTATAACATTTTTTTTTTTCTCTGGGAATTCTCGTGGCGGGCGTAGTCGCGGGGCGCAGATAGTGAGTATAATAAAAAATATAAGTTTTCTTTGCACTTAGATCGCCATTAGTTCGGGACTCCCCGAAACTATTCACATAATTCACTAATTAGATTTGAGCGAAACGAAGCCTTTACGCAATTGAACTGAAGGGTATTCATTGCGTGTACCGAATTATTGCTTTAATGGACATTAAAATGTACCTTATTGCCTATTTCATTTATAATATAGTGGAGTACAATAATCGTTAGTGAAATGTTAATGTGTTTTCTCAGAGTTATGTAAGTTGTAAATATGCCATGTAGGTCCGCGTCGCATAACGGCTTTGTATACAAACGAAACATCCATTTATTTAATCACCGCTAGACCTCAACTTTTCGGCTGAACGTGCTACGACCAACACGCAGTTGCTTTTATTCTATACTATAGTGTCCAGCTCCCGGCTTCGTTGGGGTACAGTTTTAATATATACAAGCCTTCCCCGTTTATCCCCCTTTACATAAGTGACAAAGACTAAAGCACGACGTTTAATTTTTATACATAAAAGACCCCATCTTCTGTAGGGGCGTTTCGTCACGTTTTCGAGTGAACGTCACGAACTTCGAGTGTAGAAGATCTACACTCGGAAGTTCTAAGATTTTTAGGATTCTAAGACTTGTGCAAGGAGGGAAAAATTAAATAAAGGGCAATTAACGAGCTGCCATTTTACCATAAGACTGGGTTCGTTATTTGGTGGTTAAGAGGGTGGTTTCTGCAGCCAGACGGGTTGCCCCTTTAAAATAATGGAATTTCCATTTCATGTTTCATTGAAATCGATTTCATTGTTCTAATAGTAGTTGTTATCGATAACTCCTTACCTCCTCACATTGATATAATATGTGTTAGCAGATGTGGAAAATAGGTTTAAATTTATATTGTAAAACCAATTTTCACGACATTTAATGGTTAGTTCATCAAGACAGCTAGGCAATAAGTCGTTATTGAAGTAAATAATAGATTACAACACGCAACGAAGCAATACTGTTTTATCCCACCATCAATTAATTGCTCACTAGATATTTTTTTTCTCTATAAAATAATGTCGTATTAATGAACAGTTTTACTTTCCCCTCTCTCGTGGCGTTGGAAAATCGCGAAAGTTTAAGTTAGTTCTCTGTTGCTCACAGAGTAAACGCTCGCGTAAATCTAAACGCGTTCGATGCTGTTTTTGTAATAAGAAAACAAAATAAAAGTGTTAATTCGAAAATAGAATAAGCCAGTGACAAACGAGTGTCGAATAGTGAAGTAAGGCTAGGTCTAAATTTAGACGCCATTCCGAACTAAAATTTAGAACACCCAACGCATTGCACATTCTAAATTTAAACACGAGTGCAGCTGCCGCCAGCCACTGAACTTTGTTCGTAGGGATTCCTTTGACGTCCCTTTTTAGTTCAACTTTTGAAACTTTATCATTCTTTGGAAAACACCGAAAGGGTACGTCACTTATGTGAGTAATTTTTTTAACAATAAATAAAAGTAGACAGCCTGAATTTCCAATTCATGGTAAGTGGCTTTTTTAAGGTCAACAGATAAGGTAACAAGATAAGTCCACTTGATGGTAGGTGATTACCGTCGCCCTATAACACAAGCAACGCCATAGGTGCTGGAGACCAGAGTATAAGAGATTAGGAAAAGATAGGACAATGGCTACTGTAGTAGGGATACCTACATCAATATCAAGATGTATTCAAATGTAGGCTATAGATTCTTACAGGATAAAGATAATTAGGCGAATTTCTTCGGAGGGAAATAAGTAATAAAATATTATTTCAATATTTCTAAAAAAAAAAAACTATTTCTATTCTATGAATTAGTGTGAACTACATATTTATTATTAAAATATGTATTGATTTTTAGAATTAATATTTTTCAATTATCATTATAACACTCATAATTAATTTAAATATTTTTTTTTTATATATTTCCGCAATCCCTTTAAAATCTATGAGTGCTTATAAGAGTATTATTTCGCGTTTGATAGGCGTGGCCAGATCGATGGTCTTATAATCGCCATTTGACAGTGAAAGTTATCTTTGAGTTTGTTTATCAATAGAAAGGAGAGACACGACACCTTGGACTTGACCAGGTGTTAATTATAGAACAACTTTGTTAACAAAGTTACATGACAAGTACACGAAACAATTAATATTAAAAAGATCTCTATTGCTTAATATTATTTCAAGCGTTCATTGTATTATTTCAAGCGCCTATTGACATAGGCCTTTTTAATTACGAGCAGGGCGCGTTGCTAGTATATTATAGAAATAAATGAGTCCTAAAATTTTGTTAGAAGCTTAACGATAATAATAAAACGTGTAGCCAAAGCAAAAGTCCAATTTTAATTATATTAGATACTACCTATTGCACTCGACTTCATCCGCCTATCTTTATAAAATATAGTCTATGTTACTCGCTGGTATTGTAGCTTTCAACGCGTGAGTGAATTTTCAAAATCGGCCCAGTTGTTTTTGAGTTTATTCATTACAAACAAGAATATTCATATAGTTTATTCATTACAACAAGGTACCTCTTTATTTAAATTCGCTTAAATTTGTTGAACAATTTGGATTATATTAGCATAGGTAATAATACCGAGGGATGATCTGTGAGTACTATTTACAATTCGCGCTATGAAAGATAATAATTATGCTATGCTGATTGTCCCGGAGGCTAACTTTCATAACTTTCATGACATATGATCAACTGATACGAGTATCGATGTAAGAGCAACTGATACACGCATATAGAATGTCCGTGCGAACTTTATCTGCTGACCTTAGTATTTTACTCAGAAGATATGATACCCTTTAACTTTAGATTTTTAATAAGCCAATAAATTGGATGTTCTTTGTTTATTACTATTTTTTAAAATCAATTCTCTTCGTAACAATATTATTACTAACTGTACCCGCGGCTCAACTCGAGTGGCATCTGCTTTTTAGTATTAAACATTGAAACTATGCTAACTATAGCGTAACTAGGTATATCTGAAAAGCGCAATGTAGGTAAAAATAGAAAATGTTCGAAGTAGGTAGAGGTGCATCTAGTTTTGAATACTAAACGGTATCCTAATGAATATGTTAAATATGATATTATGTTTTATCATACTTTGTATGTTTTTTTAAAGTTCCATTTAAATTAATTGTTTATATAATATTATTTAGTAATTTATTAAAAATATTGTAATTTTTTTGAACATATTTAGATGTTCGAAGCTACATCTATTAAAATTGAGATAAAACTTGCCATTTTATCAATTAAAACATAGGAGAAATAGTTTATATTATTGCATTATTATAAATACGTATTATAATAATGTGTTGCGCGGTGTATATATCAATAGTCCGGCGGCATACTATGATTAAAATTGAAAACATACTTTTTGCCTTTTTTTATTTGTTAATGTAAATACTTACAAAACACGATATTTTAAAAAGAATCAATACAGTAATGTTATATAATACTAATTTCATAATTATTTAAACTTTAAATTGCATTTTGTAATTTCGTTACCTGTCAGAAGAGTTAAAGAGAAAGCATGTCTAAGATTTGATACGTCGATGTTGAGAAACAGAGAGATTCTCAGAAAAAATTATCTTATAAATAAACCGTCAAATAAAATTGCTAATTTTTTGCAAATTAGTTTACTATAGTTACACAGGCATTAGTGAAAGTTTTGCAATCATCTCTTTCATTTGAAACGAATTACTCTTTTCAATTTAAGTAAGTTATTACATATACTTAAAAAAAAAAACTGACTGTACGGTACTTAATTGATCATTAACAGTACTATAAGCAACTTTACCGCTTCTTGTCGTCTTTTGTAAATTATTTTTAAGATTGCTCAAAGAAACATAAACAAACTCAATAATTGAATACACTGACGTTTTGTCAAAGACACTTAAGTAATTGTTTTTTAATATGATTAATGTTTTCTTATTAGCTAAATAAGAAAATAGGTCATAAAGAAGTTCTTTATTTTGTTTATTTATTTACAAATACATTGATAACAAAAATTACCAGTAATTGAACAGTTTTTAAAAATTATATTTATTATATTTGCTTGTATATATATAATAATTATTGTTAGTGGTTTAACAACAGCAATATAATTTATTTATTTTGGAATAAGTTTTTTTTTTTTTTTTTTTCTCAAAGTCTTGTCTCAGCAGAACATCCACAATTAATGTTACCATAATTATACATTTGTTCTCACTAACAATGGTTTCCATTGTTAGTGGGAATTTAAAATCCAGACAGTGCTAATTGAAATGAAACGTTTGGGAGCTACGATGCCACAGACAGACACACAGGTCAAACTTATAACACCTAATTCTAGAGGGTTGTTATAACACATAATTCTAGATAAATCGATAAAAATTTATAACATCAACGTTACAATAAATAAAATAAAGTAATTTAGGCCAGTTTTTAGCGACGACGCAACCGCTACTACATACTTATTACATTACAAACGTGATATCGCGACGATGATGTAAACAAACGCTTGCACAACCATAATTCAATTTAAAGACGATGTAACGCATAATTTCCCATCTATTGTCACTTTGTAGCACTCGTTCATTGTAATAGCCGTATTATTAAACGTGCTACTACAATTAATTTGAGACATCGCTCGAGTGACGTAAGAACGAAAAGGAATTATTATTACATTTAAAGGGGAGGTTAACCCCAAGATCATTAGTTCTATGAGTGTAAATAGATAAATTTAATAAACATATTGCTACTTGTCCCAGGAAATAAAAGTATATTATTATAGCAACAAAATAATTACATTAAAACATTATAAGTTATTATTAGTATTTTATTATTAAAAAATTATTAGAAAAGTTAAAGAATTAAATACAAATATTTGTATACCTTTACAGTTAAATAATTTAAAAAATATTTATTTATTTCTTCCAAAGATATAAATCGATTTAAGGCGGCCCTTACTGGCGAAACTGTGTTACAATAAGACATATATATACATTCACAGTTATACATTTTTATAGCAATGCGAATTCGCAATTTCGATTTAAATCATTGATTTCTTCAAATTGAGTTTTTTGTTTTTATTTTAATGCCCATCAGTGCAGAGGAGTTAAAATAGGGAAACAATTGAACTTGGGCATTGTTTATAACGAAATTTCATGCATGTTCTGCACGTGTCCTGCATTGATGTTTGATAATTTGTTACAGACAACAGACAGCGCCGACTTCTTGGCCACACGGCCGCACACAGCAGCAGTGCTGCCCGGGAAGCCGGCCGCGAATCCACTACAGTTCGTCCGCGTAGGTCCCGCGGACCTTGGCAGCAGAGCGCGCGAGCAACTCCGCAGGGCGGAGCTAGCCAAGCGGACGGAACCCGCGCGGATCGAGAGGCAAGAGGACTGGCAGTCGGTACGTCCATTTTCTTAAACTCTTATTAATACTCTTTGGGATACCATTTGTTAACCTCTGCCCGATGTAGAAAATATAATTTTGCTTGACAGAACTAATTTTTTTTTTAATTTAAAGGTCGTCAAACGGTCCACTTTACGTGGTTACCGTCGCTTACACAAGCAACCCCAAAGGTGCATAAAGTTTTATAGGTAACTAAGGTTTCTGACATCCAAGCGAAATACTTGAAAAAATTAAAAATATAATAATTACAGTTTCTTTTTTAAATTGCGTGTTTTAAAATTTGAAGGATATGAGATAACCACACTTGTGGTTAATATATTTAAACTTTGCATATTGGCATATTCGCCCTATAAAAAAATCTCATCTGTATGAATAAAAAACAACAAAATATTAACAGGTAGTAGAATTAGTGACTTATTAATTGTAAATCTTGTAACCATGTTCCATTTTTAAATATTTTACTTATTTTACATTGGGCTTTATACGAATTTTCATTCGAAGTTCAATATGATATTACATTCAGAGTTTGAGAGGTAAATATTGGGTAAATACATAATATTGTGTCCCTGACATAATTTTCAGTTACATTTATATTTATCAAAGACTGGATGTAACATAAATATACTAATTTCTATGATAGAAAAATGTCTCTGACTAATTTGAAGCGAAAATTATACACCTATTTTCCCTACATCTAATCAGTTAATGTAATTAACAAATTAATCTCCTGCGATTTCAACTTAATTTAATGTAGCTTCATCTCTCACTAGGTACAAGCCCTATTCCAACGTATCCGTCCAGTTTCTTAAACGAAACAATTGACCTTAATTACAGTTAGTTCCGTGGAATCATTCATACTTAAATACGCTTAAAAGTCAACGAATATGTTTTTACTGAAGAAAAATTTGAGTTTTCATTGAAGAAACTCAACAAAATTCAATTTTAACTTTTTTATAAAAGCCTAATAAAGCTAAGCAAATCATATTTCGAATCCAAAAACAACGTCTAAAGTTTTTAAGCAGTGTGAGTACAGTGATATTTAAGGTGTATAAATGTGAAGACTCAAAGTTCCATAGTGTTTCCCTGCTAGACAGATCCGTAACGAGGCAATAACGAGAACTAAGTTTTAATGATTAATCTTTTAATGATGATGACAATTTTTATTTAATATATAAAAAGCATCGGCCCAGGCATATTAATTCTTCAGATGGTTGTAAAGACCTGAGCATCATCAGCTCATAAAAACCGAATAACCGATCCATACAAGTGTGGCTAGAAAGGAAAGTTTCAGACTCCACGAGAGCTGAATATTGATATACACTTTAGATATTAGTTTGTAAATACTGTAAAATTATTTTTGTTAATATTGCGGCAAGTCTGTTTAATTATAATGTTGATATATGTAATAGTATAATTTCTGAAATAAATAAGAGCTGAATATTGGTCCTCATCTAAACTGTTCTACAAGCAATGATAAAATCGAGTACCCAATGATATCACAAGTGTGCCAATGGCGAATTAAGAATTTTCCCATTGGCAGAATGTGCAGGAGTTTCTATCGATTTTTAAATCCACACTTTTTAAAAGGATTGTATTGTATTGAAGCCAAACTTACAATGCACATGTTTATAGATTTGTTAATTAATAAATAAAAATTATTAAATAAAATAATAATAATAATAATATCAAACTACCAGAAATGCAGATCGTGGGCTGTTAATCGTTTCGAAGGAGATCGTGGGCTTAACCTACATGCCATGTTAACGTAATTATATTTGATATGAATTATTGATTATTATTATTGATACTATCTTGTCGATATCCGAAAATAAACTCTCAGCTCTGAATCACCGCATCACACGCCGTGTGTGAATATGCCTTTAAAATACGACGGTATCTCTATGCAGAAATCGAACAATTGACGATTGAAAACAGCCAGTACGTATAAACAAGTATTTTGTTCAACACAACTAAAAATAATCAGAGTCTTTGTCTGCGTAAACTTGTATAAATAGTGTTTATTTGTCTCCGAGCGTCCATCCACATAACGGGTAACGGGGCTAATTGGCGTCTGATGCGCTTTATTGCTTCTTTCTCCCAAAATTTATTTTTAACGAGAACGAATTGATTTATCGATTTTAACCAAAGATGCCTTATGTTTCGCTCGGTGTGGGTTTTTATAAGCTATAAATTTTGACAAATAATTATTATTTTTAAGGTGTGTGCGCTTGTAAAATAAAATATGGTGCAATATTACAAAAAAAAAAAAAACAGTGTTTCTAGTTTATTGTTTCCAAATTGTAATATTTTTGGGATGTTTGGGAGTTTTTTTTTTTTTTCAAGTAGTTATTTATACTATCCATTATAAAGACATAAGATTTATATTTTTGTTTGTAATGAATAAACTCAAAAATTATCGGACCGATTTTTCTTTTAATTTCACATAAAGAAAGCTACATTATCAGCGAGTAACATAGGCTATATATTTTATAAAGTTACGCGTCGCGTGAATACATCATCCCGTATTCAATGTAATGAAAAGATAATTCTGAACAACGAACGATAAAATGTTTATTTTTATTTTTTAAACAATATTTGAAATTGGCAACACATATTTTTGAAAACAAACAAAGCTCCTCCTTGATATTCTCTGGGTCTTCGTCGCCGGAAATACGTGGCGTTTGTGTCCGCCGCGAAGCCTCGAGAATGTACCCACTTCCGGTCCATAATGGTGTAGTAAGTTACCGTGTTTTATTTGTTGCAGTTAACCGGTGATTTAATCTCGGTTAACAATTACAATTCTTCAATTGCAATTAATTCATACAGTTTAATTGTTAGTCAACGGACGTACGTAATGACACATAGGTCAGATTTGACAGGGCTCATTTCCTCTCTATTCATTGTCCTATCCCATCTATTCATTGGTTTTTTTATCTATTTTTATTCCAATAGATTATGAGTAGATTTTGTACGTACTAGAGTGAATGCGTTAAAAACATGAAATATGTTTAAAAATATGTTATAAAAAACTTTTTAGTATACGAGTTCAAAATGAAAACATATAAGTATATTTTTTATCCTATTTATAATAATACATAATAGGCTCACAAAAATGGTGTTAATTTGAATAGTGCATAGCTACCATAAAGTGTTTTTTGAGGATTTTACAACCTAACTACAAGTAGGCCTTTTTCGTGCGTGCTATAAACAAATTTTTGCAGGCTTGTACCTATATAACCTCCAGATTTTGCTAGTGTTCTTAGGCGACGGTAGTCACATATTATCAAAAGTTTAATTTTGGGCCTTCAAGACATTGATACTTTTTGTGTATCTTGATCATTGACATTGATCTTCACATAGTGGGAAACTATGTGAATTTCAGTCAGTAAGATCCTATCAGTAGTGTATCAGATCAGCTAAGCATGTATGCACGCATCCATTGTGTGTCACCGCGTTCAGTACTAGCTGTAATGTTTTTTTTATTTTCATTGGAACAGTCGTTAAGTGTTGCTGCCACCATTACTGACCGTCATTACCGTGATTGCGTCGGTAAAACTGCCAACAGTAAGCACTGTAATACACCTTGACGGGAGTCGGTAGTCCCTCGCAACCATTACAACGTTCAAATAAAAAAAGTCCTAACTGCATATTTTCTATCTTCTATAATAAATGTAAAATTGGTCCAAGTAATTTCAGAGTACAGTTAAGTGAATGTTTTATAATGTTAATAATCTCTTCCGGTGACATTTTTTTTTATTTGTTGTTTGTATTTTCACAGTGCATCTGTGAAAACTTATTTTACATTGTGACTTCCATAAATATAAATAAAAATGAACTCGTTGTTCTACTAGGCTCTTCTAATTCTTTTTAATTATTTTAAAGGTCAATAGTTACTGTATAAACGGTACTACAATACGTTACAGAACGATGCTGAATTTATCAATCATATGCTGAATATATGAATCATAGATTTATCATAGAATTTATCAATCATCATCATATCAATCATGGAATTTATCAATCATAGATCTATGTTATCAATAACTAAATACAGATTATTTATCGAAAGCAAATTGTGTGCCAATGCGTATAGTATTACATTCAATGTAAGTATTTTTAGATAATGAAAGAACACCTTCCTGAACCGGTGGTTTACTTGTAAAACTTTTTATGGTTTATTTGTCATCTCGCACGATTTTATTTCGTACGAAATGTGCGAAAAGCCAAATTTAAATTTATTTTTAGTATTCATCTCGCACACATATTATTTTTTTAAGAAACTTGAAATAAAATAAGATATATCAATGCGCTGTCTGCCTGTCCTTCGCAACAACAAAAGCTTTGCAAAATACACAGTGACATTCATAGTTCCTAGAAGATAACCAAGTGACGGGAACAGTAATTAAATACATTAATTAAATAGTTGTGTAACATAATTATAGCATAGTTGTGATAAACATTAAATCTCATAAAACAAGTAGTATGCTCGTTTAAAGGGCAATAAGAATAAGTTTAAATAAACACCTTTTAAATGTGTCCACGTTTCTCGACCGCAAATAAAGTGGACGGTAACATATCCGTTAATTACATACCACCTGGTCACCGGCGGTATGCAGACATAATATGCGATATTTAAATAAATATAACGTTGCTTTTTACTTTTTGCAGCTCGGCTCTTAAGACTTTTTTAGTTGGACTCTTAACGGTTGCAGTTATCGCTACATTACGAGTATTTCTCTAAATATCGTAAGGCACATTTCTATCGAGTTAAAGGCTAGTTAGATCTACGGCAAGACGCAGGTAACAAAACTTTAATGCCTCTGTCGTTTAGTGAAAAATTAAACACATTTTAAGGTCTATCGATACAGAACATCGAAAGACCAAAAATGTGTTAGATCGTTTCGTGGTCAAATTAGTCTGAACAGCTGTTGTTAGCCTTTCTTTAGATTTTCCTATGTTTGACAGCTTCATCGTGTTGGGAATATAGTCGTTACTCGTCTTACGCTCTAATTCGTTTTTTTTTTTTCATTAATATTTTCCTAGATCCTATTTATTTTCATCATTGAAATCAGTATCTGAAGAAGATTAATAATTTTCCGCTATATTACTCGTATGATGTGGTTTTGAGTTTCGTTTCTTTTAAATTTATTTTCTTCTAACTGACTAAACCAAATATTTTCTGTTATAATTATAAATGGCAAGAAGTATCAAAACCTTTCCTAGAAACTCCTCCACAAATATTCAACCACGCGGTCTCAGACAATACGAGTACAATGGCCATTCTGGTAGGGAAATGTGTTCAAGTGATTTCGTTTTTTTTTTTTATGAATTATCTACCAATTGCGTTTTCTAAACGATTTGATAAAATGATCTTCTGTCAGTCCTTGCCATAAAAAAATTGTAACATAAAAAAAAGTTCTACGAATTGCACGAAAAAAACCTTGACTATAGTTCAAGCCTTACACGTTTTTAATATTTAAAAACATTTTATCAAAAAATTACATCACAGATGGTTGTTTCTTAAAACTGTATAAAAGCCTGTCCTCGCTTTTCTGTTCTGTTTCTTGAATTTCAAAAGGCGACCTGATTTTAAGTTGAGTGAATATTCAACTTACCAAAAAATTCCTTCAGGCGTACAAAAACTGTAAACTGAAGGAGACCTCATTCGAAAAAGTACTATGACATCTAACCTAAAAAGCATCTGGGTGAAGCCGGATTTAATACAATGGTGTCATTTTACTCCCCTTTTTAACCACTGACGCCCTACGAAAAAAGGGATGTTATAAGTCTGACTTGTGTGTATATGTGTATGTGTGTGTATCTGTCTATTTATGGCGTCGTAGCTCCAAAAAGGATGGACTGATTTTGATAATTTTTTTGTTTGTTTGAAAGCTGACATAGTCGAGATTGTTCTTAGCTATAATTTAAAGGGGTTTATGAAGATCTGTTCAGGCGTTTAAAGAGCCCATTTCCTAGGTAACGAAGGAATTTCACTAATTTCCACATGTTCGATTGATGTAACATTTGGTACCTATTTATATTATATTATAATAAAAATTCACGGCTAATACATAGCAACGGAACTGTGTAAGTAACCAAAATCGTCCAGCGGAACAAAGTGTGAGCTACACCTAAAATATCGAACGGAAGAACTTTTTTGTTTTTGATTATTATTGTCTGTTATTTTAGTTAATATAAAACCATAAAACTTATGTGAAAAACGATTCTCAAGTGAATCTATATTTCGTAACGGCTTATTGCTATTTTGGGGCTCCAAATATTAGTATACATAACATATACTCTATGTCTATCAGGAATAATGTACCTTTCAAAAGTCCGCCCTCTCACTTTATTATACTACTTATGGGAAACTGTTGGCGACTGTACCCGAGAAAAATGCAGTATGCGTGATGCAGAAACGTCCTTGCTCGCAACCAATCAGTCTCGTAAATGTTTCTGCATTCCTACATGTTGCACTCACTTGCAACTAGGCGCCGATAGGTCACGGACTTGCATAACCCCTCGGTATTAACATCACTTACTAATATAACTATTGACAAACGAAGATTTATATTTTGCTAACGATTCCTATACTTATCTATTTTTTAATGACCAATAATTATTCTTTTATATCCTTTCTCTTCATATATCTATACTTGAAATCTAGTGGACATACGAGTACATTATGTATTATATAAATTAGTAATCACTCTCGTATATTTCGCCCGTTCCACCAATCCCTACATTAGTGCAACAATTTATGGAAAATCGTCGGTTTTCTATGCCTCTCTGCGAACGTAAGTGCTGGATGAATCTAAAATTTTCCGAAAATCAAGTTAAATTTAATTTAATTTAATAATTTTATTACAGCCTATAAATTTGATCTAAAAAAGAGATTAGTGTTTACTTATAAATTAAAATATGCCCTGTTCTGTTAAATAGTATTTCAATCATACTTTAATTGACCAGTTTCAATTAATTGCTGCATAAGTGCATAAGTGCTTCTTAAATAACTACTTAAACAGTCATTATTATGTAAACCGATATTAATTGCAATTGTGAAATAAGGACTCGTGCTTAATTATTTATATGGAGATTAAAACAGCTTATTTGAATTACTCCTACTCATACTTGAATTTTATTACTCTGCTATATAAATTATTTGAGACCAATGCCAATTGCGTACACTGGACTCGCAATATTTCATTTTAAATTATAAACACAGGGGTGTCAACTATTTGAAACTGAATAAACAAAATTTTCTATTAATTAATTAACTTGACTTCTTCCTCACATATTATAAAACAAAGTCCTCCGCCGCGTCTGTCTATCAATCTATCTGTCTCGATAAACTCAAAAACTACTGCACCGATTTTCATGCGGTTTTCGCCAATGGATAGAGGGATAATCAGGGAAGGTTTTTACGAAAAAAAAATGCACCCCGGGCGAAGCCGGGAGCGGGACAGCTAGTTTATATATAAAAATATTGGTTTTTGTATGCTTCAAAACTCGTGAATGGGTGGACAGATTTTATTTCGGTTTTCATATATGGAAAGAAGGATAAACGGGGAAGATTTTTATATTAATTGCAACACGATTAAAGCCGGGAGCGGGTCGCTAGATTGATCTATAAAATTCATAACTTTTTATATTAAATTAAGTGACTTCACTTTTATAGCAAGGGAATTTTGGTCTTTTATTTAACAGAAACAATAAAATTGTCAGAGTATGAACCTATTTTTTACTTAACTTCATTTGATAGAACTAGCTACGTTCAATTATAGAATAAAATGTAAAAATTTCAGAATTTGGACAACTGGAAGTCTTCAAGACGGAAGCGGGTGGAACACATAATAGAGAGGTGCGTGGAGGTTCGCCGCTTGGAGAACGAGCCCAGTCAGCCCAGATCCAAGTCTAAAACATTCAACGAAATGCTTGAAGAGAGGTAAGCCATTTTCTTTTTACTTAGTTATTCGCGATATTCGACAATGGGAAAAGAATGAATTGATACGAATCTCAATAGAAGGTTTCACGACTACCCACTCTAAAAAATACCGCCATTTCGCTAAAAATTACTGCTATTTTCTAAAAAAAAATACTAAGAATTTTAAGGAACTTATTCGCAGAAAACTTGGTGATTGTGTTTATTGACAATGTAAATTATGTCCTACTTCAAAGTCAACAAAATTAAATGGAAACTCGTTTGTTTTATCTATAGTTATGCACACCCAAATTATGGTTTGTTCATCGGTGTTAACGAATGACGTTTTAAAGGTGTTGCGTTGTCTATATAGGGACATATTCGTAGAAATTGTTTTTCTTTAAAGTTCTATACTTCCTTGAGATATTGCTCAAATACGTTTTTTTATGAAAGTTGTTGCAGTCAATGTTTTTTATGAAAGTTGTTGCATGAAAAGAAGTGTGAAGAAAAAATAAATTTTAGTATTAGCACCACTGCATTTCACAGTAATAAATTGGACAGGTGTCTGGCGGCAGTAACCTCCCACTTGTAGAACACCATCCTGATATAATAATAGTATGTGAGTAGTAGGTAAGTCTCAGTGTTACAGTTTGTCAGTAAGAGGATGTAGTAACATGTTGCATGGCCGAACATTACATAAAAAAACTTATTCAATTTTGAACCTTTTTCATTGATTTATTTCATTCCCCAAATAATTTTTCTTCCTTGAAGATTTTTTTATTATGCCACCAAAACACCTAAAGTTTCTTATTGAACTTGTCGGAACCTAGGCTCTATAATTTTCACAATTGCTCAATGAAGTATACTTATGGAACTGGTAGAACTAGTGTAATTCATAGAAAACCAAGAATTTCGAAAATTTGCCATCCCTAATATAAATTCATTTGATTAATGGTCCAATCAAGATCACGTTATCGTTGAAACTACTTGAATGTTACCATCCCTAAATTAACTCGGTACCGCTAGTGTATATTCTTTACTTACTTTATCTCAATCTCAATAAAACAGACCGTTACATAAGTGGATCAATTCTATTACAAGCTGACTACTCCTAATTATCGTAACAAATCGCGTTTGATTAGTTCCCTCATCATCTGGAAGGGTTTCTCAATAATCGAGTTGGAAACGTAAACGCAATTTGTGTTTCCGTAATGTTATGTATTGCTTTATACTCCACTATTTATCGAATACATTGCAAAACTCTCTAAATTATATTACCCACGCTTTATGATGATCTTACAGCCATGCGTGAATCTGGCTGTTGTGTTTCTAATATCACTAGATTGATGAGACATGAAAGGTAGTATAAATCCAATGATGACTTTTCATTAATGGGCTTGAATTTTATAATCACCTAAACATTACCTGAAGTGATTATAGACAGCTTTCAAAAATTAAATAGCGTATTTAAAATTTTTCTTCTCAGACGATCTATCCGAACTTCATTGAATTTTTGCAAAGGGACGCGCGGTCGTCACGTGGATCGTCGTTTTACATTCTTTATATAGTATAATTTGAAGTCTGTTTCCGCGTCTGTCTGTAATGGCTAACCATCCTAAACCACGCAACGGATTTTGATGCGGATTTCATTATAAGTTAGAAAAAATTTCCGGAAATTTTTATATATAAGTACAAAACCTAATTAAGTATTTTTCGGGATCGGATCGCTAGTAGACTTTAATTTAACAATACGTACCTACTGTACATTAAATTATATGTCATATATTTTATTTATATGCTGTAATTTTAATTTGAACAATGTATAAAAAATAATATATTACAAATGTGTATAGCACACATCGTCGTAGTTTTTCATCAAAACATTTTTAAATCATGCATTATAAACACTCCAAGAATAGTTCTCTCAATAATAAGTATTATTTCGCATTAGACTCGTAAAAAGTTAATTAAGTGTGCAAATGAAACTGATGTTTCATTAGTACTATCTCATAAATTTATCGATAACGCAATTTCCTCAATCACATTTAATAGAGGATAGTGATTGCAATGGGTTATTTTTCATTTTTATTCGGACGTATAAATCTCAAGCCAAATTATAAATAAATATAGTAATGACCTACTTTTTTTAGATGAACACATGCGTCGGTCCGTGTGTGGCAAATCGTAATTTAGATGCGTTTGGCTCGCACTTGATTACATTTGTTACGCCTCTGATAAAATATTACTTCTATATCGGCGTACAATGTGAAATTATATTCTTCCATTTTTTTTTACAATATAGTCATTTTAATTTAGTATTGTTGCATATTGTTTGCATAGAAAATGAGAATGTTAAGAGGCATTTTCATTTCAACTATCCCATATTAAAAATACATAAGTATACACATATATTTAGAATGCGAATCTACGAGATACATGCTATAGCATAGCTATGCATTTATAAATGCATATTTAAAATTATCACTAAATATTTTGTGTTAGGGCATAATACAGCCGGACTTGGTTCTCCCCTATCAAAGGAAATCACCTTTCAAATGTCACAAGCGAGTTGTCCGGTGTATATTACACGTCCGCTACGCTTGGCGGTCACCATACGACTGAGATGAGATCAGATTACATGAGCAGGCGCCGCGCCACACATTTTTAAATGTTAATGTCGACAGACAGGCTGACGGTCTACTTGACGGTAGGTGGCTACCGTTGCCTATAACGCAAGCAACGCTACAGGTGCTGCAAGTACGCTGCCGACCATAGTAGGATTGAGTATAAGGTCTAAGGGTAATGGGCTTTGGCATCCCTTACACACTCACTGAAACATAAAAGCACATATTTCACGGTGGTCTTCTGTAAGGTGTGGTTACTGCTGCCACACGTGCTGCCCAAATGACTGCGAAATGCAGTTGGACCTGCCACTACTAAATTACATTATTATATTAAATGTTATTAGATAATTTTACGGAATAAAATTAGATTAATATTAACTACTATTATATGCCCGCGACTTCGTTCGCGTCCGATCGCTACCAAACTTCACAGGAACACCCGTTGGACTAATCTGAAGATTGAAAGTTTCATCAAAATCGGTTCAACTGTTTTGGAGTCCATAGGGGACATACATACACACATTGCCTTTTATATATATATTTAATAATTTGACCCTTGTTTAGATATTATTAGATTATTATCTTAGTTTAGATATTATTATAGATAGTTATTAGATAATTTTACGGAATAAAATTAGATTAATATTAACTACTATTATATGCCCGCGACTTCGTCCGCGTTCGATCGTTACCAAACTACACTTATCTGAAGATTGTCTGAAAGTTTCATAAAAATCGGTATAGGAGACATACGGAGACATACAAACACACATCGAATTTTACGTATAATATTTGCAGAGCTCCAAAGTAGAAACTTTTCGATGACAATGCTAATAATTAATTCCGCACAAGTGTTTCCGAGGCAAGTTAATATTGTTGTTAATGAAATAAGTTTGTATTTTGCGATACGAGTCAATGACTTTCTCGCGCGATTAATTCACTAATTGCTTCTAATGCGGTTATTTCATTATTAGCCAATTATCTTTAATGGTTTTTCATTAAAGAAAAATATAAAAACATATTTTTTAAATTAGCATTGATACTTATTCGTAAAGTTACTATCATATTAGCTGAAACGAACTGGACTAAAAAAAAATGTAGGAGTAATCTTATATTTGTTCAATATAAAATTTGTAAAAATAATATAAAAAGACAGTTATATATTACATGTTATAGTTAGTGTATGTTTGATAAATATGAAATACTAGCGACGCGCCCCCGCCTACGCACGGATGCAATTTTCCAGACATTTTATCCAATTTTTTACCTTCATAAAAACTGCAACTGTAAATTTACGCTTAGCAGCAAAATTGGCTATTCATTTTTTTTATAATAGATAGATATTACAAGCTATGTATTTGTAACACTCATACTGAAATAAAATTAAGATTCTTTAGTTAATACTTACTTTATGCTTTTAATAAACTATACAATTGGTGTATGATCATATCATTAAGTAACTTAAAAAACAAAGCCTCATTTTTCAGTTAATCTTTGCATCAATTCGAGTCAAAAATCCAATTGTTCCAAATAACAAGAAAACAATTATCAGCACTAATCAACTTTCGAAACAAAAGTGTCGTTACGTCACATCCGGATATCCACAAACATTTGTAATAAGTTTTAATTACAGCACAATATGTATTAGACAGTTCGGTTCATAACAACACCACTTAATCTAATCATAATCAGACATTTCTGAAGTTCTTTAGCTAGCAAAAGTTATACTAATAAATAATTATTAGTAACATAATAATTATTAACATAATTAACATGTTAAACAATGATAATTATGAGTTCTACGTGAAAAAATAAATTATTATTAGTAATAATTAATTATTAACATAATTAACATATTAAACAATGTTAGTTATGAGTTCTACGTGAAAAAATATTTAACTTAAAATGTTAGTTTGTAGAGTCTACCTAATTCTGCTGAAAACTTAATGTTTTAAATAAAATATATTATTAACATTATTTGGCGTTAAATGTCTTATGGATTTAGGCGCCTTTTTCGAATTCAAATAGTCTTTCAAATTGCAAATTATTAAATTAAAACTAATTAAGTCAATCAATAATTAAGTCCAATTATAAAAATAAATAAACTTTTTAAGGTGGTCTAATTTTAATGCCCGTCATTGAATTTATATATTAGAACAATATTAGCTCGTTTTATATCATTCATTCAACTTTTTTTTATCTTTATCCTCACTCAACATAACTTCGCCTTATGCATGCATATAATATAATGACGAATCACGACTTTCCTTAATCTGATAATTGAATCAGATCTCGAAACCTGTCAGTGTTAGATCTGAATAAGTTAATAAGGTTGTCACAGAACAAACATCCCAATTGAAACGGTGAAAGTGTTGATACATTATTATACATATAAAAACTCTTTGTCTGTACGTTGGCAACTCAATTTATTTTATTTGCGCTTATTGTGCTCCGTTGACATTTTAATTACGTGCATACAAGTATTACTGTTACTCGTTGTATGACGGTTCCTCTTTAGTTCACTAACGTCGTCATCTGATGACGACGTTAGTGAAGGGTCATTGCGTTTCGTAGTCAAAAGCTTCGCGATCTGTCTTACTAATAGTAATCATCTCTTTTTACAAGAACAAGTGCTGTTCATTCGATCATCTTCATTTAATTCATAACACGTTTGACGACACGTTTGGTCTAGTGGCTAGTAACCCTAGCTGTTAACCGAACGCTCGCGGGTTCGAATCCCGCTAGGGGCGAATGTTTATGTGTTAACATTTTACCTTTGTACCTGAGTCATGGATGTTTTATATTTATAATATGTATGTATTTACAAAAAAAAGTAATCTATGTATTATAATAACTGTCTGGTATCCATAATACAAGCATTAGTTGCTTACTGTGGAACTAGTTGGTGATGTGTGGAATGTGTGAAGATATTTATTATTATTATTATCACCAATAAGACCAGGGCCGGAGAGATGCAGAGCCATTACATCCTTCTGATGTTGCTGTGAGCACCCTATCATCATACCTACAGTTTTTTTTTACATAAAAGTCTAGCATTTTTTCTATTTTGTACTCTAGCAGCTTTTCTTGTTTTTCATATGAATGTGTAACGGTCAGGTAGCTTATTATATAAAAGGTATATAATAACAGACTGACAACACTTGCTCAAGCACTTAAACAAAAGCAGTTAACATAAGCCGTTCTTCTGCAAGAAGATGCTTACAGCCGCCAAACGCACCGCATAGTTTATGTCTAGTACACAGTGTTTTCTAGTTTCAGGACGCACAAACTCAGTCTACTCTTTACATTTGTGGCTTTAAAAGAAATTAATATAAAGGTTTTTTTATCCTGATTTCTAATGCGATTTCCAATCTATAACATAATAATTATATTTACTCGCCTACTTAATGCCTTATGCCTACTTTAATTCTTCACAATAATTTGTGATTGATTTTGTAAACTGATTTGTGTAAATTGTCAGATATTTTAACAAGTTCAGCAAGGCAGGTACTAATAGCTTAATCACAATATAAATAAGAACTAGAATTGAGGGTTCGAAATTACACCGGCGCCGTACGATGCTGTATAAGTATACAAGGACGAATTAAGGTTAATCTGAACTGATGCTGGTTATTTTTTGCTGTGGAGGTAATACTAGCACTAGCAGTGCGTGCCGAAGGTCATGTACGCTGACACAATTTGCCGGTGACCCACTTGAATTCAATGTACGCAGGCAGATCATTAAATTAGCCACACTATTAAACGAGAACATGCAACATCCCCCTTACGAACCCGGTACTATTGTTTCAGTTGTCATTTCGCACGAATTTTTGGTAGTCATCTCGCACGTATAATTTTTTTTGCGTGCGACATGACACCTCCAGAAAAACACAGTTATTCATGGCTTTCATAAAAATATTCATAGTTTGTTTTCTTCTTTATCATTTTCCCAAGTCATTATACATTGCCATAAAAAATACTATAAGGAATGATATATATATAAGACGGCTAAATCTAAATTGTAGGACACTTTCTTCGTTACATAGTGATTGGCAATGGCCAGATTTTGCGATTGATATTGTTAAGAACAAAATGATAATTTTATTTAATAATTAACAATAATATTAGCAAATAATTAATTGAATATAATAATTAATAATTAATTAATTATATAATTAATTAGCAATATATTAATTGAATGAACTAAAATTTATTACAGACTTAGTTCTGTTTTTGTATTATCACTTACTCGTATTCTGTGGTTCTGTGTCCTCGCCCGCTTTAATAGTTAAAAAGTGAAACCAATCTAACCGTACATTACGCCATCGGGTTCAGTGATTGAGAAATATATAATTTGTGTAATATTTCCAGTGGGAACGTATTATCGAGAGATTAAAGTCTTCTATGTTTTAATACAGGACATATTACTCTCTCTGTTTTATCTAAATAAATTTTGATAATGTCGATTTTGATAAGTCGATTTGATAGTGGGTGACTATCATCGGCTATTAACACTTGCAACACCATAGGTGGGAAAAATCTTAAAAATTACTAATAATAATAGCGTGTTATAGACTAACGTAACAACGTCCACAAATCACAAACTTTCGCAATATATATATATATATATATATATATATATATATATATATATATATATATATATATATATATATTATTATATATATTATATTAGTTAAAGTGATATGAATTTCTCTGTGTTATAGATTGTTCGTATGTAACAAAAAGTTATTTCCAATGCGAATACAGGATGTTATTGGAATAATTATATGCTTACAATGTTGTAAATTCATTGAATTGCGTTTTGCTTACACATTAAAGAGGAAATCGCCAGAATTTAAAATTATGCAAACATTAGTTTAATGTGATATGTTTTTGCAATGCATGGTCGATGAAATAACTGGTATATTAGGTACTGAGGTTTTGTTGTATATTTTAAAAGCGTTTTAGTCACACAGTGACTTCATCTATTGTACAAGTTTAACAAACAAAGTCAGGATGTATATTACAAAAAAGACGAGGACATTTTGTAATGTAATATCTAGCTAGTAGATGAAACAAAAAAAACTGTTCACACTTGAAAACCACAGTCTCCTCCATTCAAACTGGACGAGGTCAGGATCGTCTAGTGTAGAACAAGCACCACTATAGCCTAGTGATGTAATGGTTCACAGTTTTGAGGGAATTTATTATTCATTATATAATTTTGATTCATTCAACACTATAATTTTCAAGTTTATTTTTTTATTTATTAATAATTATGCAAAATGCTTGGTTGCAGAGCGTATTTCAAATGCATTAAATATTTTATATATTTTTTTTAAACCTGTCGATCTAAAATAATTTCCAATTCATCGAATAAAATTCAACTACGACGTAACAGGTGGAATTAAATTGTGACGTCACAGGATGCAATACAGGGTTTTTTTTTTCTATCATAACTTAGACCACAATTTGAAACCAGATGTAATTAATTTAGAAAAGTAATATGAATAATTAACCACATACACGTGTTTTTTATTGAATTGAATCCTCTTTGAGGTACTTGGCACCTCAAAGAGTAATTTTGAAGCACATCCCGAAAATTCCGTTACGTTTACGGACTGTTGGTCACCCTAGTGTTCCAACTTCAATGCAATTGGATCTCTTGGTTGCATTTACCTACATTGGTTATGTCGTTTACGTAATAACTTTGATTACAACACAATGATATGTTTCAAAATACATAAATATATATTAGGTATATGTAATGTAATGTAACAATAAGTGTTTTTATTGATATTAATATGGTACGTAATAATCCATCCAATATTTTTAATATTGCAAGAAGTAAATATGTATATCTTTTTTACGTATTTGCTACTAAACACTGCTAGACGGATTTTGATGAAATTTGATATGGTCTCATATAAAAAATTAAATTATGTGCCATTGAGGTCGTTTAGTAGACTCGACGTTTAATAAAATAACCGTACCTAGTCTCCCCTAATATATAATATTGGTGGTCATGTCGTCAGCAGCGCCCAGGAGGTTTGGTGTCGAAACCTTTTAAAAAAAATTAACATTAAAACTTTAGCAAAGATACTTCTATACTAATATTATATAGAGAGAAGATTTTAATGTTTGTTGTAATGAATAAACTCAAAAACTACTTTACCGATTTTGAAAATTCTTTCACCTATAGAAAGTAGTGAGTAATATATTTTATAAATTACGCGGGCGAAATCGCGTGCAACAGCTAGTTAATATATAGGGATTCCCTTCGATACAGTTATAGTTATAATCGATGTAATGTAGGAAGTAACAGATATATTCAGATTACGAAGTGGTTCGAGTTAACTCATTACCGTAGTATCACACCTCCAAGATATAATGATAAATGTTATTTGCACATTTAAAACTAACTAAGGGAGTGGACTAGTGTGAGCGGACGACTCGAGAGTAACATATTGTGTGTAATGCAAACTACCCTCCAAAATAAGTACTTATTGCTATATATAATATTGTATTTTATTTAATTGAAAAAATTAGCAACTGTTTCATCAAATATTTTATATTAAACTTTCTCTTTATAGAGGTTCAATTAACTGAAGACCCAAGGAAAATGAAAGATAAATACCTCTAAGTAAATCCTTATAACGGTTGAGTTTATGTCAGAGGTGATTTACGTTGATTATTATTATATCTAGAATTAAACCAGATTTTTATTTTTAATAGGCGTTTATAGCAATTGGATAGTCGCATCTACTAGTGTCTATGAACTTGTATCGCTTATGAGAACGCTACATGTGGAGTCTTACCTTTATCTAAACGGTACAAAATTATCGGCGGTCGGGTTTCCTGTCTGTAATAACTGAATGTGTCAAATATAACATTTATCTTAATCAGAGAAGTGGACATTGATTATTATTTATTTAGTTTACCTCCCGTATTTGCGAATTTATTCCCATTTTAGAATTAAAACAAATAGGAAGTGGCGATTTTTTTAATACTTTTTTTTATTTTTTTATTAATTGATTATTTCTTAAATTAATCTGTGTAACGGAAAACTTGAGTGAGTTGTCACTTATGTATAATCTTTGCAAAGCAACTTGTTACGAGTACCTTTTGAAGATTTTAACCTACATATTAAATAGGTTTAGACAATATAGGTCCGTATATTTTTCAAATTTGTAAAACGAGTTTTTTAGTTTGTTATCTATTGAGGATTATTATATTTATGGTCGAATTTCGGCTAGTCGGCGAATACTAGTATAATGAAATGATTATTATTTTAATTGTATTTTTTTAAGGGACGTGAGAATATTTAATGGAATATAATTGCCCATAGAGGCTATGGGAATTTGAAAGTCTTACAGAAATTTTATAATAATAGGCTTCAAATTGTGTAGTAGGTACCTACCAACATACAGACATAAAATGTATATTTTTAAGTAAAATACAGTTTATCAGATCACGCGCACTGGGATACAGGATAGACAGACAAACAAGAGCATTAGTCCGTCACGCGTAATCGTGAATTCGCTTTCTACCATAATTATTTTGTCTTGCTACAGGAAAGTACTTTTACAAAATTACACTTGCCTATTTTTTTTTAAGATAATTGGTCGCCATATGGACATTGAATATACTATGTAAATATACTGGTAATTTTATTGCGAAAATCTATTTTTCTTCGAATTAAAATGGTCTTTCATCAATAATGTGATTGTTGCGAGTTAGAAATCATTCATCGTACGTTTCAGGAACTTTGGGTACACAATATTTATTGTAAAAGGTTCACAAATACTATTATAGTTCAATAACTAGGGATGTTTTCTTGTGGCTTTATTTAAGGGTCAAAGTATAGTCAAATCAGTATTTTAAGTAAATTTTTAAAGCAGTTAGTTACCTATACATTTTCCATATTGTTATTTTTATAAACATTTTTTCATCAATGTTTTATTCTGTCAGGTTTTAGGCGAGCGAAACCGCGGGGCACAGTTGTTATTGTTATTTTCAGTTTCCAGATTATAATAAAGGTTTAAAGGTGGTCTTGGATGGAACATGCGGAAATTAGATAATAATACTGGTTAATAGGTACAGGTAGATGGTAGGTGGCCACAGTCGCCTATAACACAAGCAACACAGCAAGCAAGCAAGGATAAAGAACGAGGGATTAGGTGGGAATAGGTTGCTGACTCACTCACCGAAACAGTATAGCACACTTATAGTTATTTAACAGGGGTCATCTTTAAGAGGCTGGCTCCTGGCACGTACGAGGCGGCTTACTTAATTTATGTCTGCAAAATACGACTACATTTCGATATATTTTAATTTAGGCTCGAGTTCACCAACAGACGGTTATTTTTAAACAGCTGTTTAAGTTAAACATCCGTTTAATAATATTTTGCTGTTCAAAATCGCTAAAATGCGGGTTAAACGCCCTAAACATCTGATTAACTTAATGATTAATCTGATGTTTTTAGGGCGTTTAACCCGCAGTTTAGCGATGGTGATCAACAAAATATTATTAAACGGATGTTTAAATTTTAAACAGCTGTTTAAAAATAACCGTCTGTTGGTAAACTCGAGCCTTAACCTACTTGTCTGATTTACATAATACGAAATTTGCATGAAATGTCAAAGGTTTAAGCTAAACAAGTCTCCTCAACGTATGAATTAATTAAATATTTAGAATCGAAATTAGAGAGGGGGTTGAATAAGCGAAAGTTGTGTGTCTTATGCTATCGGACATCACAATTACATAGTGGTGGCCCAGCCCCCGGTTTGCCCGCCGGCGGCGCTGTGCTGCCGTAATCATAGTGTTTACTTTAGAAAGTGATCACGAACTCACTACTTGTTAATTTTAAACTTTTAAATACGTTTCCAGGGATCTTCGATAGCGTGCTCTATTAGTGAGAGTGTCGGTGGTCCCAAGAAATTGAGTGTTTTACGCGAAAATAGGATAACGTAGCACGTATTTGACCCCCATCGGGTATGATTTAAAACAGCTAATATTTGTTTATATTAAAATCCAAAAGGCTAAATATCAATTTGGACATTACTAACTTCTAGAATGGAGGGAGAGTCATTTTAGCTTACTACATAACCTATACCTATTTCACCAATATTTAAGCAAAATTACTGTAATATGAATGATTAAAATTAGACATTTAGAATCCCTTTGGAACTTATCAATATATCATAGACATTGACCAAAATGTGCCCGTCCAAAAACAACCTGTCGCTCTCTTAAAGTCATCGTCATCGTCTCCATGTCTTCGTGTCTAACTAAACTCGTCTATACTAAAGCTAAACGACGGATATGTTCCACACATTCCGTTCTGTTCTTCGACAGATTCAGAGGTTTTATTTGTGCCCCCAAATATGAATTAAATTTATTTATTACCTTTCTGCTGAATCGATTTAGATGGGTTTAGCAAATAAATAAGAATAACTTAACCCTAAAATAGGGTAATTTTCAGCGTTAAACTCAGTTTAACACAAACACAAACAGTAAGACCATTAACACAAACAGTTGTTTCTGTTCATAATACGTTGAATAATATTTGTTCACAATAAGTCAACATTACACTACAACTGATTTTGTTATGTGTATGTTATATCACGTTGTCTTGATTGTTTCACCATATCTGTCCATGGTTCTAATTCAAACCATATAAGTCGACATATTTCTTAATTCACAAGCGATAGCGGAAATAAAATCCTTTTTAAATTGAGCCAAACGTCTATAGAGATAAGGTCCATAGCAGAGTTTACTCTAGTTTACGTATTTTCTACCTGAATGAACAGGAACATACAAACAGGCAATTTAAAATAACTAGTGTTCAGAATTATTATTGTGAATTCGGTTATATTAATTTTTTAGGTAGGAAAAAAACTAACTGTTCTCTAATTTTTTAAGTTACTAAACACTATTAAGTCGCTTAACAAACAAACTAGAAAAGTCACAGTTTTTCCCTTTTTTTATAAATAATAAAGTCTTCTAGTTGTTTGTAAAGAATATTTTAATTTTAAAATATTATTTAAAATTAATTATAACTGACATACATCACGTTATGTGAGATATGGTTTTTGTAATAATGTTATAAATTTACTTGTGAAATATCCATTTAAACACTGTTTATTCTCAAAATAATATATTGTATAATAATTGCAAAGAATGTGTGTGTGTATCGCTTGAAGTTTGTAACTTGCATTACACCATAACTTGGTCCATATTCGTTGAAACCGAGTGCAATGCAACACAAGAAACCATATGGCTTGAGGTCTCTACGGTTAAACTCATAATTATTTCTTACAGTTCTGTTTTGTAATTGCTTACCAACTAGAAACGCGTATAATAATTCCAATTTGGAATGTAGGAAATGGAAGGGGGCTTTGGCGCACATTTATTGGGTTGGATTATGCGCTGTACAAATGTTACTTGTTCGAGAAGGCTCATTAAATACAACATAGATGAGGCAATAAATGACGCACATTTTAATGTAACGTATAGTTTTGTTTTGAAGATAAAACGCAATTTAAACAAAGAACATTGCCATCATGCGCTAAAAGATTGCATCCACTCTGCACAGATTACGTGCGAGTTCCAATTCCATCTTGGAGACTATCGTCGGGAGGTATGACTCCAATATGATCACTCTTTCACCATGTGTCAAGTAGACTAACCGCCATTTAAAGTCACCGGTAACCGGGAATGATTTAGATGATAATTTTGTTTGTACAGTAAAAGTCTCAAACATTAAAAAGAAAATCATAAAAAATCGCCTATCGAAGGATGCAGCAAACCGAGTGCATAATTTAATAAAACATAAAATTATTTCTAAAAGTAACTAATCAACACTTTACTTTCAGTTGGTGAAAGAGGCCTTAATTCTATTTTATTTATTTAATTTAAGTAAGTACTTACATAAAATGATGTTTGTACAGCTCTAAGAATATTTAGCTAACAATGTAATTTAATACATTTAATCTGATTCCATAACAATTTGTTTATTTATTACTAGCTGTTGCATGCGAAAAAATAAAACATAAAAACACATGTATTTTTAAATTATACATATTACTACTCGTAGCTCGAAATATAAATTTTGTAAACATGAGATGACCTTTACGTTACATTGTAAATATTTTGGTGTGTGGGCGCAGTGTTTATACGTTATTTGATTGATGCATTAACGTCATTATTATTTTTTTGGATGATCATTTTAAAAATCTCTACAGCGCATATATTTGTCTTATTAACTTTTTCATTAGCTATGAAAATTACTTTTTTCCCAATTTTTCTATGACTACTTCAGATGCAAAACTCTAAATTAACCCAAACCTAACTCTAAACTTGTAATAGATAGACTCCGAAACTACTTAATCGATTTTAAAAACTATCAGCGAGTAACATAGGCTGTATTCTATTTAAAAAAAAAATATAAGAAATTCCTAGGAAAATTACAATAATGTCACACAAGGTATCAAAAATAAATGTCATTATTTGGCGTACGCTGTTAAAACTATTGATGATACAAAAAATAATGTTTATTTTATAGTAGTTACTCATATTCTAACTATTATAGTTAAGTCACAATAACGTTTTCTTTTCTCTACTAACTTTCTCTAGTTTACACCAGATTTTATAGAAATTGGTTAAGTGATTTTGGAGGAAAATCGACTCAGCCATTATTATACTCAGTATACTGAGATAATGGTCAAGTTAAATTTCAGCAATATTACATGTGTGAATATATTTATTTTGCTTTTGTGTAACATTTTATAATGGAGCCTGCATGTGTATTGTGAACTCTAACGTAATTTATGTAATGAACATTCGTAGCAATTTGGAAGCAGCGTAGGTTTTGATGAATGACTCCGATTTATAGTAATGTTTTTGTGTGTTGCGTAGGCGATACCTTGCCGGTTGCTTCATTCATACTCTTTGACATAGCTTTTGTTTTATATCTGTAAGATTACCACACGATATATTCCCGTGTGTAGGTATGTGGAATACCACAACATCTTTATATGACTCTTGTTCGAAATTGTTTTTATGTTGGTCGTAAAAACAGAATGATATATAAATAATCATACCGTGAAAGCTTTTTCACATATTATCTATTGACTATTCGAGCATGTTATTAAAAATTTGAAAAACGAGAAACTTACAAAATAAAGATAATATGTTCAATCAACAACATTTTCCACAAATTAGTAAACAAATTTAATACAGTGAGAAAATTTAAACATATTTATATACAAAAATACAATAAAAAAACAAAAACAAAGAAAAATCAAAACAATCTCATACAATCTCAAAACAAAACTAAAATATTATCTTAATAATATTATTATTGTTAGGTACTATTTACGCTTTATAACTTACTTTTGCACGCGTTTTTATGTGATTGTTTTAATGTCCACTTGATAGTAGGTGGCTTTGGATTGGCTGGCACAAACAATTTGGAATATGGATAAATATTACAAATTTTTTATTCAGCTAGTAAACGCGTCAATAGATACTAAAGCCCGTCACAAACGTAGCTATAATATATATTACGGTATACGTTGGTGACGTCATTGAAATATATATTATAGCTGCGTGTGTAGTCACTCCAATATTTGTATATAAAATATATCGTAATATGTCTTGCTATAACTTATATTAATATATATTATAGCTACGTGTGTGACGGGCTTAAACAAAAAAAGAAAATCTGTTCACAAATGTATTTAAGAAATATTTTATAACGCCATACAAAGTGATGTTGATATTTTAAAAATGAAATTATTAAAACACGCGTGCAAAAGGTGTTGGTGATGTAGTGTGTTGGCAATTTGTCTGGAAACATAACGCAACCTCTGCGTATGGGATTACTTCACTTAGTGAATTGCATGCGAACAAGTGATATCGTCTTACAACCTGTCCATAGACAAACGTGTCTTGCCACAGTAGCTTACCAAACTAATTACGAGGCCGTCATCACCTAGTCTGTCCATTGTCACACAGCCTCAAACGCAGCGTTTTTGAAATTACGTCTCTCTTCTTTATGAAATTGGATTCATATTGAACTAGCGACTTCATTTTCTTAGTTGCTAAAACATTAACACAATCTTTATTGCTCATAGTAATATATTTTTGTCAGGATTTGAATTTTTTTATTCTTGCTCTTAGATGAGCACTCTGGTACTTTTTTAAGGATGAAACGTACCCCCCCAAACTGTGGAAGTTACTTGCCGGTTTTTTCTCGTAGCAATTAGTTTTCCGAATCGGTGGTATATTTATATAATTCTATGGCATTTGACGATTTATAAATACTTGTAAAAGTTTGTGTAGACAAATAAATAAATAAAAAATTCAGACCGTTTACATAGCTGTGACTTATATAGTACCAGCTGGTGCCCGCGACTTCGTCCGCGTTGATCGATGAAAGGTACCCTATGTCCTTTCTTGTGTCCTAGACAACGTGTGTGCAAAATTTCATGGTGATCGGTTCAGTAGTTTTTGCGTGAAAGAGTCACAAACATCCATACATCAAAACATACTTTCGCATTTATAATATCAGTACGGATAATTAGTTAGAAATGTCAATAATAATAATTAAAAAAAGATTTGAATCGATTTAAAATCATGTCTCGTAAACATGTTGTGAAGTATCAGAGTTATTTAAATTTACTTAATAAATAAATAAATATTTAATATGATACATATTTTTTCTAAGAATGCCTATCCATCGCACAGTTTCGTAAAGAAATTTTATGGTTTTTTTTTTGTTTCGGAAAATTAAAAATTGATGTGCAAAGTAAACTATAATGTTAATATTAATGTGCAAGTTAGACAAAAAGTTTGTAGCATCCTCGTACATAAGTTCCTGCAAAGCCAGTTTGATGAGATTTCCAATAAAGCACCTCACCATCTAGAGTGGTTTGAAATCCATGTTTCACTTACGACTGGTATTCGCCTGTGGTACAAGTTACAAGCTGAAACTATTCATTAACAAACAATAAGAACAAATGCGATTCAACCAGGATTCGAACCTACTTCTGCTGTTTTTTTGTCCCATTGAGCTGTTATCAACTCGTAGCTTATATATATAAAGACTGTTGATAAACTAAAAAACCTTTCGAGATCGAAATGTTGGTTACTTGCTTGTGATAGTCATTCGTGACACTTATACTAATATTATAAAGAGAGATTTGTATATTGGTAATGAATAAGCTGAAACACTACTGGACCGATTTTGAAAATTATTTCACCTATAGAAAGCTACATATCAGCGAGTAACATAGGCTTATATATTTTATAAAGTTACGCGGGCGAAGTCGCGTGCAACAGCTAGTAAATTACGAGTATATATTTCAAGTTGAAACCAACCATAAAAATTCACAATAGTCTGCAAGTACGCCGCATGGTTTAGTATAAAATAAAAGATAAGGGATGAGAAGGGGATAGAGAAATGGACTCTGTCATCCCCTTACTCTCTTGTGCTGCTAACAACAGCACGTGTGCTGCTGTTACTTCACTGTAGTTACTGCTGCCTGACGGCCAGTCCAATTTATATGACTGAGAATCGTAATGTGTGTGATTTCGGGGACTAGCGTGGTTTTTTTTTAAATTTTATATGTTTAATTTTTTATAGATATATACTTTAACTAAAATCACTTGACTTATAAACATTTCGCGGTCCATTCGAGCGTAAATAATGCACTTAAGTTTGAAGCAACTCCGTGAATTCCCTTTTTGTTAAAAGTGGCGTCTCAATTGTTTTGAATTGATTCGTGATACAATGCACGAACACGCGTGCGATCCAGGATGCGAGGTCCTGCTGGAAATTACACTCGCATTCATTGCATACCACGCACTCGACTCTTCTCATTATGTGAAAACGCAGGGGATAAAAAAAGGACCGCTGTGTTCCTTTGGTTCAATATTAAATTCGAGGGAATGCCAACCGTTGTCGGCGAGAGCCCCGGGGAACCTACACGAACGTTGACGTTGATGACCCCTCGCCACTACCGTGGGCTATGACATTATTAAGAAATGCGAGGTGTTTTTTTTTGTGTATAATTCCACTGATGAAATTCCCATGTGTTATTTAATTGGTTAATTAAATAAATAAATTAAATTTAAAATTTAAAACACGAAGATTACAATTATTATTGTGAAATATATATTTTTTTTAATATATACAAGCAAAAATACGGACACACGACAGACATAGTTTTTTTGTACAATTTATTACATCTTAATAATATTAATCAACTAATATTCCTAGGCTTCCTGGCTTTTTCTCGTTATGTAGCAGGCAGGATTAAATTGCCGAGCGCAGTAACAGTATGCTGGGGTCGTTCGCCAGTGACTTCGACCAAGCGTTTTAACAAAATTTTGAAAAACCACTTTCTAGGGACATTGAGACACTATTTTATTTAAAAAGTTTTTTTCTAATTTTTAAGTATGCAGAATATATTACAAAAAATATCAGAAGGAAAATATAGAATAACTGAGTCAGAATGAAAAACTTTCGTTTCATTTTTTTGTAATAATCAAATAAAAATTACTTTAAATCGTTTTAATGAACAAATATTAATAAACAATAAGTAGGTACTTATTTATTTCAAACAAGTTTCGTGACTTCACTCAGACTGATTTTGGACTGAATTAGAAACAGTAAAATTATTACTGAAAAATGGGTTTCATTCAATTCCATAGAAATTTCCACGAAAAATATAATAAGTGTTATCAGATACTAATTAGGGCATTTATGTAAAGTTAATATTCGTTCGATTGTGTTTCGTTGCGTTCATTATAAGTAATGTTCTGGTTTTGTCGTAGTCATTTTTCAATCTGCGTTAAAAGTATCACAGCGAAAGCGACAGTGCATTTCGTCTCGCGACACGAGTTTCGGGCCAGTTTTCACTATTCAGCGTTGTACGATCGATAGATCATTCATAAAACGTGTTTGTTTTGACGTCTCATACACTGACATCGGTGCCAATTCAATCATATGACACGCACTTTGCATACAAGTTATGTCCGTCGACTCTCGAATGAAAAAATATACATAATCTCACAGATTTTGGTTAGAAAATTATATTAAATCACAGAGAGAGTTGACAATAGTGACGTACTCGATGACCTTGGATACTAGCCAATAGATATGTCAGTTTATGTCATTTAGAAATTAACTATGATATAAAATTGCTGACTTCTGTTGTAAATTAAAATACAACTTCAATAATAAAAATATTTTAATATACAAAATGGGATTTGAAGAAATAGTTCTAAAGGAAAATTTGAAAGTGAAAAAGAAAAGTTATATAAATAAACATGCACTGGCCATTGATTATTAAAAACCTCATTGATGAAATAAGCCAGATAATAGACAAGATAATAAGATTACCACAATATATTATTAAGATTTATGATTGATACCAATATACCATTTCTATTTCGAGCTACTATTCGAGCCATTAATCATCTGCTACTAATAAATACTGTAATAAGGCAAATAACTTGACGCTAGCTACAGGTAATATTCAGTTGCCTTGGTCCGGCTAAAGGTGCTCTATACATAGAAGTGTGACAGTGACTCGGATGTCTACCACTGACTAATACGAACAAACATAGGCGCAGATGTGTGATGACTTAACCCGACTAATTATAGAATACCTAAGAAACCGGTATGTGATTCAACAATGTCTTCCGCGATCCTTTATACACGATTTGCTAGGTTAACTTGATAGTAGACCTGTTGGATATAGTCTTTTTAAACGAGTCCTACCACACTCGGATGTGGTGTGCGTTAAGTATGAATGTTAATATTTTAGGCCAATTTAGGACATTTTTCCATCAAAGATGACAATATAAAAATTTGCGCAGTGAGTGGAAATTTTACGCCTAATTTTATAATATGTAATCTGTCTTTAATTGCAGAGCGGGACGCAGAAGGAAGAACCACCTAGCACTTTACACAGATGACGATGGCCACGACCTCAGTGATCTGGGCATCGGAACATCGAGCACTAAAAGCAGTCTCAGTGAAGATTGTGACACACACAGTCTTGCTGTAAGTTAAATATATTTCTATTATTTATATCGAAATGGACTACCCTCAGCGGTGTATCATTACTTTCATAGCAGTTAAAATCGGTTTCGGCTATCAGCCATCAGGCTTGTTTTTAGATAAGCAATTGGATTTACTGTCGCCGTCAGACACGTCATCTTGAAAACCTTGCTTATCGCTGATTGATTGCAGACAACCTAATTGATGTGTTTTGATTTTTACGATACGCGAGCAGATATGTCTATCTGCTTTTATTTATATAACATCATTAAATCAGACCTCCCACAACCAGACCAGATCACTTATAAAATACCAGAGAAACGTCTGATGCGTTCTCAGGCATTTCTCTGGCATTTTACATGTAATAATATGGTATTTATAAAAGATTTTTTTTTATTCGACAGAGTGACGGCATGGACTTAGATAAGAATCACTCAGATGTGGACAACCTTTCCAATTTTGACACGAACTGTAAGATGGGTTCGAGTGCTAATGAATATGATACTTGCACTACCACAACAATCAGTTCTCCAGAACCAGAGGAGTATACATACGAAGGCGCCATTGAGGGATACAAGTCAAGAATCATTTCCCAGACAAATAGTAATATCGTTAAAACGGTCGTCAACAATAACTCAAAAGAAAAATCTTCGGACAAGGTCAATGGTGACATAAATAGAATCAGAACGTCGGTAAGTAATAAAATCGAAGAGAAAGTCTCATCCTTCCAACAAGAAAGAACCAATGACGCAAGGAACAACAACCAGAAGAAAGACTTGCCCAAAGTGGACATTCATAAACGACGTGAACAATTCGAAAGAGAAAACTCACAAGAACAACAACTTAACAGACCCAAATTGCCAGAAATAGCGAATAAACAATCGATAAAAGAGAGACTGTCAAATTTAGAAAAGTTTACTGAAGAAGTGCAAATTCAGAAATCTACTAGTGACCTCACGAAGTTACCAACTGAAGTTAAGCCATTAAAAGAACGTTTATCGTCTCTTGAAAAAGTTAAATCTGCTTCAACAGAACCTGAAAAAAATAAACGGTTTTCTAATGGGGACCTAAGTAATGCAAAATCATTGAAAGAACGTTTGTCAACTTTGCAATTACAAACATCAGAAGAAGACGGAAAAATTGTTAAAACCGAAGTGAAACAAGTCTCAATGAGTCTAAAAGAACGCTTATCGTGCCTTGATGCTGCAAAAAATAAGGAAATACCAAAAGTCACCATCGAAGACGAAAGTTCCAACGACAAATCTGAAACAAAGCTAAATGACGATTCAAAGGTCAAATTGATTGAAGGCTCCTTGAAAACTACTTTGTCTGGAATAGAAAATCAAATGCAAAGTTTCTGCCGTTCTCTTGACAGTTTAGACATAAACGGGCAATCGTCACCTAGCTCATTTGAAAGGGTACAAAGTTTGGAAGACTTCGATTGTGTCGAAATGCAAAACAGCACTATTCCAAGCGATATCGAGACGGAAGACAGTGGCATACACACAGCTAGAGATTCTTGTGCGCCAGCTGACGATATCGCCGATTTAACTCAAGTGGCTTCTCCTATAGGAGAACCTATGATTGAAGTTTCCGAATATGAATCCTCAAACGAAGATACGCCTCTAGACACGAAAACTGGGGTGACAATCGAAAGGGTCACTGAACCTGTTCAAACGATATTGGATGACATTATAATCGAAGAAGCCGACGAACATGAATGCAAGACCGAGAATTCTGACAGCGCCAGTAATTACATCCAAGCGGTTTCGCAACCGGAGGAGTTGAGCGTTACGGAAGAATTGACTGAAATTCAAATGGACAAGGAAGATGAAGACACATTAAAGAGTTTAGAAAATCAGGACACCAGCGTAAGTGTAAACGAGCCAACGTCCACATCTTCGGAGGGTGATGCGGTGGTGTTTGAGGGGAAGATGACCATACACTTAAATTTGAATGACATTTGCAAAAACACCGTCGGTGGAAACAGCATAACAAATAGCACTAACAAATCTAACGATCCCGCTAACAACAAAAGCATGTCAATGGTAACTGTCTCTAATATTATAACCACTACTAACATTTCACCTAAAAATTCTATTAAAACGCTAAAGTCATCTAACGATAATCACAATTCGCTCACTAAAAAACCATCTGTTGCTTCTGATGTAACATGCACATCGAATCAGAATGTTGAATCATATCAGGCTCCTAATTGTAGTGATCATTTATATAAAGGTCCAAATGAAATCATCAATCGTAACATTTCAGCTAGCAATAAAGAAGGAGCGGTAAGTACTTCGCAGGATTCAAATCCATTTTGGGAGAAACGCACTAAACGTTGCTTAGAACCAAATAGGCGGAAGACAATACTCTTCATAAATAACAAAGTGAACCAAATAACAACAAAAACAATAACAAAAAGTAGTGAATGTAGTGCCAAAAACGGGTAAATGTCTTTTATTAATATAAGAGGTCCATTCTACTTTCTCGTATATTGCTTTAGAAGCAAGACAGATGAGAAAAATATTTGACGTGGACTTATTTTTACATTTTTATATGATCTACACTGATCTCACCAAGTTTTTTGGTAACTTGCATTATGTCCCCTTCAATATTGTCCTTTATATATATTCATGTATCATTTGTTAACTAAAAAAAAACACAGTTCGTCTAATTTATTTTAATATTTAACTCAAAAACCCCATCGATGTCTTAACTAACCAATTCACATATTCATTTTATTATGATCACAATAGCATTAGATTTAAATACACAGGGTTATTTAAATATGTAATTAGCATTCATTATCATATTATTATTATTATTATTATTAATATGCTTATTATAATATAATATATAACACATTTTAGAAGTAGATTCATTGTCATTGTCCGCACTAGTATTTATTTCGGTACGTGATATTTGTATATTCATATTCAAAAAATATATGTTACACTGTTAATGTATGCGTTTTATTTTTTTTTATTATAAACCTTCCATATTAACTTGGTGCTAGACAATCAGAAACCGTAATCACGTCGTCACCTCTTATCTAAGGGCCTTTTGTTTGAAGAGTCTTATCTCACTTAAACAATTAGGTTTTTAGTACGAATCTAGACTCTGTTGTGCCAACACATTTGCTCACTTTCAAATTGTGTATTATTATTTATAAGATTTTCATTGCATTGGTTTTATCGAGGATTAGTTCTGGTGGTGGGTTTGGAGGTAAGATACAACTTGTTTACCGCTTCATTAACTAAAAAACTTTCATTTTCGTCGCATGTTGTGCCTGCATTTTATGTGTTGTTGTCTGTGGTAAAAAGCTTGCTTTTATTTATATTTACTCCTCTATTATTTTAAAATAACTGTCTTATTTTTTTATTTTTTTATAGTTGAAAACTTTACAAAGTAACAAAAAAAGTTTATAATTTTTTTTTCTGAATACTGTAACTTTTTTTTTTAATTTTTAAATCTAGTGCAATGTTGTTTTTTACATGTCTTCATCATCGAAGTACTAAAACTATGGATTTAGCGCTACAAATGCCAAAGCGGCACATGTCAAGTACGCCTAAAACGGAATAATGGCGGAGTTAATGGTGAAAAGTAGTAACTACCAAATTCTACTATTCATTTTTAACTCCAATGTGTTGACGTAAAGTCACATTTTCTTTAAATGACAGATGTTTGGTTGGTTTTAAATGACAGAAGACAAGAGTTCATGCTCTACACATAATATGTCACTTTTAAATGTTCCATAAAGTCACTTTTAATATGTCACTTTTAAACGTTCCATAAAGTCACTTTTAATATGTCACTTTTAAACGTTCCATAAAGTCACTTTTAATATGTCACTTTTAAACGTTCCATAAAGTCACTTTTAATATGTCACTTTTAAACGTTCCATAAAGTCACTTTTAATATGTCACTTTTAAATATTCCATAGTCACTTTTAATATGTCACTTTTAAAGGTTCCATAAAGTCACTTTTAATATGTCACTTTTAAAGGTTCCATAAAGTCACTTTTAATATGTCACTTTTAAACGTTCCATAAAGTCACTTTTAAATGTGCCATAAACTCTAGGAATGTTTTGTATCGCGTGCGAAATCCACAGTTGTAGTAAATTGATGGTCTTTCTTTATGTACAATTCTATATGCAAGGAAACCATAGCCAGTTTAATATTCACAGGTAATTGACGCCTTAGAACTGGCATTCAAAGAGTTAGATTCCGAAGCAAGTTTCGGTAACGACAGCAGCATGGACGAAGACAAGACAATTGTAACCAAGACTCACGATGAAGTGGCTTCTGAGGATAAAATATCAGTGACACCTCTTTATGAGAACGTGTTCTATCAAAACACCATGGATGGCGCCGAGGCGTTTCCTCTGGATCTGCCGATGAACGTTCTAGAACCTCCAAAGGAGAAGCCTCCTCCACCGCCCACTGACGACACTGCAGAAGATGAATTGCTTGGAAATGTAAGTGAAGAAATCTATAAAATATTTAAAAGAAATCGTAACATAAAAAAAGAGTCCATTGAACTTGATTCTTTAATTATAATGGGTTCATGTGAATCTGTTTAAAGTTAAATCAATAATTGTCTAGTGTGATAAGAAAAATTTGTTTATGTCTTAGATAAACCTAAATTCTCAATTTGCTCTGGGATAACACTAATGAGATTCAGGTTTTTAGGTTGTAGTCAACAGGCTTTTTGTAATCTCGCAATAACTTTAATTGAAAACTGGTTATATTGCTATCCTAAAACAAAACTTACTAAAACAGTATCCTGTATTTTAGGGGACCTGATTATTATTGTATTAATATTCTTCTCAAGATTATTCGATGAAAAAAATCATCTTCAAATTATTATTTGTGGAAATGACTGACACATCCATAAATGGTGAATATGTTCGGGTTTAATATTAAAATAAAACATTCAGTCCTCGGTAGGAAACAATATTTAATTTATACATTTCATTCGCGTCTTTGCATTGCGATAATAACATTTAAGTACATTTTAACGACGGTTTAAATAAATATTCTGTTAGCGTCAGCAATTTATGTCGACTGATGTTGATTGAAAAGTGCTCTGTGACAATTCAAAAAGAGGTGTTCATTCATTCAGATTCATTCGATGGAAAGAGAGGACGTTATCTTATGTCCGCGCTCGTTAGAGTTGAAAATGTAGTTCTGATATATATTGGTCGGACGATAAAAGTATTTGGACTAAACATAAAGTGGTTTAATTAATGTGCCCTAAGTAGAGGGTGTTAACAATTCCACTATCTAATATCCATATTTTTAGGGGAATTTCAAACACACTAGCTCAGCGCGACGCATCAAGAAAGAAATAAGAAACAAACGCACCAGTTTCCTGGGAATCGAAGGGCAAGTGGACGACAGCTATCTGGACGTTGACTTAACTCTGGCACCTAGACCCGATATTACGTCGTTCTTGCAAGAGGAAACAAAAATAGAAAAGTTGCTTTACAAGAAAACCCTCTCTCATGATATGGATGCGAAGTTGAGGGAGAGCAGAGATTCCGGGGTCGATGTCGACAGGGGACCTTCGGCTGAGGCTTGGTACAAGGGGCAAAGTTCCCCTGAAACCTCCGAAACCTCCAATCCTCATAGCAGACAGAACAGCGAGGTAAGATCAAAGCTTTCATTCACACACATCTCATCTGAAAAAATTAAACATCAGAAATGTAACTTAGCAAATCAGACACTCCATTACTTTACTAATATTATAAATGCGAAAGTAACTCTAGTTGTCTTTTCACGCCTTAACTACTTAACCGATCGTCATGAAAATTTGCATACACGTTGTCAGGGATACGAGAAAGGAAATAGGGTACCTTTCATCTAAAAAAAAAACGTACGTTCCCGAGGGATCGTCTAAAAATATAAAGATTTGGACGCCACTGTCGCGTGGCGGCGCCACCGTCGTCACAGCGATAATGTCGGACATTATCGCTGCCATATATATATATGGCATACTCATATATTTTGGCATGAAAATATATGGGCATTACTCATATATTTTCATTTTCAACGCGAACGAAGTCGCGGGCACCAGCTAGAGTTCATTATACATATAAATGTCTGACAAAACATGAATATACATGAACCGAATATGTCGTAATGGACTCAGGGCCTCTTTCACCAACTACAAGTAAAGTGTTGACTAGTTACTTTTAGAAATAATTTAATGTTTTATTAAATTATGCACTCTCGGTTTACTGCATCTTTCGATAGGCGATTTTTTTTAATTATTTTCTTTTTAATGTTTGGGACTTTTACCGTACAAACAAAGGTATATATCATCTCCCTAATTCCCGGTTACCGGTGACTTTAAATGGCGGTTAGCCTACTTGACACATGGTGAAAGAGGCTTTTAGTCTCACTTTGAATACCCTTTTGTAAACAAACAGAACAGGTGTAGCATATCTCTATGTAGTATTTCCAATATAAAGAGTAATTTTATATTTTATAATACGATTTTCCGTTTTTGAGTGAAAAAGTACTCACAAATCTTCGCATTTATATATTGAAAGTCTTGATCTTTACAGATCAATACTGATCTTAAAATTCAAAATTGTCTTTAACCGTTCAAAAAAAATTCTCTTTATGTAATTTGTTAAATTTCTTAACTTGGCAGCCTTACACTCACGTTACGGTGACTTCGGATGAAGAGGAATTAGCGAAGAAACAATCCGTGGAGGCTTTCAACAGCAAATTGAAGTCGAAACTAAACAATTTGCCAGATAATCAAATTAACGACAACAACAACATAGAGAAACTTGACAGGAAACTACAAGAACAACAGGTAAGGGGGGAATGAAATTGTTGTTGCGAACTAAAATCATGTTTCTAGATTAATTGTGCCCTTTTATTTATAACTAGCTCATTGCACGCGACATCGCCCGCGTAATTTTATTGGGTGGAAGAGTTTTTAGAAATCGGTCCAAATATAGTTTCGAGTTCATTCATTACAAACATAAAAATTATCTCTCTTTATATAATATTGGTATAATTTATAGGTTTCATTTTAGTTTGTTTTTTTTTTTTCTTCAATAAATGCTCGAAATAAAAGTATTTTCTAATTAAAATTTAACATTTAAGGATTTTAAAAGAAGGTTTGACAAGATTTATCTTTATCGTTTTATTTAAAATGATAAATGTAATATGAAGTCTCCTTTAATTATATTATTATCCAATAACAAATATAATATTAATTTTATAATTATTTAATTTGATTAACTTGTCTTTAAAAATGCCATCTTTTTGTGATTTTAAAACGACATCTAATTGTTTATGTTAATTTTAATTTTTATAATAATTGTAAGCTATAATGCATTTCATAAAAAAAAAAACAAAACGAAATATTAGAACTATTTATCTAAGTATAATTTCTGTAGTATACTAGTTTGTGGAAATACTGTAGATCTCTTTAGAGTTAGTTAAGGTTTTAATGGTTTGCGGTGAAGGTTGTGCTGAAGTACTGCACATTTTTGTATGTATATATTATACTTTAATAAGCACTAAATAATACTATATTACAGTTGAGGTAACAATATATATTTTATATAGTGATGGAACATTTCCTATTAACACTTATTTCTCAAAATAAAAACACTAATTTATATATTATGTTATGCATATATATGTGTGTATACAGATGTATATATATGTGTGTGTATACAGAATATATATGTGTGTGTGTATACAGATATATATGTATTACATAATATATAAATTGGTGTTATATATATATATGTACAAATTTCTCATAACAATCGTCAAATTTATATATTTTTACCTCATTGAATTTAGTTAAATATTTATAATATCACTACACAAAATACAAATGCTTATATTATGGAAAGAAAGAAAGATTTCTTTCTTTCAAATAATTATAATTAAAATAAATAGTAAATTATTAAAAAAAAAATTACTTGAATATATTATTGTGGTTGTTGTATAATTATATGCATTAAGTATATTTAGTATAATGGCTGACGTTTTTAACTAACACTGCTTTATAACGCTTTTATTGTATTGAAATGTATATTCTTCTATTACATTTAGTTTTGTTTAGTTTCATTATTATGTTATTTAATTTAAATAGTAAATAAATATTATTTATGATAATGATTTGCTGCCTTTTATTTTGCACAATAAGCACATTCTGTCATTAATTAATGCACACATAAATGCACGATCTTTGCTAATATTAGAAAGGTGTGTTTTATATTTATTTTTTTTATAAAAAAAACTAAGTAAGTAGTTGGATAATTATATATTTTTTTTAATATTACGCTTCGTAACATTAAAAACTATATACTTTTATATTTTGTGATATGTCATGCATTGAACGATTATTTTTAAAATCATTTTAAAAGACAATACAAATTAAGAAAAATACATATTTGTTAATTTACTAACACTAGCTGCTAAATTAAAAAAAAGATCATCTCTAACACTGACTTCCTAAGCGTCTAAATTGTTCTATTTAATAAAATAGATACTTATTTGAATTAAGAAAATTTTTATATGAATAATAAGAATTTTTCTAAACCTATAAACGAATTATCTGCTTACAAACTCACATCGTGTTTAAGTTTGACATGACATTTTACTATTAAAAACTTGCAATATTTTATTCCCAAAAAAAAGCACAATTCTAAATGAATAATATAATATGTGCTTTCAAACAACATACCTAACAAGTTTAAGTTTCCTTAAATAAATACTTAATAACTGATTGATCAGTACATCTTTTATACGTGTACAATGATCAATGATCAGTAATAAGTGTACCTAAGTAAATCCTACGTAAATAACATGTCTCTAAACAAGTGGCCGGTGTCAATAACTTTTCAGGCTCGCACTAATGAGGATTGCCCTGATGGACATTACGATGATGCTCACACCAAGGTGACTAACATCATTTTACACACAAATATGGCCATTTCTTTCATTAATAATAGGTTTCAGTCCAGGAAACACTATTAAGGAGGAGATATTTTCATAGTTAATTAAAAACTTATTAAAAAAAATGTATATCGCCTTATAAGCCAATTCAGCTGTAATGATCAAAATCTGTAACAGATCGCTACTTAACAAATTGTAACAAACTTTTAAGTTATAATGAAAAGTTTAACATATAGAAAAAACAATTGGATTTTTTTTATATACCAATATAAAAAATTAAAGCTAATGTTTAGTCCCGACTTACTTTTTTTTTTGACACTGGACTGAAATTTATTATTTCTTGCTAAACAATCATCATCTCAAAACCAATAATAATTAATGCATGCTAAGCTTTAAATTTAACAAAAATCAAATGTTTATAACTAAAAAAGAATCCCGGTTACTAATGGAATAATATTATGCAAAATAAAACGACTAAATGTATCCGGTGAATTTAGGAAGTATTGCGTTTCGAGAGAGAACTTCTACAGTTGGAACAAGAAGAGCTTAGAAGACAGAGGGATAATCTCATAAGAGATCAGACTAGGATAATACAGAAGTCCGTGCAAGACGTGTCCTCTATATCCACGACGCCCGAGAAGCCTCCACTGAGAAGGCCTTATAAAGCAACCAATCAGAATCACAGACACTCGATGCCCAATCTTTTGGCCAATGAAAGTTACGCACCAGTCGAACCTGTGATGCAGGAACGTCCAATCTACGATGAGAATTTGAAAAGAAAGCCTTTCGTCTCGGAGGAGCATATTCAGAGGCATTTCGGTGTGGAGGAAAGCAGGAAGGTTCTGTATGAGAATTCGTCGAGGGATTTCAGAAGAGAGGTGCACAGTGTGGCGAAAGTGCCACAGCCAGTGCTGCCGCCGAAGCCAAAGAGTCGCGAGTCTATTGAAAGGGAGATCACAATGAGGTTTGTGCACTTCCTTATTAATAACGAGTGACTACTAGATTAGTAAAAAAATTAATATATTAAAAGCCAGAAGAACCTGCGAAATTCCCCAATCCCCTTGACTCAAAATTTTTAGAACTAAAAATTGTGTAAACAGAAATTTAAGAAAAAAAAAGTAGCCAGTTTCCTATAGACCTGTGTGAGTAGAATAGTAAGTAGAATTAGGAATTCAACAATATTACATGTGCTTTTAGTTGACAATAATAATATGTTTCTGTGAGAGGGTGGACAGACGCAAGGAGCCCAGATTATAATTGTAGAAAGCAATAGAACTACATTAATTACTATTCAGAATGAAAACTTATAATAAACCTCAACGGTTGTATGTTTCTAATAAAGATATGTAGTTAAATTAAACCCAAACATGAAAGTGCAAAGACGATATAATGTTGTCCATGTTCCAGAAGTAGCAGAGTGCCTTCAGCCGTAGAATACGCAAACGTTGAGCGCACTCCAGCGGTGCAACTGCGACAGAAGTCTGTGCCCAATGGGAACAATGGCCACTATCATCCCATGACCAGGCACACCTTGCAGGTATTCGATACTTCTTCACATTACGGGGAATTTCATTTGAATCGTTAGAGCCGTTTCCGAGATACGCGAAATAAATAAATCTATACTGAAAAACTTAATCCAAGGCAATAATTTCAGGCACTAAGTGCAGCCCCAACACCAAAGCTGATATCGAACAGCGATTGGATGCAGTCGCGTCAGACTAATAGGAAACCAGTCTACAATTACAATCAACATTGGCTCATACAAGTTAGTTACAATACGAGTAGTGTTCTTTATTTAAAATATTTATCAACTAGCGTCACTTGAATAATGGAATGTGTGTTAGGAGGCGGAGCAGCGGCGCATGGACGAGCTGCGAGTGAAGTCACGCGCGGGGGCGGGGGCGGGAGCGGGCGCGGGCGCGGACAAGGTGCTGAGCGTGAGCGGGCGGCGCAAGTGCTCGCACTGCGGGGAGGAGCTGGGGCGAGGCGCCGCGATGATAATAGAGTCGCTGGCGCTGTGCTTCCACGTGTGGTGCTTCACGTGCGCAGTCTGCGGCGCCAGACTGGGCGACGGACGCGCCGGCGCCGACGTGCGCGTGCGCTCCGGCCGCCTGCACTGCCACCACTGCCACTCGGGCGACGACGGCCGCAAGTACTCCGCCGTCTGAGCGCTCACTTGTCGAAACCTCTTCGTCTGGTCAAACAGAAAGAGTACTTAGCGCGCGTCAAGGCGCTATAGTAGCGCTATAACGCTGCACTCTGTTCTACTAAACATGTCTTTACAAACGCGCTACCAAAGTACGCAACGCTTTTATGCAGCGTCAGTACGTAACGTTGTACTTTATTACAAAATCTTCTTTGACGCCGGGCATACTAGCTCGTCTCTGATTAAAATGGTTACATAAAAGTTCTGAATTTTGAGAAGATGTAGCGAATGAATGCACTCACGCGACATGCGATCGTATTGAAGAATAGAAATTCTGTAGTAAACATAAGTACGCTTTCTGTTTGACGAAGCCTTTAAGCGTCAGCTCATACAGAAACGCGATTCTGTACGCACATTTTAAGGTTCATTGTTCGTTGAGCTTAAAGATTGCTTAAATCTTAAAAAGTGCGCGTCTCATCGCACTCTGATGTGAACTGGCACTAAAGCCGCGTTTATATCGAAGCGACATGGTGCTACATAGGAACACAGTGCGACTGCGACATTTTCATTTGTAGATACAATTTCTATATTGCTAATAAATCTCTTTTTAAATGTTATGAGTAGTGAATTCTTGTAATGAATGTTTTTTAAATGATAAAAATATTTCTTTTCACATAGCACTAAATAATAGTCACTCGCATGTTGCATGTCGCATGTCGCATGTCGCTTCAGTGTAAACGCACCCTAAGAGTGAACCACGTCTCGGCCACTCGGCCAGATTCCGAGTGGCCATAGCACGCCAACACTACATTAAACTTTTATTTTATTTTGGACTATTGTGCCATGTCTGTCAATAAATGTCAATAAATGTCCTTTTTTTTTTATAAGTTTATTTATTCAGGAACGTTTTACTCTTACATTACTCTTGATTTTATAATTTAAAATTAAATCTCTGATCATTCAACTCTGAGTTACAGAGTTGACAAATCATATAAAAAAAATAATCAAAAAGTGCATTTTTTTAAATATATATATATATATTCAAGAACGATTTCATTAATTCGAATATTTTATTGATTGAAATAATTAATATACTTATTGGTTTTATAATAAATATTTCTGATCCTTCAACAGATTTGACAAATCATTTTTTTTTTTTATTGCTCATATGTAATTTAAAACGACTATTGTTGTATTAAAAATATAAATATAAGTAAATTCACCGAAAATGTGAACTTTGTTTTTAACCCATCGTTCTTAAAAATAAGGTTCAAAATATTTAAAGATAAAAACGATTACTTGTATCACTTTGAAATATAAATAACAAAGTTATAATACTGTATAATATTTTGTAAATAGATTTAATTTATACATTTTCGTGTGTTAATTAGCTTTAATAGTTAAGTGCGTTACTTAGTTAAACGACATTTAATCCAAAAATGTTTACGTTTCACATTAAAGTAGTTCTGTCGATACAATTTAAAATGTAACTCACTTTTCGTTTGTATTTTTAACTAAAAAAATAAATAAATCTAATTTCAGTTTGTTGTGTTTATTACTTGTAAACTTTTTATTGTAATTATTGTGTTTAATTAGTTCATTTATTATGTACATTACTTGTTCATAAGACTCTCGAATGTATAAGAATAAATACTTATTTCAAACTTGTTGGTGGTTTTTTTTTTTCATTCAAAACTACCTCCTGCACGCGACGTCATCCACGTAACTATAATAATATAGTTTTTTTTTTGTTTTTTTTTTTCGATTTTGAAATAGATTTTCAAAATCGGTTCAGTAGTTTTTGAGTTTATTCATTACAAACAAAAAATTTTTTTTCTATGTATTTAGTACAAATTGCAAAGGTAAAAAAAATTGATGTTTCCAATTTAAGTAATATTTGATTGTTTTACCTATATTATGTCCTCGATCAAGTTCCAAAATAGAAGTCTAGTTAATGGGGTTTTAAAAATCGTATTAAACCAGAAACTTGACTAACCGTCAGGTATATATAATAAATTTTATATTTTATATAACATCGAGTTATGAAATAATTTAAAAGCTATTTAGGTTACTAAATTTTACTTATCTTGTTTAAATAAATAAATAATAAAATTCTTAAACAATGAATTTCAGTTTCGTTTTAATTATTTTTTTTCTAAAAATAGTTTCATAATGGGCGTAAAAGTCGTTTAGAAAATAGTGTCCAATCTTGTTCCAGGCCTCTGTCCGTTGCTCTCTTTCTACACTCGCTTCCTGTTGTCGCTTTTATGTCCTCTATTCATCTTTTTCTAGACTCTATTCGTTTTTCCTGTTTGTTCTTTCCAAAGATTTAAATCGAGAGATGCGCCATTACTAGCGAAACTGTGTTACAAAATACATATACATTCACAGTTATACATTTTTATAGCAATGCGAGTCTTTTGTCTAAATACACTTAAACACAGAACATTTCCAACGAGTTTTTTGATAGTAAAAGCAAGAGAAAGAATCTATTCAAGCGACCGTCACTCACTGTATCAACCCATTGTTAATAATTTTCGGTGTTTTAAGTATGGCGCGGGGATATTAGGGCGCATCTTTCGATTTAAATCTTTGGTCCTTCCCATATAGGTACCTAGTTCTACTTAATGTCCATCTCTTGTCTGTACATCTCGCTATACACAGAAATGGCGATGGATGAGACATGGGCTGTACAATCCAAAAAGATTTTTTTTTTTCATTTAATTACTACTTCCAGAGATCAGCGCTTTTAAACAAAAAAAAAATCCTACCTTTTCGTGTCCATTTCACCAGAGCAGTATATAAATTACAAATTCCCTTAATTGAATGTTTATTAAATTAAAAAAAAAATTACAAGTCAAGCGCTCTAGGGGCACGACAACTGCTACAAAACCAAGCGGTTATATAAAAAGTTATAGCTTGATGGAAATGTACCTATACATACTTAAAAGTTATTTTGTACTTTATATACAATGTTAAGAAACGTATCCGGCAAATGAATGCATTGTAAGTACTTATTACGTCTTTAACAGCGATCTTAATATCCGTTTAGGTGTATTCTTTGTTTAGACTAATGCACTATTGTTTTATGCAAATTAAATACTTAGGTAAATATTATACTTGGCTAGTAATAGTAGACACCTACTTCGAAGCGAATGTTAATTGAAAAGTTATTTTATTCATTCAGTTTTAAAAAGAAAAATGAATAAAATATCTGAAAAGGGAATCTTATTTTCTTATTAACTTGTACTGACCGATAACCTATGTTTACGAGATAAAACTATCTACCACATTGATTCAAAGCTATTATTTAGGTATCAAATATCGTGTTCACTTCCCACGGGATCTCTGGAAGATATCTTGACATCATGAACTTGACTAATCAGTGGATAATGATTAGTTTCCTTGTTTGTCGCGTGTCACTCCTTTGCATTTATCCACCCACTTGAAGTAAGCAAAAGCAACGCGATATCGTCTTTTGCTACATATCACATTTAGCACAACCTCGTTCGCTTTATTTAAATTATCTTTATGTGTTTGGTCACAAGATTTGTTTAAGTAAAGGTCGTCAGATATGCTGACGGTCAACTTGATGGTAGTACATGGCCATCAAGCCTATTATTAAGACAGAAAACATTGGAAAAGAACACAACATTTTGAGATAAATCCGTACTAATATTATAAATGCGTAAATATGTTTGGATGTATGGATGTTTGTAACTCTCACGCAAAAACTAGTGGACCGATCACCATGAAATTTTGCATACACGTTGTCTGGGACACCAGAAAGTACATAGGGTATCTTTCATCGTTCAACGCGGACGAAATCGCGGGCACCAGCTTGTAAATAAATAAATAAATCCCTCATTCACTCACCGAAATATAGTAGAAGACATGCTGTTATTTCACGGTTAAGAATAAAAAATGAAGTATTATCAGAGATTTCATAAACAGAATTAGATAATAATTATCTACACAATCAAATACCTAGCTAAATTATTTTCGTGTCCATTTCGCCAGAGCCGGATATATACGACAAATTTCTCTACTTGTATAATCTACTCTACAAATCATTGAGTTGCTTTCCTCTTAAAAAAATACAAGTTAGGCGCTAGGGGCACGACAACTCCTACAAAACCAAGCGGTTAAAGGGTGTGTGTTTGTAAAATAACATTAATGTTAAATCCGTTCAGTATTTATCAAAACAAAGCTATTGAAATGTAATATTTAATAGGTTTATCAATTAAAGTCTCTATTCTGCCAGTGCGTTCTTGTAGCAAACTTGATCACTACAATCCGTCCTGCTTTCTGCTAAAGTAACGCTATATATTTATTAAAAGCCTCAAAAGTACAAATGCAAATTCTTTGTTTTCCAAAAATAAATTAATTTCACAGATGTACCTAAGTAACGATTCACTAGCCCAGGAGTAGATGTAATACCAAAGAAGCCGTTTCAATTTTCACAATGATTCCAAATAATGTAAAAATGTAGGTATAAATTGTATGGGGACATAATGGGGTTGATCGGACAGTAACTCCATAATGCGTCGCTCTCCGAATAGCAGGAAAAATATATATTTATTATTGTGACATGAAAATAAAGAGCAAACCTTGGAGGCACATTTTTTTTTCGCAACTCGTAAACTCGTAATTTTAGATAACGTTAAAGCACATTAATTCAAAATTATTACGTAACCTGTAATTTCAAGAATCTGTTTTAATATCAGATTACAATAACAACTTACAGACAAACTTATATTTTGTAATAACCCACCACAAAGTTTCAAAAGACTATAAATATAAAATATAATCGTGATATTACCCCATTTATTGCAATCCACGAAAGAGATATATTTAGTTACCTCTATTTTAGATCTATTTTGATTAAAAAAAAATATTTTTTTTTTTTTTTTCATTTCAATTCATTTCATGATAACTTATAGTCACATATTTTGTTATTCATAATGGAACTAACGTTACTAGGGGAAGATGGGCTCAAAATTAGAGAAGGAAGCGATTGACAATGTCATGGATTTTGTGCGACATTGCAATTCATGGGATTTGATACGTGTGTCCTTGTGTAGCCAGAGGCCACAGCACAATTCACAAATCAATTGGTTTCAGTCCAATAAAGCCTACACGGTCTGCGGAAATCACTTTGCAGATTGGCTTTGTGTTGTGATCGCACACATCCGGTGTTTGTTACGTCTTTTTTGGTTAGTCAATTATCTACTCTAATTATGGGATTCATTATGAGGTATTTTACATCTGAAATGAAAATATGCACAAATTATTTAGTGGATAGAATCTGCCGTGTTGAGCTAAAGTTGTGCTAGATCTTGACCAGAGTCAAAACTATGAAAAGTTCATTTCAAAAGTTGGCGCCGCTGGGATTCGAGCCTGGGAGCCCTGAGACAGAGCGTTAAGCACCTTAACCACTCGACCAAGGGGTTTGTCAAATTACAAGTGTAATCAAAACCAAACTGTTCGAATAGGATCGCAAATTATTTAAACGATACCTATTTAGCTCATCATCGATGTAGCTCATACATGTTATTATTATGTACACTAATACATAATGTTTACTATTATGTACACTGATTTGTGCAAAATATATGTACCTACCTAGTTGTAAAACATACCTATAGGTACCTAATTGGTTTTTTTTTATTATTTTATTTTAAAGATAACAATAAATAGTATCCTGATTTTATTCCGGAGTTTCTTCGCAGGGCCAACATCATCTTGACTATTTTTTCCGAAATTCTGGTTAAACTAGACACAGTTAATAAGTGTTTCTTTGAAACCTATAATGAATATAATCACTGTTCCAGTTAGTTGAGTGGCCTTAGTCTTTTTAAATATACGTAAAGTACATTCATTCCTCCGAGTCCATCCTGTTACCTTACCTAACATATAATTTAAAAAACACTAATCGTACTGATATGTACTACAAATGCGAAATAAATTATTGTGATATAGAATTTGTGAGGACGGTTCAAAGATGTTTGTTACTTATTCATTGTATTGGAATAACACAGACTATAATTTACAAAGAAAAACGCGGATAAAACTAGTGATAAAATAATCTTGTGTTCTAAGACACTAAATTATTTTTTTATTCTAATACCTTTGACCTAAACTGAAGAAATACAAATATAGATACTTTATTTACTCTGTACTTTGTTAAAATGCGCCAACCATATGTTAAAATATTTGTTTATTAAGTGTTTCAAACATGCGAAGTTATTTTAATAAGATTGGTATCCAGTCCAGCATCCAACGGCGGTGAACATCCAGCATGGTTTCCCAGTCCTCAGGGATTCACATTAATAAATCTAAAATTAACAGATTAAAGAAATATGAAAGATTGTTAATAAACATACTTATCACATTTTTTTAACAATTTAGAATTGAATGTTTACTAACGAGATGTTTTTTTATAATATAATTATGTATATCCTACAATATTTTCCTCTATGCTACATACGTTATTAAACTCAAGGTTAATCCTTTAACAGTGTTATAAAATCTCAAGATTCTTCTTGTTTAGATTATCAGAGTACAATGACTATTGTGAAAAATACTAATAGAAACAAAAACATAAAACACTCATTCTGTCCACGCATTGTTAATTTCATCAACCGTTACAATCTTAGCAAATTGACAATCACTTACTAGTGGACGGATATTCGGACCTACTCAACATACATTGCGTGTTTTGAATTCAAGACGATATGTTTTTTCAGTGTAGAGCAGTGTATTAAGTCGTACAATGGCATTGTGTTACAGTAGATATGTGGGATGTGTGGGTGTGGGGAGTAATATAGGTAAAAAAGGTGATCGCGATTCCTCTCCGCGGCCACAATGATCGCACAATAGTCTAGTCATTCAACGACAGTCAGTGCCGAACCGCCGCCCGCATGCCAACGACGCGCAGACTTCTCGCTTCGCGATGGTTCCGCAGTCATCGCACTCCCATCGCTAAAGAACTAGATGATTTCCGGCCTAAAACTCTACCGCGGAGCAACATGGATCGACGGCCACGCGTCGCTCGCGTCCTCAGTTCACCAGCTCAAACTGAACATCAGGCACAACCACCTCTCGATGAAGAGTCCCTCGAGAGAGCCTACCCCTCGATGGGGCATCTGGAGTACGTGCTCGCCGGGTCTTCGCCCCCAGCTGAAAGCGCCCCGAATATGTACGACAGTTTTGAGGAGCCACCGTTGGATTTAACTGCGCACATCTGTGCAGATTCAATACGTCAAAGCGCTCACGAGCAAATGCGAGCCGTCGGAGGAAGATTGCGGTTATTAGATGAATTGGAAACTGGTGTTATTACCTCTGATACTGCGTCCAGTGCTTTTACAACTGCATCAGAATCGGAAAAGAATATATGCCTCTTTTGGGCGGCGTTTCTGAAACTTGAAACTCTGTTAGCACCGCTCATAGAAGCAGGCGCCGATCCATTGTACTTCGATACTCTTGGCTTGTCACCTCTTCATGCTGCTGCTTTTAGTGGATCAACGGAGTGCGCAAATTATTTGCTGGCACGTGGATCGGATCCCAATTACATGCCGAGATGCTTCGCTCCACTCCATTGTGCTGCATTCGGAAATTCGATGAAAGTAGCTAATTTGCTTATTAATCGCGGTGCTTCTGTTCACACTGTGGTCAAATACGTTAACTGTGAAGGAGGGTTACTCCATTGTGCAGTCAGAGCTAATTCGGTGGACTGTTTGAAATTGTTTATGTCCCATGGCGTCGATGTGAACTTGATTGAACCTGGCGGCACAAACGCCATTCATCTTGCCGCAGATCTGGGAATGATACAGTGTCTTGCTATACTACTTGATGCACCAGGCTCCGATCCGAACGTAAGAACGAGAGTTGGTGATCGAGAATCTACTGCGCTGCACCTTGCGGCCGACGGCGGTTTCGTTGAATGTGTTGATTTATTGCTAGCTAAAGGAGCTGACGCTAGTTTAAAAAATCATCGAGGTTTTACAGCACTACATTTGGCCGCTCGTTCTGCTAGTTTGGAATGTGTTGAGTCGCTTCTTCGCAAAGGAAACGCAGATCCGAACGCCATGGACTTCGACAAGAGGACACCGTTACATGCAGCTATAGGCAAATCCGACAGTGCTTGTGATATTATCGAAACGTTAATAAGCTGGGGCGCAAACGTAAATCAGAAGGACGAATATGGATTCACACCTTTGCACCTGGCCGCACTCGATGGATTATCAACGTGCGTGGAGACATTAATCTATCACGGCGCTGACGTAACCACAAGGTCTAAAAAAGGAAACTCCGCTCTTAACGTAATCGCTCGAAAGACGCCGGCATCGCTAGCAATGATAACACGGAAACTGGACTGCGCTATTACCTTGCATCACTCTCAATCAAGTAATAGAGAAGTTGAACTTGAACTTGACTTTCGTAGTATACTGCAGCATTGTTATCCACGTGAGATAAGTTATCTTAACACTTTCGTCGATGAAGGTCAGAAAGAGGTATTATTGCATCCGCTATGCTCTGCCTTTCTCTATATAAAGTGGGAAAAAATTCGTAAATACTACGTTGCCAGATTGTTTCTTTGTTTCATATTCGTATTGTGCCTTACATTGTATGTGCTTACTGCGCTGGCGCACAATTGTTACAACGGCAGTAAAGATATGGAAGAGACGATACAGGAACAAGAATTATGTCAAAAACAATCTATCCTTGGAGATTTGTTGAGGAAAAATCCATTCGTTATAGAAATGCAATGGTGGGTGTTGGCGGGTATAACAATATTTGAAATATTCAGAAAAGTATATGGAATCGCTGGCTACTCTACAGTGAAACAATACCTGATGCAATCGGAGAATATAATTGAGTGGATCGTAATTGTGAGCGTATTTCTTATATCTTGCATTTACACTAACATAACCTACACGTGGCAGAACCACGTCGGAGCCTTTGCTGTTCTCGCAGGCTGGACTAATTTGATGATGATGATCGGCCAATTGCCCGTATTCGGTACCTATGTCGCTATGTACCAAAAGGTGCAAAAGGAGTTCGCGAAACTACTCATGGCCTACTCGTGCATTCTGATCGGCTTCACTATAAGTTTCTGCGTAATATTTCCCGACTCGTCATCTTTTGCCAATCCTTTGATGGGATTCATAACTGTATTAACAATGATGATCGGGGAGCTAAACTTAGATTTATTACTTAACGAACCGGATGGGAATGATCCCCCTGTATTGTTAGAGTTCTCGGCGCAAGTGACGTACGTTTTATTTCTTATGTTCGTCACAGTAGTGCTCATGAATTTGCTCGTCGGTATCGCCGTTCACGACATACAAGGCTTGAGAAAAACTGCGGGATTATCGAAGTTAGTACGGCAAACGAAACTCATATCTTACATGGAACTGGCCTTGTTTAACGGATATCTTCCTAAGTGTTTATTAAAGATTTTGCATTCGTCTGCACTTGTGTCGCCGCAGGCTTATAGGGTAGTTTTAAGCGTTAAACCGTTGAATCCAAGTGAAAAAAGGCTTCCGAGAGATATCATGATGGCCGCATACGACATAGCCAAAATGCGAAAGCAGTATGGACACACGATTTCCTCTAACGGATCGGCGACTGGAACCTATTCGTGTTTTAAGAAATACGAGAACGACAACTATTACAGGGAGTACGGGTATTCTTCGGGACTTGGAAGTCTGCATACTAGATTGGATGAAACTTCGGAGAATATACGACAATTGTCGCACGAAGTGAAGGAATTAAAGAACTTAATAAGCGCGCAGCAGCTCGTCATTCAGCAAGCTCTGGCCGGTGCGATGGACAACCGTTGATGATATAATGGCCGACCGAGCGATTTAGTTTCAATGCCAACGGTACACGAGTCAATAAACCATAGCCGGCGTGCATTGTCGACTGCCGTCCGTTTATACCTACTCGTGCAGACCCTATTGTCGACTGATACGGACTTAAATCTGTGGTGATATTTTTGCTTTACCTAAAATACTTGTTTGTAAATAAAAAAATGTAGATTATTATGTAGGTATATAAAATAGGTTTGTATTATCTATAACTAAATATCTGTTTAGTGACGCAGAAAGATAAAAATATTGTGATTTAAAGATATGCACTTGGAGATTTTATTAAATTATGTTTGAAAATAAAAAATATTTTTCAATTGTGCAGGTACCTAGGTAGATATATTTTTATTATACCAGATTTATAAAAATAATAGCTCCTTTTCAACATTATGTAGGTAGAAACTTAAAAGGGGACTGACTAACTTTCACACACAGCTGGGCTGAAAATTTGACTAGGCATTGCAATGTTGTATGTTAGTATAGGTACCTACCTACCTACTTATAAATGAATACAATACCAGCTTCTTGTTAGTCAGCATCTGAGGTTGTATTAATATGGCACGGTAGCCACCTACCAAGTGGACCGTCGGCATCGAAATAATATATATCTTTAAATCGAAATAATATATATAGGTAGGTATTATATTTTTTCCAAATAAAATAGAATAATGTTATGCACCGTTTTTATTAGTATAAATTGTTTCGAGTGACAGTGACAGCTTGGCACCTTGACAAAGAACAGCTGACAGATTTATAAACTGTGCGCGCGACGATCAAAACAAAACAAACTTTCCTATTCCTACTTTCCGATCGATCAATAAAATAAACCGAAGAGATAGGAGAATCTAGATTCAGGTCTCATCTCTTTCGCCCGGTAGCGCGGAGTTCGCGTTTAGTGCTGAAAACGTACCTGTTCAGCTGTTATCGATTGCCCGTTCATGCCAGCCTCGACCGTCCGGCATTTAAATGCAGGGCAGTTTCAAGATACAACTCATAAATATGGGGACGCGGGCGGCCGCCTGTAAGAATATTTCAAATTAATATATCGCTTCCGCAATAACAAATTCATTCACAAAACGAAGCTTGCATGCACATTAACGCATTTATTTTTCAGAAGTTTCTCGGTCAGCGTGCATTGATTCCATAGTGAAAGCTTTTTGTATGTCCCCTAATGCAGTCCACTCAGGCGTGTGACAATATGCAGCTTATTTTGGAGCCGCTGAACCAAAAAGGTGAGGGGGGCTGTTAGGTGTTACTCCGCACAAATGTATGCCCCACCCGCCGCACGATCTCTGCTTTTGATCCGAAGTTGGCCAAGTTGCCGTTTTCGTTGATGTTCTAGGCCCCTCCGTTGATGTTTCTGTCTAGGCCTCCACCCCTCCAAATGATTTTGGCCACTTCCTAAATTGTTCTTTTCCTAAGGTGTCACATTTCCTAATTTGCCTTTATGCTAAATGATGAGGTTTCATCTGATATGTATTAGCATGTAACATCATGTCACATCACTGGCTCCGGCTCTGCACCCTTAGATTATACTTTCACATAGCATGGGTATGGCGACATTTGGTTTTTGAAGTAACTATACACAAACAATATAGTTTGTATTGGAGTTATATAATGATAAATAAAAGATTTTGTTGGTACAAGATTACCCATTGGTAGAGGAACAAAAAAGAGGAAGACAGATATCATAAGGACAATAGCAGGAGTCATATGGATGAGAAAAGTGCATGATAGAAAACAGTGGAAAAAATTTAAAGGGTAGACCCTTGACAAGTTAGGAAAAATAATAAAAAATTGTTTTGTTATACCTATATATTAATGTATTATTTTAGCATGAGTTATGTAACTGTGATTCTTGGAAATAAAGGCTATCTTTACTTTTATAAATCATTATATACTTTATATATTTTTTGAAAAGTAGCATCCTAGCTATAATATGCTTTGTGAAAACTAGTATAATTATGTGAGGGCTAACAAAATGGCCAAAGTTGTCTAAATGGATAGATAGCCTAGGAAGAAAGGATTTGTTAGTTGTGTGTACAATAAAATTTCGTCCAATCCAAGAGTAAATTAGGATTGGACTCTTTAGGAAATATACTTATAAGAACTTCAACAATAATACTTTAGGGCAAAAATTAAGTGGACAACTTTGGAAATGGACAAGTTAGGAAGTGGCCTAATTCGTACGGAGGGTCCTCCACATCTGGCAGGCAGGTCTGTTGCTTCAGTATGTGTTCCTGATACAACTTCCTATAGCCACTTACTACAGAAGGTAGACCATAATCAAAGTTATAACCATTGTGATGATTTCTATTAAGATTTTCTAAAGATTGTGTGAAGGACAGTGCATGTGATGCTATGGTGTCAATATACTTCATTAATTGTGTAGTATCCCTTCTTCATACATAGTACCTGAAGTTGTTGGTCTTTTATTATTGTTCCCCACTACCGTCCATTAATCAAATGGTGCCAAAAGTTACTTAATTTAGTAGCTAGAAAAATGAATTAGTTAAATTCAGTCTCAGATTGGGTGTGTGCATGATAATGGTTGGGGTAAGAAAAGGTTCGTCACCTTAAAGTCGACATTTGCCTGCACCATGGCAATTACCTATCAGTCATGCCAAAATTTCATTTTAAAATGTCTACCTTTTAAAGATAGACATTTTAAAATTTAAATTTTAAAATTTTTACCTTAGTGCTTTAGTTTCAAAAGGTACTAAGAGTCTACGACTTGATAAAGGAAAGAATTTGAAAACTGATGAAGGTTTTCGTACCTCGACTGTACTTACAAACTTTTACAGCATTTTTTCAAGAGATTAAGAGATGAAATTTTATTGTCTCACCAAACACCATTTGTTTAGTGCATGGTGGCTCTTCCAAGGTTTATGTCTGTCTGTCTATATCCCAATTGTTTCATCCCTTGACATATAATATCAAGTTATTTGAAAACACATCTTATGACTGGATGTTTAGAGTTTGTTCTGTTATAGATTCCAGGATAAATCATAAGAAATCACTATGCTAAGTATAAATTCATATGTAAAATAAGTAATTATCAGAAAATTTTACTGGTTTCTGTTTAGTGTCGACTAAAAAAAAACCAAAATTCTTAACTAAAAAGGAGTAAAGGGAATTCAATGCACTTAATGGCCAAGTTCATGTTTATTTCCTTTTACTTTTATTAAAAATAATGTCGGTGAAGTTTTCTCATATATTGGAGATTTCATTTTATTTATTAAAGACTAGCGACCCGCTCTCGGCTTCTCCCGGGGTTAAATTTTTATATATATATATATATATCCCTTTTTTCATATTTAAAAACTAAATTAAAATTGGTCTACCTATTCTCAAGTTTCTGAAGTGTATAAACAAATCAACTTAACATATTTTTATATATATATAAATTTTGAATGCTTTTCTTAATGTTTGTTTGTTTAAATAATTTAGTTTTTTTTTTGTGTGTTTTGTTTGTTAACTTCCTTACTTGATTGTGTACCTACAATCTTCTATTTCTACTATTGTGATTTATTGACCAGATTTCTGTGTGTAATATAAATTGAAATATATTTGTTGGATTAGTATCTGTTTTGTTAATATTGAACAAATAAAATGTGCAAAAAAAAAGTGTGTCCAATTACTGCAGATCAAGCAAGAGTTCACTTGAGTATATAAGATAAATTTTAGAATTTTGATTATGAAACATTACAATGACAAACGGGCACTATACTTTTGCTTTTGCTTTTAACGCCTGACGCAAAAGAGGGATATTATAAGTTTGACTTATGTGTCTGGGCTATCTTTGTGTCTGCTGTGGCGTCGTAGCTTCCAAACGGATAAACATATTATTTGATTCTGACATGATATGAAGGCTCTTAGCTATAATTTATGAAGATCTGTTTGATGATGATCAGCTCATTTTCTTGTTTTTGTTACTGTTGCTTCGATGGTATTTAAATGACATGGTAATAACCATGACCTGATGCTGCAGCATCAAATAGTCTGCGGGACAACCAACTCCTCACCAACTTGTAGTAGCTATAGCGTGGTTACTTTATAATTTTTAATTATAGCTTGTATTTTGTGTTGATGAACCATTAACATTTCAAGTTATATATCATAACTAAAAAAACTCATTAAATGCTTTTCATACTACTTACCTATCTAGTTATACGAATAGTCCATGACATGATAAAAACACATTGAGTGTACCCATAGAAGGGAAAACTATTTTAAACCTCTCAAATGTGAATAATGTGATGAATTGTTTAATGATTAACAGTCACGGCGAAGATCCGCAGCCTCTACGACTGCCAGCTACGGCTGATGCACAACATTCAACCACTGCCCTCTGGTGCTGACATCGCCAATACTGTCAAATATTTCTCACAGACATTGCTAAGTAAGTATGCATTATTGTTAATATTATCGTTTATAGAATTTATTTGTGGTTCCAAATAGAACTTAAAATAGCCGTAGGGTAGGACGTCCACTCCTGGACACAGATCTCCCCCAAATTACTCACTATTGCCTTATACTGCGACAAAGCACTTGGGGTGGAAGGAGAATTTATTTTCTCTCGTTTAAATTAGACCAGATTAGGGAGAAAAAGTACTAAATATTCAAATTTTTTTTCTGATAAGACTAAGCTCAATAGCTATTTAAACAAAAAATAAGATCAGTTCACAAACAAATTTCAAAAAAGGCATATATATTAATAAGAGCTTCACGTACTAATTGTTCTATACACTTATTGTGAATTCATATCTGCAAAATTCACAACAAAATACTGAGATATGACATGACACAATGAAAACTGTTCGTTCTGTATCACCAAAAATGGTTTAAAAAATTAAAAGTTATACTGAAAATGTGTCTATAGCCTGGACGAGTAACAAATTTGTTTCAGGTGTATTAAAAGATGTGCCCCAATCACCTCTGGAGATGTTACGTGATGCAGAAAACGACTCTGATCGTATGATGCTCTATCCCAATTTGGACTACAAGGGACTATTCAATGCTATCTCACAACTGGTCGATTCTGCACCACATCTGCAATATGGAATTCAAGGTGATATTTATTTATTAATTTGTACTAACGTATATATATTTTCAGGGAAATTCAATATTTTATTGACATTTTATACATGTGTTTGTAATGAATAAACTCAAAAACTAGTGGACAGATTTTGAAAATTCTTTCACCCATACAAAGCTACATTATCAGCGAGTGACATAGGCTATATTTTATAAAAAGTTACAAGGGCGAAGTCGCTTGAAACAGCCATTTATTAATATAGTCTTACTATGGCTATCGCGACTACAGATTCAATATCAATTAATAAAGTGATGATTTTTTTTGTTGTTGCAGCATTCGGTCAAGCAGTGCTCCAGTGTTTGGGCTGTTTACTGCCATTCCTAGAGTATGATATGATAGACAACCTACCGTACCTTGTGGCATATTGTGTGGCCGTATTCCCTGTTGCCCTGCATCAGGAAATATTGCATTTGTTGTGTTATTACATACTACCGTTCACCATAAGTAAGTTTCAGATTAAAAAAAAGAGATGTTGAATTCAAGTATTCATTTAATTCGTTGTGATTTTTAATGCGAAATAATTAAAGTAGAAATTAGAAAATAATATTTTATATTAGAAAATCTTTTATAGGTAGCTATTGACAACCTAATTTTAAATGTACTAGGATGTTTTCTTAGAGAAACATTATTGTCTCTTAGTCAGTAGGCAAATAACAAGAATTCAACTCGCAAAAATGTCACAAATTCTTCACATTTTATAAATTGTGATTGTGCTAGATAAAAAACTAAAATTCCATATTTTGTTTCCATCCAAACCTTTAACGAGTAATCATGGAATTACATAGTATGGAAGTAGACGTAAGAACGTTGTGGTGTGTGGCATTTTTAGCTCGAAAATACAACCAAGAGGAAGAGAGTCAGGCGTCGCAGGCTGTGGCCGCAATTCTGATGATGGTGTTCCAGCATTCCAGCAACCCAGGTAAGAAAGCGATCTGTCTGTCACTGTCAGAGACAGTGACAGTGACAGAGCGGTAAGATTGCAACGATTGTGTGTCACTTGGCAGCGCACCACTGCCAGCTGCTGGAGTGTCTGATGTCGATGAAGCAGTCTGTGGTGAAGGACGTGTTGTGCGTGATCGCGTTCGGAACTTGGGGCGCGCGAGTGTCTGCGGCGAAGCTGCTCTTCTACTATTGGCCGCCGTTCGACGCGAAGCTGTTCGACCCGAAGGGGTTGCTGTGCAAGTTCTCCAACGAGCTGGTGCCGTTCGTGTGCCAGCGCGACATGTGCGGCAACGCTGGCTCCGCGGAGGCAGCCAAGGTCTGCTACGACCATTGCATCAGCGTCACCTTCGCCTCAGACTCGCCTCCGCCCCTCTACCTCTGCATCGAGTGCGCCAACGAGATCCACAGGTGTGTCCCGCCCAAAAATACTTCAACTTACCAAACCATCGGCTCATGTTCATCTACGGCTGCCTTATTATCTAACAGCAGACGATTTGCGACCAACTTACCGCCTTCCCCTTTCTTCCATCGGACATACAGACGTACAAATGGTTACCATCCTCATCTTGTCGATATCCCTCTATTTCGGACCAAGCGCTTTAAAACATCTTTTATAATACGCACTGCCAACGTTTGGAACTCCTGAGCTCATATAACCCAAATCTTTTCAAAGTTCGAGTGAGTTAGGCCTCATTCTTGCTACACAGTTGGTTTTTGGTCAAGAGCAAACCCATCTTTTATAAAAAAAAAATAAAATAAAAAAAAAAACTTGTGACAGGTGAAAACTTTCTATCAATTCGTGCAATGTCACACTAAATCGTGTTTTTGGTATCACGTAACTCGTAACAAAGGTGTGGTTTGCGATAAGGCCTCTTACGGACAATAACTAAAATTAAAGTGCATAATTTCTGTATGGCAGCAAACGCGATCGCAAGTCGTCTGCTGTTAGATAATAAGGCAGCCGATCTGCTCATTTCTGATACGATCTCGCAGTGTAACCTCGAGTATTGGCCCAATACTTAGAGAGCACGTTTCAGCATCATATGTCATATGTCATCACTGACAACATTGATATTGGTCGCAAACTTATAATAGGCGACGGTAGCCTGTCCGTCGAACATCACGTAAAAGAAATCTATGTTAGGTTTAACAAAGGCTATGATGAGTATGATAATCAACAATACAATGGCATTCAGTTAGGAACTTACCCAACGTTTTGTTTTTATAGCATCTCGCTGAAGTATTTTCCTTTATTGTTAGTGTTTTACGCAATTTTATATTTATTTCTATAATATTATCCACTATATGGTATACACACGAATTTCTAATAACAGCGACTTAAACATCTACGTTGTTATTTCACGATTGGTTTCTGTATGTGGGTGGTTACTGCAACCACACGGGCTGTCCAATTTATAACAGTGAAAAGTGGAAGTAGAATGATACAATTAATTTTTAGGGAACATCCGAATCAACGTTTCTTCGATATACTGCATCCTCAACAACAAGTGTCGATGGTTTGTGAAAACAAGGTGAGTTATTTATAAAATACTAGTTTTTGTCAGCGACTTCGTTACCAGCAGTGCTCTTACCAATTGTGTATATATTTCTAACAGAATTGTCGATCGACAGACAAGTCTGCCTATTCCATTTGCTTCTCAAACGAATGCGCCAGTTACAATGGGAATCATCCAATCAGGTATCATTTCATTTATTATATAAATATAGATCTTTCTAAGAGATGGTGTCTGGTTGGCTTGGTGTGACCTAGTTCACCTAGTTCACCTAGTGTTCTAAATAAGTAGCAAGTGAAGCGAAACGTTAATTAATATGAACACATAATAATGTAAGAACTTCTCTCGTGGTGACTTATTCACCCTTTAAGACACTTTTTTCAATAATTTTAAAAACTAGTTAAAAAAATCTGTTCTGTGATTGTCAAAGATAATTGTGTTTGTTATTTAAATAAAATAAATAAATAATATCTTCACACATTCCACACAGCACCATCTAGTTCCACACTAAGCAACTATAATGCTACATATATTACTTTTTTTTTTGTAAATACATACATATTATAAATAAAAACATCAATGATTCAGGTACAAAGTTAAATGTTAACACATAAACATTTGCCCCTAGCGGGATTCGAACCCGCGATCGTTTGGTTAACAACCACGTTGTTTGTTATTTTGTTTATTGATTTTTTTATAGGAAATTTTATTGGAACAACTCACCTAGAATCTTAAACTAGTTGTTCTTAGTTCTCAGTTAGGGTTTGTTGTGTTTGTTGTCACTGTCAGGTACTGCCAACAATGTCACGGCAACCGCCACAACAGCAGACGAGGAGGTGACCACGTGGTGCACACGCGACTGCCGCCTGCTTGGCAGATGGACTCCGACATGCAGACCAACCTCGTCGAGGCCATCATCAGGTTCGATCCTCACTCCTCACTCATCACTCATCTGACCATCTGACCATCTGACCATCTGCCCATCTGCCCATCACTCGCCTCCAGCCTCCAACATTTTCACTATTTTTTCAATTAAAGACGATCCTAAAATTTAAAGTGTACCAAAGGACAAGGTTTCATCCTGGTGTCGTTCCTCAATTCTGTGAATGCTCAGACTTGTTAACTCAATTCTCGTGACTTCGGTATATCTAAAATTTGACTAATCCCTAATGCCAGTCTGCTGAAGGAAGCGAAACCTTTGAACACAGAAGACCCTGACAGCCCGAGCAGCGAACAATTGAAGCCTCCTTTGAGCGTCGCCCAACACGACCCCATTTCCATTGAGGATCGACAATTACTTGGGAGGTAATATTTTATTTATTTATTCAATTATATTACATTGGGTTGGCAAGAAAGCGGCTGTTTAACAGAACCATAAAAAAATTAGTTCCGAAAATTATTCACTGAAATATTACCAACGTTCCAGTCTACCTTCTGAATTTGATGATCACAACAATAAAATTGACTAAAGTTAAGTTTTTGTATAGATATGAATAGAAAAAATTTCACAACCAAACCTGTATAAAACTAATCGTATTGAGTAATAAATGTCCGTAGGTACGGAGTGTGGCTAATGGTTGGTCTCTGCACGCCCACACCGGACACTCCCGACGAAGTGCTCGGGAGACTTCTGTCTGTGCTCTTCCACTGGTTCCATGTCACCTCGTACGCTTACACAGGTGCCTTGTTTTCTCTTACAAATCATATGCCGATATGATCCCCTCCTCCCTCCTCCTGTGGCCTTCTCCACATGTCTGGTCCTGTCTGTAGTGTATGCGTTTGCGTTTGGTCACTAAAACTCACACAGACACCACGTCAGTTATACGAGAGCCACGGGCGAGAGTGGACGTGTCGGGAGTCTGTAGATGGTCGTGGTGTATGCGTTTGCGTTTGTTCACTAACTCACACAGACACCACGTCAGTTATACGAGAGCCACGGGCGAGAGTAGACGTGTCGGGAGTCTGTAGATGGTCGTGGTGTATGCGTTTGCGTTTGTTCACTAATTCACACAGACACCACGTCAGTTATACGAGAGCCACGGGCGAGAGTGGACGTGTCGAGAGTGTGTAGATGGTCGTGGTGTATGCGTTTGCGTTTGTTCACTAACTCACACAGACACCACGTCAGTTATACGAGAGCCACGGGCGAGAGTGGACGTGTCGGGAGTCTGTAGATGGTCGTGGTGTATGCGTTTGCGTTTGTTCACTAACTCACACAGACACCACGTCAGTTATACGAGAGCCACGGGCGAGAGTGGACGTGTCGGGAGTCTGTAGATGGTCGTGGTGTATGCGTTTGCGTTTGTTCACTAACTCACACAGACACCACGTCAGTTATACGAGAGCCACGGGCGAGAGTGGACGTGTCGGGAGTCTGTAGATGGTCGTGGTGTATGCGTTTGCGTTTGTTCACTAACTCACACAGACACCACGTCAGTTATACGAGAGCCACGGGCGAGAGTGGACGTGTCGGGAGTCTGTAGATGGTCGTGGTGTATGCGTTTGCGTTTGGTCACTAAAACTCACACAGACACCACGTCAGTTATACGAGAGCCACGGGCGAGAGTGGACGTGTCGGGAGTCTGTAGATGGTCGTGGTGTATGCGTTTGCGTTTGGTCACTTAAACTCACACAGACACCACGTCAGTTATACGAGAGCCACGGGCGAGAGTGGACGTGTCGGGAGTCTGTAGATGGTCGTGGTGTATGCGTTTGCGTTTGGTCACTAAAACTCACACAGACACCACGTCAGTTATACGAGAGCCACGGGCGAGAGTGGACGTGTCGGGAGTCTGTAGATGGTCGTGGTGTATGCGTTTGCGTTTGTTCACTAACTCACACAGACACCACGTCAGTTATACGAGAGCCACGGGCGAGAGTGGACGTGTCGGGAGTCTGTAGATGGTCGTGGTGTATGCGTTTGCGTTTGTTCACTAACTCACACAGACACCACGTCAGTTATACGAGAGCCACGGGCGAGAGTGGACGTGTCGGGAGTCTGTAGATGGTCGTGGTGTATGCGTTTGCGTTTGGTCACTAAAACTCACACAGACACCACGTCAGTTATACGAGAGCCACGGGCGAGAGTGGACGTGTCGGGAGTCTGTAGATGGTCGTGACGGATGTGTTTGGATGAGCAGGCGAGGCGGCGGCGAGCGTGGAGAAGCTGAAGGCGGAGCAGGTGTGCGCGTGGGTGCGTTCGCTGGCGGTGTCGCACCGAAGCGTGGTTCTGTCGTGCCTGCTGCCGTCCCCGCCGCACCACGTGCGCCACGCCGGCCACTGGGACACGCTCGCCTCCAAGACGCACCATCTGCGCGAGGGGCTCAACCGCCTCTACTGCCTCATCCCCTACGGCATCGTCTCCCAGGCCATCTGGGACAGCATCATGCCCGCCTGGATGGACGCCATCTGCACCGAAGTGCCCGAGAAGGTTAATATTAAATCAAAAATAAGCAATAAGTGTTCAGGCGATTATATAAATGCTCACAGAGTGTGACAGTTATGTTCTGCTGATGGTTTAGTATTAAATTTGATTACACAATTGATAAAGGAATTGGTGGAGATGAAGGTGCCCCTGGGAAAGATCCTGGAGCCCGATGGAGCAATGCTGGGCGTGGACGAGAGAAACCTGTACAACTTCGCAGTAGTGCGAGTCTCCGACCAGCCAACGCCGGCCACCGTCCAGCCGGTGCTCGAGTGGTTCCAGGTGCTTCATTCTCTTCTCTCTCTATCTTGCAGCCGATGACGCAAATAAGACTCACCGTGAACGTTTCAGACGATATCGATGTTGGAAGTGAAGATTCCCTTGTCGCAACTGTTCGACCTGTTCAGCCTGTGCGTGGTGAAGATGCCAGAGAACAGTCCCCAGTCCCCCGACGTCAGTCCCCCGGGAGACAACACCGCCTCCCGCAACCTGGACGAGGGTCAGCCGCAGAACCTCACTTGCTGCATCATCATGCTCGATGTGCTGCTCAAACAGGTTAGCTTTAATTTAATGAAAAAAATATTACACATTAGTATAATAAAAACTTAATTTGGTCGTGTTATACAGATGGAGCTCCAACAGCGCACCATGAATAGCGCCTCCGTAAGCAGCGAGGCCACAAAACTGTTGCGACTCATGCTCAAGTCGAACCACCTCAACACGCAGAGTCACGGTAAGTCGCCAGGCGATCGAGGGACTCGGCAGGGCTCAGATTACGACAGTCTTATGCGTCCACTACACCACTCGCGAAGTTTCTCGTCGTACTCGTTGAAGTCAACACGGATGACGTGCAAGTGGCTTTGCTTTGACAAGTATCGTAATAGTGTGTTATTTACCCAGAAAGACTCAGTCGATCGAGTGAGCGTTTTAGCATCGTTTGTGATCGTTTGAACACCTCAGTCACAGTTTTACAATCGATACAGTTATGAACCCGTGCGTATCACAAAATGGAAAATGAAAAAGTGTGATTATTATTATATAATTATAAAATAAATGTTGTTGTTGTTAGCCGGATGCCGCGCCGAGGGCTCGTGCTCGTACTGCGAGGCGGCGGCGCTCTGGCATCAGCTGGCCGTGCACCTCGTGCGCGCCTTGGCCCCCGACCGGAGGCACCACCACCCCCTGCACCCCCTGCACCCCCTGCACCCCTCGCATCCCTCGCATCCTCACCAGCGCCACGACGAGGTAATATCATCAACACTCGCATTTTACCCCTCAGGGTGACAACGACAACTTCCTAAAATGACGACTTACTAAGGAGTGTCTATTTGGACCCTCAGTTCTGAAATGTCAAAATACACTAAAAATATCGGCACAAAATAATTTTGTCAAGTTAGATGAATGTCTAAGTGTAAAACGTTGACATTTTAAAGTTGTTGTTTTAGGACGTTGACATTTTAAAAAGTTGTCGTTTAGGACGTTGACATTTTAAAGTTGTCGTTTTAGGACGTTGACATTTTAAAGTTGTCGTTTTAGGACGTTGACATTTTAAAGTTGTCGTTTAGGACGTTGACATTTTAAAGTTGTCGTTTTAGGACGTTGACATTTTAAAGTTGTCGTTTTAGGACGTTGACACGCTAAAAAGTTGTCGTTTTAGGACGTTGACACGCTAAAAAGTTGTCGTTTTAGGACGTTGACACGCTAAAAAGTTGTCGTTTTAGGACGTTGACACGCTAAAAAGTTGTCGTTCTAGGACGTTGACATGCTAAAAAGCTGAAGTTGTCGTCACCCTGAGGGTACTTGAATGAATTGAACGTCCTGTTTCAGGGCGAGGAGGCGTGGGGCGGGGGGGTCGCGGGGGGCGACGAGGGGGTCGCGGCAACGGGTCCCCCCGGCGGGGGAGGGGAGCCCCTCGTGCTGCCGCCCACTCTGGCCGAAAAGAGCTCAGTTGGTGGAGTTCTCGTACATATGCCTCATGTATGTATGTTACGTGTGCCGCAACCGACACCCGTGCGACAGATTTGGTGGGGGGCTTAGTACTTTTATTGGCATGACTCATAGTTTTTTTATTTATTTTTATTTACTCTCTATCGGTGTTAGTTTCGACTCCTCCAGTTAATTGACGCTTCGGATTAATCTAGTGTTTCGGTCGCCCGCCAAGTCTAGCGTACCTACCGCCCCCTCACTAGCGACTCGTATCTCTATAATGGATGTATAGTTTGTTCATTTCATGCAACTGTCACTCATAAACGACGTGGTCGGTTCGGACGCCACTCTGACTAAATCGTCAGGCGACACGCAAGTATGACTGTCTCTTTCTTACTCCCCTCTTGTGCTATCGCTTGCTCTCTCTCTCTCTCTAACGCTACGGCGCGCCTCCTTCATTTCATATGTTTTTATTTGGTGAACAAAATTTATGGCCTATTTTATTAAACAATCTTTTTTAATAAGTGCGTCTTATGCCTACTATTTAAAACTGCTAATACATAATTTCCAGCAAAAAAAAAATGCAAGGAATCAATTAGATAAAGAGAACAAAAAAAAAATACTTGTAAAATGTGTCAAACTTTCGTATGTAAATTTTATATAAAGAACAACTTCTTTAGAATTTTTTACCTTGTGCTTTTAATTTAATTGGAATTTTATTGTATTATGCTTCGGCAACGAGTGACACTTTAGGTACAAAAGGTCGTAGCGTGATATTAAATAGACTATAACCTTCCGAAAGATTTGGGCTATCCAATGAAAAATAAAAAAAATAATAAATCCAACTAAGCAAGTGTAAGTTCCAGAGATCACAGTTCACACAACGAAAAAGAAAAAAAACATAAATCTTTTCAACTTTATTTAGCGTATCGATTACATTAAATTCTCATTAAAATTCGAGAAAATCGATATGGAAACAAAAAAAAAAGGACATGCGCAATAGAACATTTTACCTAAATTACAAGTGAATACTGCATTAATTCTTAATGCAATATAAACCTTATAAAATTTCCTCATTCGAAATTGAACGGTTTCATTTTGTCAGCTGATTGTTAATAATTTTTTTGTAAAGCAACTTGTACAACGATCAAGGCCGAGATTGCGTCTATATTAAATTTAAAAAAAAGAAAAGAAAAGAAAAGAAAAGAAAGGGGTGCGACTTGGTTGTTTGAAACGTCAGTCGAAGTGAGTGCTCGTTGCAGACGAAACAATGAGTGCGAGCGAGAGAGCGATATAGTCGGTGCCGCTCTCACGCGATTGCCACGACCACTGACGTTCGATGTACTGATACTGATGCGCTTACGCAGTTAACCGTTACGGGGACGACAAAAATATAAGACTTATGGGAGCACTACAGCTTTTGGGAGATCCTGTGCGAGTTCCAATAGTGCTTTCAAGTGCTCCCAATAAAGAAATAACAAAGATGTTATAAGTTAAACATGCACTTTGGAATGTTTTTTAGTGGCTTGATGTAAGGCAATATTAGCCGTAAGGTAGTTGTGTTAAACTATTACACAAAATGTAATTCATCTCGGTGTAAAACGAAAACAACATACCTGAAATTTATTGTAATCGATAAAACTTTTTTTTTTTTTTATATGTAAATATATTTAAAAAATATAATATTTAACGGAGGCAGTAAATAAGTTCTACAGTTAACTTATTTACTTATAAAAAATCCACAATTTTTAAAAAAAAAATTTAAGACACAATACAAATTACGGATCTTACATTTGTACAATTATCTTGACTTAAATGGTAAAAATTACATTAATTTTTTTTTGGTATTTTAATGTCGACAGACATGCTGACAGCACTTGATGGTAAGTGGCTACCGTCGCATGTAACACAAGCAACGCCATAGGTGTTGCAAGTACGCTCTGTCACCCTTTACTCACTCATAGAAACAAAAAAAAACAGCACATATGCTGTTATAGCACATTTCATTACATTACTCACAAGTGATCACATATTTTAAATGTTTTCTACATATAAAGCGTAGTAAATTTATTTTTGTGTAATAGTGTAACGAGTATTAAGTGGAACAAAATCCTTATAAATTTTGAGTGAAAATTATCAAAATAACTTCGCTTATAATAAAAGAACACCCTGTAGATTTCCATGATAAATGTATCCCGCTTAGTTGTGCTATAGCATGAACTAGTTGTAGTTTTAATTGGATTTATGAGCAGAAATTTTAAAATGTTGACATTAAATATAGTTATAGTATAACTAGTTGCAAAATCACAAAAAAAAATTCTCGTAGATAATTTTGTAGGCATTAATTTGTAGGCTAAGCTAAAAAGTATTATTTAAAAATTCTGCTCTTAAACACACTAGAATAATAAATAATAATAAATTGCACAAATAAAATTGTTATAATTCAGATCTCATTGCTTTTATAATTGATAAAAAATAAAATTTAGAATACTTAAAAAACATTTAAAAAAAAAATCATATGCGAAATTGGAAATTTAAACAAAAAAAAAAAAAACAAAAATATTTTTGGCTCACCAACATTGTTTTAATGATTTTTATTTTCATAAAAGTATAAAATTTTAAAAATATAATCTTGAGTACAAAAAAAAAAAAACTTTCTCGAATTTAAAACCTCGCATTTCCTCATTCGCAGATAATTTTTTTTTGTATTTTTTTTTTCATTCATTTTTCATTGTTGATTCATATTTTTTTTTCATATTATTTATTTTTTATACACTTTAATATATTAGTAACAATATTTGAAACACTTTTGGATAAGAAATCACCAAAAAAAAAAATGCACTATATTATTGATTGCACTGCACAAATGCTCTGTAAATCTATATTCATAGAGCTTTCTCTCTCTGAATATAGAATTTAAATACTCTGCTTGAGATATATAGAGATTATTCTGAATATTAAATATTCAGAAAACTCTGTGCTTTCAGTTATTAATAAAAATTAATTGGCAATGACGAATGGCTGATTTAGAGGCACACATAAGGTACTTTAACTTAACAACTTAACAACTTAAGCTTTTAACAATGGCTACATTAGATACACTTTAAAATTAAAGTATTGAATACAAGGAATGATTAATATTACAAATAAAATTTTAAAAAAAATTCACTTCTAATGGTTATATTTTGTTTATTAATAAAAGAATTAGAATAAAATTGATGTTACATGAAGTCGAAAAATGTAACCAAAACATTTACTAATGAAATATATACTTTACAAAAAAAAAATATGACATTGATTTATATTTTCTATAATAATAATTGTGACATATGCAATTGTTATTTATTTTCTTTTAAAAATGTAAAAAAATTTGATAATTTTTTTGGGGTTTATTTTCAGGTAGAAAATAGACTGACGATTAAAATTCTTTTAAAACATTTTTAATGAATAAATTACCTTTTTAATGTTTTAATTAAAAAAATGAATTGGCGTTTTCAATAAAAAGGGATTATCGATTTTTTCACTAATTGTTTCTATTTATAAGAGGCTATTTTATTTTATTAATTCCAATTTTTTTTTTTTACCGAAAACGGATACTCTTATTATATGATGTCATAGTTTTTGGTGACATCACTTAGAATCGAATATTATAGTTGATTAGTTCAAAAGACAATGCTTTTACGACACTAATTACAATATTATTGACTTATAATCATTTGGGCAACAGACTATCTGTTCCATCAATGATTCAGTTTTTTTTTAATATATCGAAATATGAAAAAAACATTACTTGGGACTAAGGTAGCCATATTTAGTAGCGGAATTGTTCTCCTCTGGAGAGAGATTTGTGGCGGACGTAATAGTGGGTCGTTGGTGTTCAGATAATGACTGCCACCGTCGAGACGATCACGGAGCAGCTGGACATGGCAGTTTCGCTGCCGCCCAGTGACGCGCCTCCTCTCGCCACCGCGCACACCGTCACTCTAACTGACACCGACGTGGCTACCGCAACCGCAGACGTGAGCTTCTCTCTGCCCTTTCTGCCCTTTCTGCCCTTTCTGCCCTGTCCTTTTGTATCCTTAAGTATGTTAAAGTTAAAGTTTCTTTAATGAAATCTCTCCTTTCTCTCCCATTTCACACTTCATGTAAACTTACAATTATCACAGAATTGTGTATAGTTATTTATAGTTTATGGCTATATTACAGCCATAAACTACAGCAACCTAACTCAAGAGCGAAGAGACCCAAAACCTGACAGTTTTTTTTTACAAAACTACGAAAATGTCATGGACCACTTAAAGACTGTTAAATTTAAGATATTAAACAGTTTAAAAGTCGTCCTTAAAGTCCTGTTTTGCTATCAGTTTAGAACATCTTTGTCAATGACTAGCTGTTGCACGCGATTTCGCCCGCGTAACTTTATAAAATATAGCCTATGTTACTCGCCGATAACGTAGCTATATATAGGTGAAAGAATTTTTAAAATCGCTCCAGTAGTTTTTGAGTTTATTCATCATTACAAACATACAAATCTTCTCTCTATATAAATACCCGCTCCCGGCTTCGCCCGGGGGTGCTATTTTTATAAATTCCGCTTACACCGCCATCCGTGAGAATCTTATGGAACTCACAGATAACTTTTAAAAAATAAGTTCCACAACAACAACTGTGTTATGGAATTTATAACTCTCTCATGTAGTGAACAAAATAATTTGCAATAATTTTTTTTTTTGTAAATTTAATTTTTTTTAAAAAAAAGGTATCGACACCAAACCTTCTGGGCGAGAACGAGCAGACGGCAGAGTCCGTGGACGACGACATGACCAACTTCTGGCCGACGTCTGCTGGAAAATTCCACTTCTGCATCGAGGAGTTGCCGCAGGAGTTGCAGTATATACATCAGCTGCTTCAGGTAGACTTGTGTGTCCATGTCACTTGATATCAACACCAAGAATTTTTAATTCGTGTTATTTGTGATTATCTCACAGATAATCACAGATAACACGTCATGATAATTTTTTTTCAGATTTTTCTATGATAAATGTTTGCAGACTGCCGTCGGATTGTCTGTCTGTCTGTTTATACTCTAACTCCTCCTAAATCACAGAACAGATTTTGATAGGGTTTTCACTAATGGATAGAGCGATCAACTAGGAAGGTTTTTGTATATAATTTGCGGGAAAATTTTTTTGCACTTTTAGTTTTTTTTATATATAGATACTTACACGCATATAGTAAAGAGAAGATTTTTTTTTTTATATTAATTTAAAAAGTATTGAACTGATTTAAAAAAATTCTTTTACCTCATAAAAGCTATAATTATAAGTCGCGCTTATACTTGACACATCACTTACTTGTACTTATTTCCATACTTAGGGCCTCTTTCACCAACTACAAGTAAAGTGTTGATTAGTTACTTTTACAAATAATTTTATGTTTCATTAAATTATGCACTCGCTTCACTGCGTCCTTCGAAAGGCGAACTTTTTTATTATTATTTTCTTTTTAATGTGTGTGACTTTTACCGTACTTTTACCGGTTACCGGTGACTTTAAATGGCAGTTAGCCTACTCGACACACGGTGAAGGAACCTCTTATTAAATTAGCCAAAATTAATGTAACATAAAATTTGGTTTTGTTTGTTGTGTTTTTAAGGAATTGAAAAGCACATCACGGCCGGACATATTGTACTACCTTCTGCAATGTTTGCAGTTGCTAGTTCTCAATACTGACGCCCTTTCAGACCATAGAGGCTTTCTTATTTGGTGTCAGGAGAATTTGCTCATTGAGAAGTGAGTATCGACTATTCTATGGTGTTAATTACGAACACCATTACCGCTTACGTGTACTGTTGTAATTTAAAAAATAATAATTTATATATTAATCAATATAAATTGATTTATTTTCTAACATTCTATCATTAAATTTTTAAGAAAAAGTTTTTTTTTTTTTTTTAATGAAAGGTCTGAATTTGTAGAATATATATATATATATATATATATATATATATATATATATATATATATGTATACAAAATGCAACATTTCATTATTATATTTTTTAAACCTTATATTGGATTAAACTTATAAAAATAAAAGTAGAGAAATATTTTTGTAATTGGGACATAATTTTTTTTTTCTAACAATTTTTTTAAGGTAAATAGATGACCAAAAGTGACTTGATAGTAAAGTTTAGGAAAATAATAATCTAAAAAATAAAAACAGAATTTAACATATATATGCATGTAAACAATAATTTTTAATTGCAACAAATAGAAATAGAATTGTGCTGTCTTGTTGCATTTTTGTTTTTACGTGAATCACAATCATTTTGAGAAATTGGTGTGAAACGACGCACGTAGCGTTGCAACTGTTATGCCTGGGCCACGAAACCAACGTTCGAAGCGAGCGTTGTTTTCGTGGCCCAGCCGTTATAGAGTAAACTGTTAATAATAATGAATGACAGTCTGTGGAGCGTTTGCGACGCTCGTCACTCGCACATCAGCGCGGTGGGCGTGCCCGTTCTGCTGCACTGCGTCACGTTGGCGGGTGGCGCCGACGTCTTCTGCGCCCTTGTCAGGGACCACTTCCACCACCCCGATTACACCGTCCGCTTCACCGCCGTCGAGAGGGTCACTCTTCTCATCAGGTATCACACGGTGATGGTGTGAAGGCAGTCTCTTTGGTTCACATTGGTCGTGCAATGAAACAAACAATTGTTTGCATTGCGTCAGGTTTATGGACGGGTCACCGGTGAAGAGTTCGCTGCCATTGCAGACGGCTCTGGCGACGGCCTTTTGTTACCTCATCTCCAGTATGGACGACTTGAACGCCTATGTGGCCCAACGAGCGACCCTCTACATTGGAACCATCCACGACACGGCTATAGATGTGAACAACACCTTTTTTTTTCCATTTTATTTTTATCAGAGATGTGTTTGGTCATCATTTAGCCACGTAACGAAGACGAGGCCTATTTTATGGAGATGCCTATTCATTCCAACTTTAAAAAGGTTTGGGTTATATGAGTTCGGAAATACAGATCGAACCTTTGGCAGTGCATAAAGGATGTTTTAAAAGACCTTGCTCCGAAAAAGAGGGATTTCGACAAGATGATGATAAGACATTAGACCATAGTATATCAACCTGGTCGTAGCAATGTTACAATAATACGAAATGTCTGTCCTAGCAATAGTATATATTTGGTGGACTTCCGAAGTCGCTAAGTGCTCGTGTGGTCTTAGCTTCTGCTGTACTGCCTGGAGACGCAGTTCGACCTGGTGATAGTGGACCGGCCGATGGTGCTCCAGTCCATCTACCAGCTGCACAACACCCTCAGCGACCGCAAGATCCTCTCCTGGGACTTCTTCCTCAACCGCTTTCAGGCCTTGTTCCTCGAGGCGCAGATCAACTCCAACAAAAACGTCGACTTTTCCAACCTGAGAGGTACACGCCGTAATCTGCTAACCGAATTCCTATTGCTATTTTTTTTTAAATTTATTTATTTGTTTTTATTTTTGGCAGGTGGCATGTTGTTGTTAGTCGATGTTTAGATTTTTTATTGGTAAGTTTTTATTTTTATTCTTTTTATTTGCATATTATGTTGTGTAGCATAAGTATTTATTGAGTGTTTTGTGAAGTTGAAGGCTCTCATTTGTACATAGTTCAGAGTGGGCAGTTCGTTGAGTGTCTCTCTTGTGTATAAGCGTAATCGGTCCATTCTTAAAAGAGCCTCGCGTCGACCCAGAACTGGTGAGCAGCGAGAGCAGCTCTGAGTGGTTCCTGTACAAGGTGCGGCGGGCGCACGAGGCGCTGAGCGCGTCGGCGCGGGATGCGGGCGGGGTAGGTGGCGTTGGGGCGGGGGGCGCGGGGGCGGCGGTGAACACGCTGAGCGCGTCGTTCGGCACCAAGTGGCCGTACAAGCGCACCATCTCGGCGCCGGCCGCGGTGCCGCCGGCGTTGGACGCGCGCACCGACCGCGAGCGCGTCTACGCCAGACAGTACTCGGCGCCGCTGCTCAAGCGGAAGACGTCGCGCTTCGGCCTCGGGCAGCTGCTCGCGGCGCCGCAGCCGCTCGCTGCGCACGCGCGCTCCAACAACACTTATGGTGTGTATAATATATAATAAATGTGAAAGTTTTCACGCATTTACGCCGATCATCTAAAAATATTTAAAAAAAAAACTGGCCGCGCCATATTCACTCAAGTGTTTTATCTTTTATATTTTTCAATGCGGACGAAATTGCGCTAGTACATTACATTGAAAGCATATTTTTTTCAAGAAAGAAAAAGAAAAGAATTATATGATTTCAGAGGGTTTGTACTCGTTGTCTGGCCGATCCACCGAAGACACGCTGACGTCAGCGTTGCCCAAAGCAGTGGACCTGGAGGAAGCCGACAAGGAAACCACCAATCTTCTCGTATTTCTTCTGATGCAGTTCCTCTCCAGGTGAAGAACGTTTCTGATTTGTGTCGTGAATGAGAAAAATCTTCATATTATTGGTTTGCAGCAGAAAATCCAGGGATAAATAAATGTTTGTAAGATATATAAACACACTGTTATGTTATTTTGACGACATGTAGGATGAGTGGTTAGGATGCTTGCATTCAGCATCTCGCCGTTCGATTCTCGGCGTGATCTACATTGGTAATGAACTTTTCAAAGATTCCTCTGATGTAATTTTGAAAAATTAGAAAAACGCGCCTAAAGAAGCCTAAAACTAGCGACAATTTCAGATCGGATCAGGCGCACCCAACGGAGGATAAGGTGACTTCGAAGTCCCAAGAGATCGTGCTTCGGCACCTGTTCCTCTTGCTCGGCTACAATTGTACCGACAAGTACTTCCACATATCTCCCTACACGCTCAGGTATATATTTAAATGACTATATGTTGACTCTATTTCAAGCAGCACCACAAAAAAAAAGAAACGTTATTCCCCTTTTACAGACAGTCGTCGATATTCAACGCGTTCATGGCTAACCTTCCGCAGATGTTGGACCAGAACCACGTGATGGGCGCCAGCATGGCGGAGCCCACCCTCGCCCTTCTCCTGGTATACTCGCCCTTACTCTGTTCCACTCAATTATACTCAACTCTTATGTTTATGACGTGACACAAGCCCGTATTGTATTATAGCTATTTAGGTGGAAACATCTCAAATTTGCGAGTCGGATAAATTTTCTACTCATCCGGACTGTGCGTAGTGCAAGTCTACTTTGTTCAAGTTATGAGTAAGAATTTCGCATCTATCGTAAGAATTTTTTTACTGTATAATGATATGAATGAGGCCATTAATTGGGACGCCATGCGGCCACGTGGACAGACGACTTGATAGGCACTTGAAAGGTGATGATATGTCAATTTCCAGTACTGCAGCAGTAGCAGCAGTTCCAGCAGTGGCGGGCCTCACGCCGGCGCAACCGCGCACTCGCTGGCTGCGTTGGAGCCACACGTGCGACGCCACTGGCTCATGGCTCTCCTGGTGCTGCTCTACAAGGTGACATTTATTTGACATTTTAGGCTTTAGGCAAACTAGTTTAGGCACCGAACAGGAAGTAATACGTTTCAGTACCACTACGACGCGAGCGCCGGCGCCGTGTGCGGCCAGGTGCAGAGCCTAGTGCGGGTGGTGTTGAACACGATCGAGGCGCAGCACCACCAGTGCAAGCGCATCCCCGCCATGCTCGTGATGCCGGGGGGGCGAGAGGGGCGCGAGGGGCGCGACGAGCCCCCCGCGGCCGCCCCCGAGCCCCCCATGGCCCCCAGCCCCCAGCCCCCCGAGCGCAAGCCCAAGCTGGCGCACAAGTCGCCCGCGCACATGCACACGCACTGGGAGGAGCCCACGCCCGCCAACAAGTAATTGATTAATCTAACTAATAAGGGCGTCACCAACACAAATGAACTAAGTTTTTACATTAGTGAGGTCTACTGTCAGATACCAGCAGTGGAGTCTGGAGCAAGAGTCTTCGGAGAGCGAGCTGATTGCCATCCCGGAGACCAGCGACAAGTCCGACACGACCATGCACGGCAGCACTGCGCCGGTACCACCTCATTTTCACATTTCACCGAACACTATTTTATTAATCATGCAATAAAAGAACTATAATGATTCAACTTGTTCTAAGGGTTCGTTCGACGAGCCCTCTCACTACGAAGACGCGCCGCGACTCGAGACCGCGACGACTGCGCACGCGCCTTCCAAATTGGTATTTCACTCGTATTCCTTTCCTGATGATCCCATTTTACTGTTACTTCGGTGGTGTTTCCATAACATGGTAACCTTGACCTGACACTGCAGCATTGAGTGGTCTGCACGACACTGATCTTCTTTCTTTTATACTCTTTCTTTCTTTCTTTCTTTCTGCATATATAATAAATGTAAAATGAGGCATTGGAACAGGCTGCAGTCGGGTCCAGGTCTGGCCACCAGCTGTCCACCAGCTCTTCGGTGTCCATCGGCAGTGACTCCTCGAATCTCAAGTCCACGCCCATGAGTGGACACTCAGTGGAAGCGTGGAGTGCAAAGCCTCTCGGCAAGCAGAAGCGAGTCGTCGGTCAGTATTTTTACGAGTATATGCTAGTATGCTACTTAGTATTTATGTCTGAGTGGGCAACGGATGCCAGAAGACCATTCTACTACCTTGTTGCTTATAAATAAGTGTTATATTTTCTCTTCTTCTCTTTGTATAAAACTGTTCCGCTGATCCGACAGTCAAATTGCCCTTTCAATTAAATATGAAAATACCACTCAAATTTCCCACTTCTCGTGTATTTTCCATAAAAACCTTGTCTTGACAATTACGAACAGAAAAAAAAACAACAACAAAATCTATGATGCCAATTCTGAGGAATGAGTCTGACTTTATGAAGCAAATGTATGACAATGAATTGATGAAGATATTTGATTTAGCAGTGGGCAGCAGTACTTCGCCCGACACGGCGCCTTCGTCAAATGGCGAGTTCGCGCATTGGACGCAGCAGCACCGCAGTCCAGGTGACACTGCATTATATCTCCTCTCGCTTAAGTACAGGTGACACTGTACTATATCTCCTCTCGCTAAAGTACAGGTGACACTGCACTTTATCTCCTCTCGCTAAAGTACAGGTGACACTGCACTATATCTCCTCTCGCTAAAGTACAGGTGACACTGCACTATATCTCCTCTCGCTAAAGTACAGGTGACACTGCACTATATCTCCTCTCGCTAAAGTACAGGTGACACTGCACTATATCTCCTCTCGTTAAAGTACAGGTGACACTGCACTATATCTCCTCTCGCTTAAGTACAGGTGACACTGCACTATATCTCCTCTCGCTAAAGTACTGATGGCACTGCACTATATCTCCTCTCGCTAAAGTTCAAATAAAATATACATCTGTATGTATATTTTTATGTTCTCATGTAGGTAGCCGTTTTATGGCCCGTTGAAATGAGACGTAGTGTTGACAGTGAGCGGCGCAGGCGTGGGCGGCGTGGGCGGAGTGAGCGGCGTGGGCGGCGTGGGCGGCGTGGGCGGCGTGGGCGGCGTGGGCTTAGCGGCGTACGCGTCGCCCGAGTCTCCCCTCTCCAAGATGGAGGTGGCCTGGAACGCGCCCCACCACGTCGCGCACACCCCGCACCTCCCCTCCAATCAGCCCTTCCACATACCGCCCACGGAGAGGTATGTCTTTGGTATAGGTAGAGGGTAGAGTCGGCCCTCCTTACCTTACCTCCTTACCTCTACCCTCCTTAGTGTTTTCACGATATTTTCCTCCATTGTTAGAGCATCTCATCACTATAATCCTTACATGAAATCTAAAATGTTCAAAGTGATTTATAAAATGACTTGAGATTTCATTAAAGCAATTTTTGATTCCGCAATCTTGGTAATGGCTTTTAATTAATAATCCAAGCAGAGCTTTTTCTTTTTTTTTTTCTTCTGATGGCATACATAGAGGCAAATAAAAAAACTGGGTTCGCTGAAATAAAATAGTGCTCTTCCAATGAAAATTTATTTTCGATTAAGTGTACCGTATAAATATGTAAATATATCTTTTAACTAACTAAGACATTCCGGTAACATTGATTTTAATTATTTTTTTTTTCTTTAGGTTATTGCCGATCGGACCGAAACCGAACAAAGAACAGTATCCGGTATTCAACGCTCTCGTTGACAGAGTTCGGGAAGCATTGAGCTTACCACCAGGTAATTTAGCGGGCAGGACACAATGAAGTGAATTCTCTTCTATATTTTTGGTTTTTACTTTGGAAATAAGAAACTGCTTAAAAAGTAGCAAAATATTTGCATGTGAATAAATAGACATGAAGAGGAACGAAGCGTTAGCGCGATTTAATAGATGATAACGGCGCTATCTATCGCTTGTTGCTCGAATTTACGAATTTTCTGAGTTCCTTTATTCTCTTAAGTGAGTTGTGATGAGTACTTAAACTTAAGTCTTATTACTTAGTCTGCTCATTGAGTTATTAGCAGCGTCGACATATATGTATTTTATTATAATTTTTGTAGAAGTTATGCTAACTGTAAAAGTTTACGCTAAAGTTTTCGACCAAAAGCTCGAAAGAAAATACGCATTCTTAAAAAAGAAAATACAGAGAATGACCCGTAACTAAATGCGTAATTTCTGCGCTCCACTCAGCGAGTCTAGATTTCTAGTCTAGTATATAAAAGTCATTAATCAGCAGTGATCAATTGAGGCAATGATGCGTTCAGACAAGAGTGACTCAAGTCGGTCGGTAATAAAGTTCACTTTTGATTGCTTGTTTATTATGAAGAGAAAGACGTGTCGACTTAAAGATGATTTTATTCGAACTGAAAATGTTAGACTTGTAACACCTATTTAACCTTGCATTCACACATGCATACGTCTCTTGCATTCGTTCACGCACACATTGATAATTAGCTGAACAAGAGTCATTAATCAGCAGTGATCGATTGAGGTAATGATGCGTTACAGACGATTCACTGGACAAGAGTGACTCAAGTCGGTCGGAGCACGAACCGATTGGTGTCCCTTCAGCTCGTCCGCAGGTCCTCAACGATAAACTCACGTCCGAAGGATCTAAGTATGTGCAAGCATTATTTTAATTATTAATATGAAAGTGCGTTTGTTTTTTACGCTTTCACGCCTTAATTACTCGATATAACATTGTGAAATTTTGCATACACGTTGTCTATTATATGGAAAGGGACATAGGGTACCTACCTTCCATCCAGAAAAAAGTACTGTTACTGATGGATTATATAAAAATATAAATTAAAAATATATGAGCAATAAAGATTGAATGAGTGTTTAAGCACCTAAAAAAGTGATTTTTTTAATGATTTTCTTTTTTTACGGATTCCCATTGTATGGAATGAATTGTTTATTTAGGTCGCAAGGCACTTCTCCGCGTCGCCTGGCGCGTCAGTCGGCGCAGTTGGGCTCTCCCCCGGCCCCCTCTCACACCGTTCACCCCACACCGCCCCCGGACGATGCAGGTGTGACCTCGTTCTTGTCACTTTATAAAATGTGGCCTATGTTACTTGCTGATAATGTAGCTCTCTATTTTGTGTGTGTGGGGCAGAGGGCGCGGGCGGCATGTGGTGGGAGAGGTCGAGGTGCGCGCACTCGGCGGGCAGCGGGCCGCTGCTGCAGCACCGCTGCGGGGAGTGCGGGGCGACGCTGGAGCAGTACAGCGAGGAGGAGGTGGGGCTGTGCGTGATCGCGCTGGGCACGTTCGTGCACCGCGCGCCCGCCGCCGCCGCGCCCTCGCTGCCCGCCGCGCTGGCCGCCGTGACGCGTCTGCTGCAGCTGCAGCTGGCGCCCCTCGCCTCGCACGCCGACTGCGCGCCGCGTCCTCCGCCGCCGCCGCCCGCCTCCGCGCTCTTCGTCGCGCACCAGTTCCTGCGCTGTGTGCTGCACCAGCTCGCGCCCAACAACGTCTTCCTGCAGCTCTTCCTTCAGCGGACGCCCGGTAACACTCCACCTAATGTTGGCCAGCTCTCTACTCGACTAGAGTCGAGTGCTGCAACGAAGCCTAAACTGTGTTACAGAGAAACAGCGTCAAATGTTCTTCAAGAGCATCGCCCAGGCGTTTGTGGATTTCAACGAGCTGTATCCGTGCGGGCCTCTGCAGCTGCTCGTCGAACACCTCAACTCGAAGAAGACACTGCCTATTGATGTGAGTATATCCTCTTCATATCTACATTGCAATATCGCAATTGATTAGTGTCAAGTCAGTATTTTTAATTGAGTCCATGCCGTGCATTTGATATGTTGCAGCAAATACCGGTGATAGCCGGCAACATAGCCATGTATCTGGAGTGCCTGGCGCCGGAAGCGCTGGGCCCGCCCAGTGCGTGCGTGGCCCTGCTGCAATCGCTGGACACGTTGTTCCGCGCCATCGCTTTGCAGCTGCAACAGCTGGACGATGTGCTGCCTCTGTTTCGCGCTATGACGGCCGTGCTCAAGATCCCGGGCGCAGCGCAGGTGAAGAGCATCCTGGAGCCGCTGTCGAAGATGGTGAGCTACGGGGTGCAGAACTTCGTAGTGCGGCTGAGCGTGGTGTGCGAGCTGGCGTCGACGTGCGGCCGCGTGTTCGCGCGCGACCGCGACCGACTGCTGGTGGCGCGCGTGCTGGTGTACGAGCTGGTGCAGGCGCTGCGCACCAAGACCACCGTCCCCGACGACAACCTCTTCATCCTCATCCAGTTCGTGCTGCAGGGCCACGGCTGCCGGCTGCTGCTGCCGCCGCAGCTCAACGCCGCCGAGCTGCTCACCTGCGGCGAAGCGGTACACAGAACAACAATGGCCGACGGAAAACCTTTTGTGTACTGTTTATAAACATTGTAAACATATAACATATGCGCACTTTGCAGGTTTGCGGCGCAGTGGAGTGCATGCGACCGCACCTGCCGGACATGATAGACCTGCTGCAAGACCCTCACCTGCTGAACAAGATCAAGGGGTCCGTGTCCAAGTCGATAGTGAACCGGAACCTGATCTGCTTGAACGAGGACACGCTGGGTGGGATCGTGAAGGGCGGCATAGCGCAGTACGTGGCGATGGAACTGGCGGTGGAACAGCAGCGAGGCAGAGCCGAGAGGGCGCACGCCGCGGCTAGGAACGTCATGCCTTGGCTGACCACGGCGTTGCCAGGTACGGTTCGCGCAGATTCGCCTTGGAACCATCTTGGAACACAAAGTCACGCTGGATCCGTATGTCTGTGTTATCGTGTTATAATGATGATTTAAGGGTCGCGCGAGGTGGGCGAGTGCGTGTCGCGCGTGCGACTGGTGTCGTGGGTGGTGATGGGCGCGCTGTGCAACGCGCGAGCGGCGCCGCCGGCCGCGCAGCCGCCCGTCCCGCTGGACGCGGCGTGCCACGTGACGGACCTGCTGCAGACCATCATGTCGTGGTACGTGGAGTCGGCGGACGCGCGCGCGGGGCTGGCGGCGCTGTTGCACGCGTTCGTGCTGTGCCACCTGTGGACGCTCTACCTGGAGGAGCAGAGCGCCGCCGACCAGCACACGGCGCTCGCCATCCTGCTCGACTTCTGGTGCAAGCTGGTGCCCAGCGTGCTGCAGGTCACCGTGCAGTCAAAGCTGGTAAACATCGCAACAAACTTACTCTATAAACTTTACATAGCGCCACGTGATCCAAACATCTTGGTTTTTTAAATTTTTCAATAGTTTGTTAATTGCTCGTATATGTTAACAGGTGGCGATAAAGTGTTCAAAAGTTATAGCGGTAATGTTCCATAGTTTTCACTTCTGAAGACTGACAGTAATTTTTTTTCTACAGTTGGCGGAAACTGTGAATCTCCACTTCCTAAGTCTCCTGGAATCTCTGTTGGAGTGTAACTCGACGGTGCTCAACAAGTTGCTGCCCCTCTGGACTCCGATACTGCATTCGCCACTATTCAATGTAAGGGAAAACCTTTTTATTTCATTCTTTCACAAATCTTTTTGGTGAGCTCGCACTTTCGTCGGCCTCGTCTTGACGCTGGCCAAGAGCAAAGCCATCTTTAACTATTATTTTAAAATGTGTCTGATATAACGCCATCTAGTTCAACCAGATCGTAAATACATAAACTGTTTCAAGTAAAAACCGCCTTAATATAGTAGTTGGGGTAAAGAATATGTTGTGTGCAGATGCCGCGTCACGTGTCGCAGCGGCTGGACGCGTGTCGCGAGCGGCGGCCGCGAGAAGTGCGCGCGCCGAGCGCCAGTGCTGAGCACTCGAGCGCTCAGCACGCGTCCAGCGCTCAACACGCGACGGCCGCTCAACAAGCTGAGCACGCGCCGGCCGCGCGCCGCCTGCACCGGCTGCTGGCCAAGATGGCGCAACTCGAGTTGCAACCGCACACATTCTATTTTATATAAATATAAATAAACCAAGCCAACATGAGCCCATTCTTATATTGTCGCCTTGTCTCATGTCAAACTGTATTTCGATCTTTATTTATTATCTTTCGTCGGCCTCATTCAATCTAAACTAACTTAAAATAAAAAGCTGATGAGTTTTACTTTAAGTTCTTTTTTGAAAACGAAGTAATATCGCGAACAGTTAAAATGTGAGCGGTTATGTCACTTTAAATTAAACAGCAAGTGAAACCGCGGGTTTTAGCTAATTTCATATGAAATTTTAGTTTTTACTCTCGAAATATTATAAAATCAATGTTTTTTTTTTTAATTCATCTTTTTTTTTGAATGTTATAGTTATCGTTGTATAATATTAAAGTATTTGATGTTATGTTTAAAACTGTGTTAACAAAAAAAAAAAAAAAAAACAATGTTATGTGAAAATAGATGTTTTGTATAAAATAAAAGTCGTGCCAAATAAATATATTTAAATAGTTTTTATATAAATAAAAATCTAATAGGTTCTTGTTTCATTGAAGCACCTTTTTAAAAGTTTTTTTTTTTAAATATAAGTTGAAAAAAAATTCAAATCCCTACCCTATCCATAAAAAAAAACATAATATTATAAACAAATTTATTTCCGTTGATAAACATACTTAACGATTTAATTTCAACTTAATATATCGTTCAAATACATTGTCCCACTTTTGGGCACAGCCTTTCCAAAGTAAGGTTTAATTTCAAAGATTGTTAGTCTTATTAGAACAAGCTTATGCTCGTGACTTCGTCCGCTTAATATGTGGTAAGATCATCATATGGTTTATTTTTTCGATTTTTCTTACTGATCCCACATTTATTCTTCCTGAAAGGTACCACCTGAGTAATTAAGGCGTGATAGCGTAACGAACTACTCATAATATAACCTAATTCAACACATATTTATAATATGAGTTATATATAAAATTTACTGATATCTAATTAGTATTTTCAACTTCATCTAAACTAATATTATAAATGCGAAGTGAGTTTGTTTTGTAATGCTTTCAGGTTTTAACTATTCAATCGAAAATTATGAAATTTTGAATACTCGTTGACAGGGATACAGAAAAGGATATAGGGTTACCTTTCACCCACAAAAAAGTACTGTTCCCGAGGGGTATTTTACGCCTTAAAAAAATATAAGAGCAATGCAGATTGAATTAATGTTTTAATACCTAAGAAAAGGGGGATTCCCCTGTTTTGCCAGAGCAAAAGTTAGTTAAGAATAAAGGAGGCGATTCTTAAAAAAAGTTGATTGTCTAATGTCATTTTTCTATTTAGTAATAATTTTTTTAACTGCTGCTTTTCGTATTCATAAATTAAGCGTGCTTCAAAAATAACATAAAAACACGGTAAAAACAGATTTTTTTTTCTTCGAAAACTAACCTGACATTTTCGAATACAGTCATAATTTTAATCGTGAAGTCTAATAATTATAATTTTTATCGTTATAATAGATTACATTGCTCAATTCAATTATTTTCAATTGCATATAATATTGAATAAACGATGTTTTTAATTGGTTCCTGTGTTCCGCCCACGTACGTCTGTCCGTTTGTGATACATCACTAAATAAATAAGCTGTCGAGCGATATGTGACCCCGATTGTGTGAGTTTATATAGATTTCTTACTTTACAATTATCTTAAATCCTACTAAAGTAGGCAGCGCACTTGTAGCATCTGTGGCGTTGCTTGTGTTCATCTACCATTATGCGGATCGTCAGCCTGTCTGACTACCTTTACACAAAAAAAAAACCGCTATTCGATTCATTTTTATTTATATATTTAGTAAGCCAGTGGAGTTCAAATCACATAATATCAAACAAACTCTTCTGGGAATAAAAATAACTTATAGAATTTACTGTTAAAGATGAGATTCAACAATCTGTAAAATTATTTTTATGAGTAAATAAAATCACTATTGCATCATTTTCTGTTTTACTGCTATTATGGCGACAGTTCTCAATCACGTTAGTAATCATAGTTATCCCTAATAAAATATATACGACTACTTTCTATATAAAAATTAATTTAAATTTATATAGGTGCTTACATTTACACGTTAACTTAAATGTTATTTTCCCTTTTTTAGTAGAATTATTAAGCTAACTTTTAACTTTTCCACCCCTTTTTAATTAGATAATGTACCTGTGCATTACAATTACAATTTATCATAGAGCGCCATCTAACAAATTTTCGAGGTAACAGTTGATCATCATCAATAATACAAGGAACATAATTTATACGACATTTGAAAAGCAAAACCCTATACATACAAAATTTCGTCCTAATAGAGCCTTTTCCGAGATATACCTACATAGTGCTCGTTTAAAGTTATAAGATACTATATACTAAACAAAATTTAACGATTTTTAGTCCCAAGTCAACATAAGGTATAAAAATGCACTTTTACTATGAATAATATGGGTCACAACAATTATTTAAAAAATGTTAGTGACCGAAAGTAATGTTTGACTCACGGAAACAACCAAACCATCCGAATCAGCGCCGTGAGAAAATAACGGATTACTAATAACTTCGCAACTCAATCGAAAGATGATCTAAACTAAACAATAACTTATAATAACGACATCACAAACAAGATACGAGAGCTTATGCTGTTGTTTTAAGGTTTATTTTACAATGGAACGTAATTATTAGCTACATTTTGAATTTGCAATTGTCATAGCCTTGTATTATGCAAGATTGTAGTTATTGAGATAAAACTCGGTTTTGTTTGGTGTCTTTCTTTTGAATTTCTTGCGATACGTGAGTAGGCACTTAGTGTATTTTCTGAGCATTCCATTTTCTTATTTTTGTATGCTCCATTTTTGCAAAATCATATGACCTTCCTCAATAATCGGGCTATTCCGATTGGTTAGAGAGATTCAACGTTCAACTAACTAAACAAACAAACTTTTCGGCTTTATTATCAGTATACTTAGATAATTTTGTATATATTTATATATCATGTACTCCAATTATTGTACTTATTATGGTCTACTAGCTGGTGCCCGCGACTTCGTCCGCGTTGAACGTTGAAAGGTACCCTATGTCCTTTTGGTGTCCCAGACAACGTGTATTTCATTGTGATCGGTTCAATAGTTTTTGCGTGAAAGGGTTACAAACATCCATACATCCAAACATACTTTCGCATTTATAATATTGAGTATAAGAAATGCCTTAAATTCCTTAATAATGTTCAATATCCAGTCAGCTGTATAATGAAAATGAGCTGTGCCGATTGATTTGGCGATAGCATCAATCAGGTGTTATCATTTGATTGTAACTGCGCGTCCGCTGTCCGCCCACCTCCGCCGCGACCTAAATCAATGAAATAACATCTCCGCCACAATGGAACATCTTACCTACCATCGTTTTAAAAGCAATCACGACCAAATGCATTCATTAACGCTTTTGTGCTCGTTGAGTAATTTTCACGCGTGTAAGTACCTCCATGTAACTTACCTTAAATGCGTAGGAAGAAATGCGTAACAATACCAACCTTTCATTGTCAATAAAGATTTTATGCAAATCATTGGATTTCGCAAAGGAACACTCAATCTAATTAATTTTTTTGTCCCATTAAAATTTTGAATATATATATATATACTTTGCCAGTTTAGGTAAGTACTTGTTTATACCGTTCTATCTAATATTATAATATGTAGATTAACATAATATGAATAAAAACGCTATAATAAGTAATCAGTAAGTAATAAGTAAATAGCTTTTGATAAGTTTATATTTAGTATATTTTAGTAGAGTGCCGTTTCGCTGTCAATTTGGGCGCAGTCCGTCTGGCGGCTGTAACCACCCCCTTACAGAAGACCACAGTGAAATAACAGCATGCAACAACAAACAGTGTTAATTAATAATGAATAAACTCAAAAACTACTGGACTCATTATGAAAATTCTTTCCCCTATAGAAAGCTACATTATCAACGAGTAATATATTAAGCTATATTTTATAAGGTTACGCGATAGAAGTCGCGTGCAATAGCTAGTAAAAAATAAAATAAAAATTATTTGCTCGAACATTTGTTTACTGGAATTTAGTTTAAGTATATAATTATAGAAGTTACAGTACAAAATATGCTCTACTCAATAATGGCATACATTTTGGATAATTATTTATATTTTGGACCATAAACACATATTAAATAGGGTCAAATGTTTGCAATTTATTCATAAAGAGGAAATCTTGTGATATATATGACATGTATTGTTAGCAAACACAAAACATTAATTAATCAAAATCCTATTGTATCATAATTATAACATTGTGGCGACTTATTGTTGGTGATAGGTGGTATTCATGTCAATATTGAATACAGTGTTAAATTGATAGGCCGCCTTATATCATCTACGTTATGCAAGTCAATTATTCAATTGTTATAATTAATTTTACACAATTTGCAGAACCGATAAGCGATTGTAATATTGTAAAGAACCCCTCTCATGTGTAGATATCACATTTTGGCACATTCTGTCACTTTCATGTAGGTATGTTCATGCATAGAGTAAATAGTACATTAAGTACTATTTACTCTATGGTCGTATAGATTACTATACTGATATTTCGCCACGGGCCGGACAGAAAATACATGTATTACTTTGTTTGTAGATTTTTTATTTCACTACTAGCTGGTGCCAGCGACTTCGTCCGCGTTGAAAAAGAATATATATGAGTAACTCCTGACATCGTTAACGCTGTGCGACGGTGGCGCCGCCAGCGACACGACATTGGCGCCCAATTCTTTATATTTTTAGACGATCACTCAGGAACAGTACTTTTTTTTCTTGTGTTCCTTGACGTGTATACAAAATTTCATGATGATCGGTTGAGTAGTTAAGGCGCGAAAAGGTAGAAGAGAGACATACAGTCAGAGTTACTTTCGCATTTATAATATTAGTATGGATTATTATTATTCACGTATTTTTTTTTCTCAATATGAATATACAACAGCATGTAGCGGGGCAAGGCCCAAGCTACCGGTGGTTAGGGCTGCAGAGTGAGGAGTTGTCTCTTGACCCAGACAATTAATGAGAGCCTCTTGAGGTGTTGGTCGAGGCTCTTTGCTATCAGGCCGTTATTATTATTATTATTATTATTTATATTTATATTTATATTCATTTAGAGTCAGGTGGATCATGAGTGATCCATCTGACTCTTATTAAATCAATACTTATTAGTATGTAATGACTCGAAATGCTGAATGTTTCTGTACATTTTAAATTTTAACAGAAAAATTACGGTTTATAACAGTACGGAACCTTTAGGTCTCGCACCTAAACGTTCATTCATTCCTATGTACTTGTCCGGTCGTAATTTTTTTAAATTCATTACAATGACTTATAAAACGAATATAAATTGTTTGAGGTCTGTTATCACATTTTCAAGGAGACTCACTGAATCAGGAAAAAAATTAAAGCTTCTTCCCACAAAGTTCACAGAAATAAAGACATAAATTTACTATGTGAATTCATTTGTTTGATAGTCCAATGACGTACAGTGCAAAAAAATGCATCATTATAATAAAAAAAAGTGGCACAGACGATGCACACACGCATTATCGCGTGCAGATTACGATAATCTTGTCTTGTGTATTATATAATTAATATCACACTTACATTAATGTATAATAGAAAATCATTGCATTAACTATTGTATAAATAAGTAGAAAAATAATTTCCTCAAACAAAACTATATGATTTTTCGGATATTAGATATTTTTTTTTTTATCTTTAACACAACTCAGGGTAAGTAGTGTAATTATTAAAACTGTCTCTATTGAATAATATTTTCTGTATTTTTATAGAGATTTATTTGAAATAAAATAAATAAAAATAAAACACATTTAAGGGTCGTTAGACATCAAAAAGCCTGTTTATAATAATATTAAGAATATCGATTAATTTTGTGAAAATAGTTTTTAAAGAAGATAAAGACTTAAAAATTTTTAAAGATTTAATAATATGACACAAAAAATCATAAAAAATAAGTTGTTATACTGTTGTTATACTGTCTATAACTGTTATAGAAGTATTTATAGACACCGACCACTTTTTATTTATTAAAAGTATTATTATACTTATTAAATTCTTATTATTTATTAAAAATATTAATTAAGACCGAAATGTTGACTGAGATTAAGATTACATTTTTTTAAAGTGTTTAAAAATTCAAATAGTATAATATAATTACAACTAAGCGAATGATCTCATTATTTATTTTATTTATTTTTTTATTATTATTATTATTAAAAAAAATCTACAGCACTACGTAATTAAGTGACAGAGAAATAAGAGTAATAAAAAGTGCAAGATGGCTTCGCGGGCGCTTGCATCACGACAAAAATAGTGAAGTGAAATTACAATGATTACGAGCGCATGCGCAGCTGATGCCGATCATGCGGGATCCATGTCAACGGTGTGAATAGATTTCGTGCATAGTGATGCGACACGATTCCTATCGATAATCCTTTGTTAAATAAATGAGAGAATATCTAATCTACAAGGCTTTTTAGTTCACGGTACGCTAATATAGAACTTTACAGATTGTTTACATTTAGAAAAATTAAATACTCGTATGTTTTCACGAAAACGTTGCAAGTTGCGTTTTTAAAATGAATTATTAGTAAGAGATAGAAAAAAAGTTTAAATATATTACATGGAACACCACAGCAACACCAGTAAAGTCTATACTGGACTAAACAAAAAATCGATAATTTATAGAAATTTGTTCAAAGAAAATAAGGTTTGTTTGTTTATTTATAATACTAAATATTTTTCTTATGGAAATATCATTGCTATAATTCATTAGGGGAATAATATAGATTAAATAAACAATAAAATTAGACAATTGCTCAACGATGCAAGAAAAGTCAGGAAACCTATGTGTTTTATAAAATGTCAAAAAGTGCAGTGATGGTGAGCCAATAACTCTTCTTATAGCGCTTCATACATCAATTTGTAGACCATTATTTTTATTGTTTAGGTGAACTTGCTTCGAATGATGCACTATAGCGCTACATTATATTGAATACAAAGCTCGCTTGTATGACCGTGGAGTATAATTGACAAAAAAAAAAACGCAGCTGTAAACAGATTGACAGAATGCTTTAAAAAACGATATATTTGATGGATCGATATACGGCGCGAATCTTTGGGCTAGCATATTACAGGGCACAGTGTTTACAATTATTTTAAAGTATTCCGTGACCCTGTGACTCAAGTAGGTACTTAAATTTATTTATGAAATAAAATAAGTATTATGAATATATCGAAACAGACAGACAAATGTTTTCTAATTAACCTTTTATTTGTAAAGTAAAACAGTTTAAGTATCGACATACGTGTCGCACATCACTAATTTACGTTCCCACATCTCAAAGGTGAACAAAATATTATTAAACACGTTTTTGCTCTAACCATAAGCAGAACATTTCTTTCTTATTTAAACTTATTCTTTTCTTAATTCGCGCGGAGGCTGCATTCACACCGTCATCATCTGATATGACACCAAGTCTTAGATTTGTGCCATTTGATACATATAACCTTTAAGCATACTTTATCATCTTATTGTGTTATTTCGTCATATTTCATTTGCATTGCAATAATGTTCTATTAATTTAAATTTTCATGGGAACATTGTATGCTATGTATGGGTCATACCACATGTCTTTATAAAACATAAATTTGTAATGAGATTAACGAGGTAACTTAAGCCTTAAGGTTATTTTTTTATGTTGAGGTCGACAGACATGCTGACGGTCAACTTGATGGTAGGTGGGCACCGTCGCCTATAACACAAGCAACGCTATAGGTGCTGCAAGTACACTGTCGACCATAGAAGGATAAAGGACTAGCTGTTGCATGCGACTTCGTCCGCGTAACTCTATAAAATTTAGCCTATGTTACTCGCTGATAATATAGCTTTCCCAACAGTGAAAGAATTTTTCAAATCGGTCCACTAGTTTCGGAGCGTAATCAATTCAAACAAACAAACAAATCTTTCCTCTTTATAATATTAGTATAGATAAGGAAGTGTAATGTAATGGGCTCTGGCATATCTTACTCACCGAAACAACTTACATGCTGGCTGCATTGCCTCTCAAGATTGCTATATTCAATTCATCGATGTTTATTGATGGGCCTTTTCAAACAAAAAAATCACTCCCTCAAAATCAATCTGATTCGCAAAATGAGATTGATTTTTGTAGGTAAAAATCGTTGTTTGGTCGTGTTGCTCGGAGGGATTAACGAAATATGTAGAGACTGTTGTTTACTATAGTAATTTAATGCTTTTGGTTGCTAGTTTCGAATAAAATGATACCAATGTACTCAAGTACACGTGTAATTTTGCGGATTGTTTTGCCAGTGTTATTTGCTATGGAAAACGCCCATCCATAAACATCGATGATTCAATTCCTATAAGTAGGGATTTACTCGAACGCGTCAGATATTTCCAATGTATATACCCCACGTGTCTCCGATAAGGATGTGTGTTAATCTGCAGGTTTGGTGGTGGGTTTGGATGATGGGGTAAAAATTTAAATACTACTCGAGCGCGTCAGATTTTAGTTAAGTGAACCCAAACTAAGCTTCCATTTAAAATACAGACGATTCGGATGTAACGCAAGCTCGCAAATGCAAAAAAGATTTTTGGCGATTGCTATTTTGAAATACTCGAGCGCGTCAGATTTTCATACAGACTGAATTTCTGATTCTTAATCTGACGATTATTTAGAGGATTTTTTTTAATACAGCGTCTACAAACTTTTGAACGCCTGTAAACGATCACCCCACCGTTAAAAAGGAAAACATCATATAACCTTTTTTTTCTTCCTACCATCTAATCATCAAAATCTAAGTGACTCCACATTTAGCATAATATATTATATTTATAATTCCATTTATAAAGCCTTATTTATACAGGGATCCTTATTATTTCCTTTTTTTATTAATCATACTATATGACTGCATCGTTAAGTAAATTTCATCCACGCAACATTCCAACGATAAGCGGAACAGTAGGTGTATGTTACATAATTGTCCATAATGACACTTATTGTGAAGATGATACGTGAGATTTTGCAACTAACTTGCCCTTTACAGTTTATCTAACATTAATCTTAACATCACATTAATGTACCTTCCAAAGGCCACCTATTTATAATTCCGAAGGCAAATCCTTATAAAATTTCCAAGTGGCCTTGAAGAAAATTTTTAGAAAATGTCCTAAAGAAAATGTTACAAAAAGGTTCACAATCTTTCGTCAATTTATAAAGTAAAATACTTTAAGCTAATATAAATAAAATAATACCTTATATGGTACATTTTATAATAAGTGCATAAATATGTATCCAAAGAATCTTTTCATAAATATGTTTCTATAAACTTTTATAATATACATAAATACTCTAATTAATGTGTCTCTGATTTTTTTCAATAAATATCTAAGATAGGTAATGATATTATTTGCACAGTGGAAATTTAATATATTGAAGTCTATTCACTCATTTGATTAAATGTAAAAACTTTCTTTTATTCAAAACCTTAGTTCAAACCTTATTATCTATGAGAGTATCTATTTCTGTGTTTCTTCTCAGGATCGTCATCGTGGCTTTTTTTCCGAAACCCTGTTAAATTTAAATTTATAATGACGATCATAAGAGTTTCTTGTAGAAACCTAATTGATAAATAAATATTTTGATTTTTATTTGATTTTTGGGACATAACATTGCTTGTCTGGTAATAAATAAAATTTTTGAACTTTTGCTAAGACAATCATATATAAATAAAGACGAGAAAAATATGTTATATTAATACATTAAATCCCTTTTTTTTACACTTGACTGTACTTAATAATAAAGTATGTACCTTTTTAATAAGGTTTAGTAATTACTATGCTACTTAGTACTTAGTACTTAGTAATTAAGTAGGTACTTACTTTAGTAATTTTACTATGCTGCCAGAATTCCTTTGTATTAAATTTTTATGTTTATAGTAATAAATAAATGAAATAATGTGTTTTACTGTAAAATTATTTGAAGTCATTATAGCAACAGTATAATAAATTTTTGGAATTGTATTTTATTTTCGTATTACAAAAAATAATTCAATGATTCCTATATACATAGTACGTACAATATTTTTTTTAATGCGAGTTTGATTGGTCGAGTTTTTTGAATTGAAAGATGTAGGTAGGTATTTGATTAATTTTGATCAACTTGAAAAGTAAATTTGAATAATTTTGATAATTTAAAATTCAATTTTAATTTCTTTTAAGTCTTGTGTCATGAGAGTTGAAACAGAGAGTCACGAATTTTAGTGTATTTTCGTCATCAAGGACTAGTTGTGCACAATCTTAATAATATTTTTGTAATAACAGCGTTTAAAATGTTAACCGCAAAATTAATTGAGTTATGAAAAGAAAATTAAATAGTTACAATGAATAAATAACCTACTTAGATATTTTTAATGGTATCTAGTACTTCAATTAAGTTGACTTACCTATTTTAGGTTAATTCATAATAACTATACCTATAAGATTTGAAAAATAAAAAAAAATAGTTTATTAATAAATTGTTATCGTATAACTTATTTAATTAACAAAGAATAAAACGTAGGTAATATAAATATAGGTAACTGACTGTTTAAAACAATATGTCACAAATAAATAGGTACATAGAATTACACGAAAAGGTACACGAAAATTACTACAAGTTCTTACTAAATAGAATAATTAAGAAGAAACAATTTAAAACAATTTGTAAGTGAAATTAGATTAAATCGGGATGTCACTTCATAATTATTTTTTTTATTAAAATTTAATTTTTTAATAAAAATATATATTTTTGATTGATTTGTGTGCCAATATTCCCCCATAGTTATCACTTTTGTACGCTACTGTATTTTTGGTTCAAGTTTTTTTTTATGAAAATAATATTTGTGCGAAACAGCGACTAAAAATATATTTAATTTTAAAGCCACTTCTTCGCACAATTCGTAACGAAACAACATCATTGTGCGAAACGAACATCGTGCGAAACCTCTACTAAACCGATTTTTAAATATTTTTGCATTTAACATAAATGTTGCATGAGAATTGAGAAAATGTTGAGCCTTATATATATATATATTGTTAATTGTGTAAATATATATATCCTTGAGACCGCGTTGTCCGACTGCTTCGTCCGATTGCACGGACGACAACGCGAACTTTTATTCCTGTTGATCCGATAAATTATCGGACGACGCGAACTGCTTTTTCCTTTTGATTTGATTAAAGAATCAGAATGTGCTATATTATTTTTATTTAATAACAAACATATATAATAATAAAAGGGAAAATATAAAATTTCTCAATAGTTCAAGGCTATAAAGCTAAGGTAACGGACACTGACACATGTCTGTCGTATTGTCACTCAAACGGACTTGGTGCAAACGTGTTGATCGCTAGCAATTTGCGTCTGGAACTATTAGGCATTATTTAAATGTTCAAAATGTAGTCACGCGTCCAGCAGACCTTGTGATCAATGAATCATTCAATTCAATAGTTATTTTTGATGAGCTTTAAACAATCGTTGCAAAATTGTGATGCGGGAATGGCGTATAAGGAAAATTAGCTTTTGAGAGCTTCTAAATCTTATTATTCAATCGCTTTATTGCTTAAGTATATATTTTTGTCAGCCGTTAAATTCTTTAGTTTTATTTTTAGATAATCTCTCGGGTACAGTACTTTTTTCTGGATAAAAGGTTTAGTAGGTTGAGTAGTTAAGGCGTGTAAACGTAACAAAAAAACAAAGAATCAAACTTTTCAATATCAGTTAGGATGAAGGGCAGCGAATGCTAAAAGTTTATGCTAACAATGTATAGACTAACAGCACACCTGCTGATATTTCACGGTGGTCTTTTATAAGGGTTAATTACTGCGTTATAGACGGACTGTTCAACTGCGAAACCCAATGTGCCTTCTATATATAAATATATATAATATATTTTAAGTTCTCCTATCGATTTCTTTGTTACAGATTCTGTCCTGCCGGAAAATTCTTACTTAATCTCTTATGAAATAAGATATTGCCTTATAGTTAATATGTATGGGCCATTTCGCTGTGCCATAAGTCAAAATTGGCCATGAAAAAGTATACTTAAATAAAATTCGCTAGCTGTGTAATAAATGACACAGTTGGCTTGCCACATAGCTCTTGAATTTACCAGAAGAAGCTATGCTAGATGGACTAGATATGCTATCTAGATATTTCACACATATATCATAATACATTGTCAGTATTTTATACTTAAAATCAAGTCTTGGCTTTTATTTAAAACAAAAACCTAAATACTTGGACTAATAGTGAACTTCGCTGAACGTTGAAGGAATATTATTATAATCACCGTAGTCATATGTCGTATATAATAATCAAGATGAAAATGCCTTATTTGCCAGTTCTCTCTCAGATAATCATTAGCAATGGCATAAGCCAATGACCATCCAATTAAGAAATATAAGACATTCACCAACTCAAATGTCTAAATTTGTGTTCTATGCACATCTGTTAATAACGCGATCCGTAGAAGAGATGACTGTCGACTTGTGGCTCTCATGTTACGTGAACTCAAACATATAAAATAAACTAGATAACACGATAACAGTTGCTTTATGGAGTTCGCGGAACAATGGCATCCCTTTACTGCGTATAAAGAAAGTCGGCACAACGGAAAATTCATTAATGTGCGAAACAAAAGTAGGTATAGAACTTGATTTATTGCCTTCAATATTTCCTAGTCTCTTCCTTTGCATAGAACAAGTAAATCTATATTATACTTTTATACTAATATTACAAAATGAGAAGATTTTTATGTTTGTAATGAATAAACTCAAAAAATACTGGACCAATTTTAAAAATTCTTTCATCTATAGACAGCTACGTTATCAGCGAGTAACATAGGATATATTTTATAAAGTTACGCCGGCAAAGTCGCGTGCAACAGCTAGTAAATAATATTAGTCTGCAGCCTTATTGTACATCGTTGGATGCATAATATGCGAAAAAAAATTTGACGAAGAAGTCAGTGTATTAATTATGTTCGCATAGTTTTTTGGCTCGGCTGGTGCCTCAGTCGTTCCTACCAAATCACGAGCCAATCTTTGTTCAGTCATTTCAGTCATTGGTCAGTCAATCACTATCGTTTCTTTCGTTTGTTAAGTTTTCGGTACATTGCAGCACACAAGTCTAGCACATTCAGGCAGATTCCGCACATTTTCGAAAATGTACATTCAATATATTGTCCATCCTGATGCAAAATAAGGTTCTTTCGTCATTACCGCTTATCAGAATTAGCACAAGTCATAACAATGTCAAGTTTTTCTGAAAATCAAAGTGGCCATGCTAATTTCTCGGATATGAGGGGCTCTGGCGTCAACAATTGCTCTTATTTGACCTTCTATAAGGTGTTAATGATCTTCTGTAAGGGGTTGGTTACTGTTGCCAGAAGGATTGCCCAATATTATATCATTAATTTGATACGTATAATATTTTATTTCTTTTTTAGTTCTTCTTCTTCTTAGGTTTAAATGGCAATGCGGCTCATTTTAAAATGGCCATTGTCTGCCAGTGTCAAGTTAATGTCGATTGTCGCGTTATGATTTTGCCAGTGTCATTTGTAAAAATATCAATTTGTAATAGCTTTTTTTTTTAAAAGAAAAGGCAAAATTGAAATTAAAATCAAAAGTAGCAGATCCAGACACTAGTTAGTCAAGTCAAGTCAAGTCAAGTCTATAATTTTTCTTAGTTTTCCAAAACAGGTCCGTCAAGTCTAAAGCAGTCAGGTCAAGTCCTCTTTTTTAGTTTCCTTTGAAACTAGAATATTTTTGATGTTTCTCATTTTCTTAAATGTCACTAGAGATAAATGTCACTGTCATTCATCGTGGGTTTTAAAGCTCAGATAGCTTTTGGTAAATAAATATAATTTGTTAAGAGTAGGAAGTAAATAAGACGGTTTCTCTCGATACATCAACTCTCCCCACACCCGGAGGGTTACTTGCTGTCTTATTAGCATCCATTGTAGTTGTGGGTCGTAGGTTCAAAGCTTGTTTCAACACTTACGATAAAGTCTGTTTGAATGTTGACTAAGTTAAGGTACTGAGAGAAACAAATGCAAAAAATATTAAAACACATTAAGTATATGACTATTGTTGATCATGCTGTCAAAGCTTTAATTTTATTTTATTTAAAAATATTCACATATTTCCTTAATCGAGCTTTCTGATATAGTACGAAATTATAAAAAAAAATCCTATGACATTGTTTGTATTATAAGCGACGGTAGCCATCTACCATCAAGTGAACCCTCCGCCAGTTTGACGACAGCAGTACAGACACTCGTAAGTTTTTTTAAACTGTTAAACATTAAAAAAACTTACGATATGTTAGCGCGTTGAAGTTACTCCTATGTAAGTCGATGAATACTTATAAGCTCTGAATTAAACTAAAAGATATATTGTCTTTTTGAAATAAATAAACATTTAGAAGTAAGCAGTAAACAATGACATCATATTATTATTTTTATTAGTGCAATAAATGCTGAAATGCATTTATCGCGTCAGTTTGAGAACAGTTTAATATATATATTAAGAAATCTTACATTAAGATGAGAGATGATGTCGAGAGATCTAATATAAAATATTAATTTTGCAATAAAGACCTTCTTTTGATGTTGGATTAATCTTTAGAAAGTGAAATGTGAAGAGCATCTTTGAAATGCATTATAAATGCAATAGGTAACAATGTGTTAGATAGGCAGATAAGGTTCTGGCTGCCCTGAGACGGAGCCTTACACTGGAGAGCCATACAAGTCGTGCGACCTTGGCACGAAACGCCACAGATAGGGCCATCTATATAATATACCTCTCACCAACTTTCTTAATCATAGACACTAATTCATAGAGGTTAAATTTTCTTAATATTATGTACTGACATTGACATTGACACATAAATGTAAGATATAACTGAAATAAATATCTCAGTATGAGATAGTCTATGACCATGTAGAAATAGAGCATTTTTTTCTAAGGACCATTTTAGAATTATTAAATGCCGTATCAATATATTAATATAAATAAAATTTAAATGTCTGTTTATAATGTGAAAATAACTGCTTTTTATTAAATATATAAAATCTGTTTGTTCCGACTAATTTTCGAAACAATTATTCAGTTTTTATTTTAGAAAAATAAAAAATAAAATATGAAGCGTCCTAGCTACCTAGTTCATAGACTAAAAACCAGGAATCTAGTAAGACTATATAAAAAAATTGTTTCATTGCGTTAATATTTATTGATTAGGATTTAGGATGTACAATATATCCATAAATTACAATCACCTTGAATAAAAAAAGAAATTTTGGAAATTCTCAAGGGTTTATAATTTTTCTGATATGTTTATGATAAGTTTCATCAAAATCCTTTTTGGTTGTGAACTAGACATGTAATCTGTCTTATTTAATATAATTTTAAAATTACTTTTGCCTACGGCGAATGTGTTAAAGAAATGTTTTAAAAAAATAATATATCTGTTTTTTTTTAAACTATTGAATAAAAATTATTTATTTTATTTAAAAAATAAATAAAACATAGGTTAAAGTTGACCAATGTTAAGTTAAAAGCAAAGTTTTATTCGCATACATATAAATTTACTTTTTAAACGAGTGAACTTAATATAAAATAACTATGTGTATAGACAAAAAAGTTAAACAAGCACTATAGATCTAGGCCTTAGACTGTGCGTTGTAATGTGACAAAGTCAAAAATTAGCGAAGAGCATATTTGGCAGATCCCCCTTTCTCGTCAACACCCCACCGAGTCAGCAACGCTGCGCAGACGACCAACTTAGTTCAGTCTTCACCGGCGATCCTACGCCGTGGGCACATCTTCAAACGCGCCCCGATCTCTAACAAACTCGGTATTTTTTTAATTTTTTTTTAAATTTTCACAGTTTAAAAAATTTGTATTTTAAAACTGCTTTTTTTTAAAAAAAAAAACAATAAAACATTTTTTCCTGTTGTATCATTACATAGAGTTACGTATTAAATTGTTAACAACTCGACGACCTTTGACCGACTTTTCCATGAATTTTTTGGCGGCATTTTCGGCCGCTATATAGTTAAAACAATAGTCAAAAGTTTAATTGTAATTTTTTTTTTTCACATAGCAGTTTACAAACATTGCTTTGTCAAATATCTAACAATGTCCGACCAGTTGGTAGGCGGGCCTAATTACGCGCGATATTTGCGTAATTCGAGACTCGGAGACGGCGTGAGAAAGATTGTTACTCTCAGTACAAACTATTACATGGTTTGAGGTTTTTTTTGCCGGATTAGTGTTGTACCCTATTATACAATGTATAGGAACTTAGTAGACGCGTGTGTCTCCTAATGACACGTTACTAGCATTAACATACTTTGCTTAGAATGTCGCTTCATTGCGTCAATTTATTTTTTAATAGTTTAATAATTTTAGCAGTTTGAAAGTACAAATTAACAAGTGTATTTTTTGTGATTAGTGTTAAGGGACTGTTGGTGTATTTCGTCTGTGTTGTCAACATTTTAAATTGGTAAGTTTAGAAATATATAATTATTTATTATGCATCAAATAAGTTAGTAATAAAAAATATTACCTATTAGATGAATATGTTGCATCAAAAGAAATAGTACTAGTAAACCGATCTAATTTATTATTAATAATGAAATTAAAATTGATTTGTTAAAAATATATACAACACCTATATAAATTACGGTAAATATTTAAGGGATACAGAAATTATTACAATTTAACTTTCTGATATAAATTTCTACAGGAAATTTTAGGCTTATTAAAAAAAAAAATCAAATATATTTTTATTTTTTATTAATTCTGAAAACGTACTAGAATGACGAAGAAAATATTGATATGATTATTAAAAAAAAAAAACACTCATGGAAGATGTAATTTTAATATAAAAAAAATAATTTTATTATTTATTAATATTAAGAATTTAATTTAATAATAAAATATAATAAATACAATAATAATAATAATAATTATTATTATTATTTATCTTGCATGAAAGTATTTCAGTTAATTTTTCAATAAACCGGAAATAAGGCCACATTTTTAATAAGTAGTCAGCGACATTAAAGCATCCTTGATGCAATGTTTACGTTGCATCGCACACACTAGGAGTAACTTTTACAACAAATTTAAACGGTCAATCAAAAGTCGACTTTAAAGTTATGGCGCAGAGCGTAAAATCCTACAACATGTTCTCGTATTTATTAAGAACATTCACTTGCACTCGCCACTGACTGACCTCTACAATTTTTTCTAGTATATTTCAATGAATCGAATTTAATGAATTCCTTAATAGAGGAAATTTATAAATGATATATTTTTTGGATACGTGTAATGAGTAAAAGTTATTAATCTTGTCCCATTGAATTTGTAAGTATTGATTTCATGGTTTTTCCTTTCATTTAATTGATCCTATCGATTGATGTAATAAAAGAATAGAATGTTTATTTTTTTTTTGGATTTTTAGTCTGTTCAAATTTCGGGTGTAGCAAGTGTATTTTAAAAATACTTTAAATGCAATTTTGCTTTTTTTAAATAATGAAGGAATGTTTCCTCTGAGCAAAATTTGAGGTGCAGTTAAAAAATTTATATTAGAGGTTAAAAATATTTAAAAAAAAAGTCCACTGTCATAAATTGACAGTATAGTATACACTCTTAAAGAAGATTACAGTGAAATAACAGCACATATGCTTTTTGTAGGGATAAGAGGTGCCAAAGCCCATATTCAAAGAAGAGACAACTAATTGTCCTGTACTTGATATCAGATTCGACAAATCTGATCTACTGGTGCTTCTCAAGTATTGACAGTCTGTCTGTCAACCTTTATCATTAAAAAGTAAAAGCGTGAAATCTTAATTTTTTATTAATTATTTTCTACTTATTATCCGCTCACGCAACTTAGCGTATTCAAACATTTCATAGAGATCAGCGTACGAACGTTGTGGTCATTGACATTGAGTGAAACGGATTTTTCAACAATAATTCTTCTCTGAGATAATGTTGATAAGTGATATATATACGAGACATAGGTATTTCGTGATTCATTTGACAAAACGAATACCTGTTTTTTTATAATTGTTTGCAATTATTCTTTGTACACTGATGATTTTATTTTTACAAAATCATGAAGATTGTTTAAAGTAAGATAGAAGAACTTAAGTACATATATTGCAATGCCTGCCGTGAGAAATAATTTAAAAAAATACATTATTAAAAATACTATCTCGAGTATATTATATATTTGCTATCCCGAATAGCAGAATAACTATTAAAACTTTTCGTGAATATCTTTCACGAAAAAAATATATGAAGAAAATTCATTTTCTCATACATTTTGTATGAAACGGGTTTTTATTCTCCGTGAGGCATTACGAAGTTTCTATATATTACTAGCTGACCCGGCAAACGTTGTTTTGCAAAAAAAAAGTGATGGGGGGGGGCATATCCTTATCGCGGATATAAAAAATAGTTTGCGACCTATTCTCAGACCTACAGAATATACACAAAAAAATTTCATAAAAATCAATCAAGCCGTTTCGGAGGAGTTTGTGACACAAGAGTTGTGACACAAGAATTTTATATACTTATATAGATTGTAAAATAATAAAAAAAATGTAGATGGACAAACTTCTTAAAAATAATGTATTGTGTACCTTATACGTTATTATTTTATTACTATTGAATCAAATCAGCTTCAAATAATAGAATCGCAAAGCTTTGCGATTTTCTTTGAATATACATACTATTAAATGTTAATATGAAACTAAAACTATTACACCGATATTAACAAATGACACATTATTGAACTTTCAATGAAAGCCACACACAATTTGTGTGTGTACATTAAATGGCACATGGGTCATAGTTTGTAGAAATACATCAAAATTCCACAATTGTCACGCTACGAGTATCACTGTTTATCGGAAACGCGTAACCCATCATCAAATGCCGTTGCGTAACTAGACGCACTCACTCTTGTATATAATATATATAAATGAATGTTATATTATATAATTTATTGCATTTTATTCTTACATACATTATAAATAAATTATTTTATAAGTTGTTGATGGGTTCCTATTTCTTTGCAGTTAATATGTTTTTCTTTGAATATGTATTTTTTTAAGTTAAGACAGATAGGCTGACAGTCGTATCTATTTGATGGTAGTTGGCTACCGTCGCCTATAAAACAAGCAACGCTATAGGTGATTAATTAAGGATAAGGGACAGGCGACATTTTTAAAGAAGAGATAATTTTTTATTTGATTTGTATAACTCAAAAAGAAGCCAAAAAATGTAGCTATTCTTTATCTGACAGACTTTACTTAAAATAACTTATGTAACTATTGAAATACACTTATTTATTATTTCTTACTACATTCCTTAATACTTGGCATGAACTCAAGAAGGTTTATTCAAATTAATAGGTATTGCCAACATCACATACACGATATTAAAGGTGTTAGGTAATGCCTGCTTAAAGTTAAGAGCACGCTTGGATGTTTACAAAATCATTAGTTGACCCGATGTGATTATAAAAATTTAAACTAATTGGATACCCTTTGAAATTATTAAGTTTTCGAATTTATTTAAGAATTTTCATATTTATATTCGCATAAAAGTCATATGAAAATGAAACTAACACATGCTCGTATTGACAATTATATGTATTTACCTTTGTCAATACATATAACATAGGTACTATTAGTGAAATGCCCTCGGCTTCGCACGGAGTTGAATTTTTCACAAATCCTTTCTTAGCGGCTGCTTAGAGTTATAAAACCAGTTAAAAACCCCATGTTTTCATATTTCAGCTTTACTTAGTTTTTGATTAAGTTTTAGACGTAATTTTTAGACTGTGTGTAGGTAGCCAGTCAGGACAAACAATTTTATAAGTATAAATAGATAACTTTAACATAAATATTTATTAATTAGAAGATTTCAGCTCGTAATCACATATTTAACTTTAAATTAAAAATCTCTTGTCATTATATTGGTCAAGACCTCACTTTTCTTTAAAAATTGCAACGACTACATTTAGTAATTTTGTAATGACATATAACATAGTAAAATATTATTCGATTAGCTTGCATGGTGTAGCGTTGTATGAAATATTGTGTTGCGATATCTTTTTAGTGAACCTTAAGTGCCCGACGCTGTGGTACAAGTCAAAAGCGGGAGGAGTTTATTATTAACTAGATAAACATGACAAGAAATTTTGTGAAATTCCAAAATAAAAACTTTTGAATTATTAGATACTTTAAATTAATACAAAGACTCTTTTCAGATAAATAAACATATTCAGTATGTCATCGAAATACATATAAAATCGAACGCCTTATCTGTCACATTAACATGCTACACTAAAAATGGCCTTTACTTCACACTAGTTACAGTCACAGTTAGTTACCATTTAATACTAAATTACATATTATGTTGCTGTGACATACATATGTATGACATACTCGTAGTGTCTATTTTTAAAAGAACAATTTAAATTTTTGCTAGAAAATCATGTAGATATTTTATTACTATTTCATAAAAGTAATTGTTAACACTTAATTCCTGTTAATTGTTATTTATAAAAATTTGTATAAAGTTATAATAACTTATGATTTTTTTTTTCTTAATTTTTTTTTATATATCTTTATTACAAGTGACACGGTAATAAAGAAATAAAAATATTAACTTTTATTGTTACGTTGTAGCGTATCGCGACAGACAAACCGCGATCTCCGAATACTTGCACCAAACATCTGTGATGATATATTTTGCAATAATTATGTTTATTTAGTGCCATTATCTAGTGGCGGTGTAACCTTTGGCGAAATTGCCGTTTTGCCGTTTTTTGTCTAATGATTATTGCATGACCATTTTTAACCTCTTAAAACAATAGTAGCTTAGAAAGGGCCCTGACCATTTAACACCTACCTAGAAGTTACCATCTAGATGGTCTAGATGGTTCTAGACGTCTGTTTTAGTTTTATAGTTCTTGATAATTAGGGAGAACATCAAATTACATATACGTAAGTAGGTTTAGTACGATTCAAAAATAAGTATTTTATGTGTATTCAATATATACATCCATGGTAGCGTAATTTTTTTAAGCGGCCAAGGAACTTTTTAAATTAAGAAGAAACAAAATGTACTTTGCCGTTGGCGATCTAACTGTATTTTCTTATTAGTGATTTATTTTAAAAGCATTTAATGCAAAAAATACTGCAAATGTGTCAAAATCTTTTAGTCTAAATGGATGATTTTGCATTATTTTATGTAAAGATCGTCAGACAGGCAGACTGTCCATTTGATGGTAGGTGGCTACCATCGCCTTTAAGACAAGAAAATCAAAAGTGCGCGAATATCAAAAGATGTTATATATTTATTTATTTTAAAATACAAATACATACAGTGTTACTACCTACATTGCCAATTACAGGGTTACATTGTGTAGGACTTAAATAGACTTTAAATAGATTACCTAAGTTAATTACTAATTATTAATTCTAAACCACGGGGAAGGGATCTGAAGGGGGGTATGAACAATTTGTGTGTGTGTTTGTGTTGGTGCGTGAGTGAGTGTGGTGGTTCTATTTATTTCTCCTTCAGTGTATTCACGACACTGCACTTAAAAGATATTTTTGGGAGGTGAAAAATGTCCAATTGTGTAAACTTATCATTGTAAGTTGTGGCAATCTATGGTAAAGTATGGTATGTGGAACAATTTTGTCTTATATACACTATATACATATTATAAAACATAATTGTTGTTTTTGTCAGTGTTTTGTTTTTGTCAAAAAGCAATAAACGAGGAAGGTTTATGTGCATATAATTAACCCAAAAATGAATGCATCCGTTTTAAGTCGATGGCGGGTCATCAAGTTATGTTCCTACATATAAATTTTATTAGACGCGTATAAATAACGTTGAAAACGAAATACTCTGTGAATGCGAACGACTGCACTTTAAAATTGGAACTAGGGAAAGGACGATACCTTGTGTCACAGAGTAGCCTATGTAATTTAGATATAGAGTAAATAAAAAGCATTTAATATAAATTGTATTACTAATATAGATAATAAATAATTAAAATAAATAAGAATATACGCGTGTTATCGGCCAGGCAGTGAATGTGCGTAGAAGTTAGAAGTCTCTTAAACAATTAGGTCTTATAAATTGGCCATACTGACCTGTAGGCTGATCTTGGCCTCAAGAAAGCGGCCATTAGTCCTCAAGAGAGGAACAATTGTGGTAGCGCTCAATTTAAAGGACTATGTCAAATAAAAGACGTCTAATTGCTAAACAGGATTTGTTTCTTTAAGTTTATACAACTTATAATATGTTAGGTGTGTTAGGATAAAAGTATAATAGTGTGGTAAATTTAAATAAAATAAACTTAATAAAAAAACGTATAAACGTGTAAGTATTGTCAAACAATAACTGTCGTATTTAAATTAAGTGAGCCATTTTTCTTTTCCATAACAAACCAAAAAATATAAGAATAAAATAACTTCAAAATCAAATAAAAATAAATGCATTCGTTGCGAAGTCGGGAGACGGCCGCTAGTAAAATATAAAAGCAAAAATAAATAAGCTGTTACTATGTATACATGTATATTTGACAAATATATATGTAAAAAAATTAAAAGAAAATTAATAACTTAAATAAATATACTTAAACTATAATAATAACCAATTGCTGTTGAGTGTCAAGCCACGTGACAGCGCATCCGTATACTATGCAATTTACAATTTGCAATACCAACAGTAAAGAAAAGTGAACGTTGCAAATGATGCCTTATGCTCTTAAAATTAAAGTTCACAAAATCGAAACACAATTTTCTTTGACCTTTCATGATTGGCCTCGCCATTTCGTGAATTACCTGTTAACAAATTGGTTTAAGTCTCGGCGAAAATCACATATGAAATGGTGCTTCAATTACAGTGAAATTATCGATAGTTTCATTTGTGTTATTATATTTTTTTATGCAACATAGCAGCGTTTGAAATTTTAGACAGGCTGACGGTTCACTTGATGGTAAGTGGCTACCGTCACCTATAACATAAGCAACGCTACAGGTGCTGCAAGTGCGTTGTAGACCATAGTAGGATTGAGAAGAGATGTTTTGGTCTCCTGTAACGGTGTGGTTACTGCCGCCAGACGGGCTGCCCAAAGCAGTGCGAAACGCAGTGTGGCCTGCCACTACTCAAATCCACCAAGCCAACTGTGAAAAGTTCATTTATTGCCGGAAATCGAACCAGAGATTCAAAAAAATTTGAATTTTTTTGTTAGTGGCCAGTTAATTGTTCTCTGTTAACATTCATTACTCTGTGGCGTACTAACCGTAGCTCGGTTGTGGAAGGTCACGGCAAAACGACCCATTCGAACTGTACCACGTCCGACCACTTTCGATATGGCCAATAATAGCCATCTCAATTTATACGCTTTATTTGTAGAATGTGCTCTTCATTTTATGCAATCGATGTGTTTAATCTGTTCTTACATTATATTATAATAGTTGGGCGTGTGACGAAATAGTATTTGTCATTATGTTTGTGTAGATGTTTTTTAATATTGAGCTTAAATTTGTAATCAAATTTAAATATCTCTCTTCCCCTACCTACAACTTATCCTTACAGTAATCTAGTTCAGTTAGAAGTTCTCTAACTGAACTAGATAATCTAGTTAAATTATCAGTTAGAAAGTTTACTATACTAATATTATAAATGCGAAATTATGTTTGTATTTATGGATGTTTGTAACTCTTTCACGCAAAAACTACTGAACTGATCACCATGAAATTTTGCATACACGTTGTCTGGGACACCAAAAGGACATAGGATACCTTTCATCGTTCAACGCGAACGAAGTCGCGGGCACCAGCTAGTATATAATAAAACCTAATAGCATCCGTGCGTAGCCGCTAGTATATTACAAAATGAAGTCGCTGTCCGCTTCCGTCTGTTTCTTTGCTAACTACTTCTAAACCAGCTAACGGATTTTGATACGATTTTCGCTAATGGAAAGAGCGATAAACGAAGTAGGTTTGTTACATAATTTATAGAAATAAAGTCGCTAATAATTTGTAATTTTGCAATAATTAATACCCATATTAAATTACAAATTACAAGCAAAATATAGAAGAATTAAGAATTACAAAACGCAACTATATATTTGCTATTATAAATTAAAATCGTTCTTCTATATATATATTTTTCTATTTTATAATCAGATTAACATAAATGATAGCTTAATGAAACCTGACTTGGATCAGAGTTAAACTCAGAAAGCAAAACGCACCGGTCGCCTTGTCGTCCCAATCAGTAAAAGTCAAGGTTCACCTTTCAATTTGTTGGGATAATTTTAAAAAATTGTTGGGATAAATATTGTTGTTGGGATGTTTGATTCTTACTATAGAAACCCTTAGTGAAAAGTGTATCAAAATCGGTTGGCTGATTTAGACGAAGTTAGCGGAGAAACAGCGACTTTGTTTTATAATATTACTAAGTTGACCCGGCGAACTTCGTACCGCTTCAGAATAAAAACCCTATTTATTTTTTTTATTTTTTATTAGAGATGGATTTGCTCTTGACCAACATCCAGCTGTGTAGCGAAGGTGAGGCCTATGTTGGAGCGATCTCATCCAGAAAATGCCTCCAACATTATATTTATACAAAACGTATGAGAAAATAAATTTCATTCACAATTTTGTTTTCGTCAATATTTCAAATGTTTTAATAGTTATTTTGCTATTCGTGGTGGAGACAAATTCTACAAATCTTAGACCATAAATTTTGTTCATATACTTAAAACTATAATAATTCATAATTCAAACTATAATAATACTAGCTGTTTCACACGCGATTTCGCCTGCGTAACTCTATAAAAGATAGTCTATGCTACTCGCTGATAATGTAGCTTTCTATAGGTGAAAGAATTTTCAAAATCGGTCCACTAGATATATATACATTATATAGGCCTAAGCAGTGTGGAAATAATTAGTTGTATAAAACCTGCTAATAGATAAAATTCACATTTCGAAACCATTAATTTTTTAAGTGTACATGATTTAATTATATATGATTAACTTTTGATATATTAAGGCTTAGCTAAGGTTCTATTACGCAAACATAAAGATGTTTGAATCACTATCACGACTTTTTCAATATATATATGTACTTAACTACTTGATCAACATATCGATGGGAATATATTTCATACAATATTACTTTAATAAATTTTTATGTGCAACATAAACTTTAATACCTATAACTAAATATGAATATTATTTATGAATATTTTTGGATAAAAGTTTATTCAAAATACATTTATAAAAGATTTTATTTAGCATATATTTTTTTATTTGCCCATGAATAAATTAAATACTCAATTCCGAATATAATTAATAAAGTGGATATAGAAATTTTTAAAAAAATCACACAAACACTAAACAAATATTAAAATAACGATTCCGTAATAATAATAATAACAAAAAGTAATCTAACTTTTTATTAATTTTACAGATACACAGATAAATAGATACACAGCCACACACGTCAGACTTATAACACCCTGTTTTTACGTCGGGCTTTATAAATGAAGTATGATATCATTTGTGCCAATTTACTCATTTGTGCCTCCGTAAGAGCCAAAAACTATGATAATTTTATTAATAAATAGAAAAGATGAGCGAAAGATTAAAATGCAATTAATTTAATAACTTAATTAAGTTATAATTATCTTTTTAATGTCGAATTATGATGGCAATAAACTTAACTTTCGTTGTAGGTGCGCATCAAATTCTGACTTAGCACGAGTCGTATGTATGCGTTGTAGTGGCGCATGCGCATCGTCACCGGTCACGCAATTTTTTGCTTTCACTTTAATAAAACTCAAATTAATTTCAAATTTTTATAATTTCTATATGCATGTGATATAAAATTTTATTATTGTATGCTGTGTGTTTTGCGTGTATTTTATATGTAAAAATGCAAATTTATAAATATTTAATTAAAAACAGCATGTAAGATTTTTCCTTATAAAATTCAAACTTATACACATATATGGTAGATATTTCTAATGTAAATTTCGTCAGATAGGCTAACGGCTACTTAATGGTTACCGTCGCCTAAAACACAAGCAACGGCACACGAGTAAGTAGTATGTAAGTAGGTATTTAGTCCCGGTTGTAATAACATTGTAATTATTATAATGTTAAGTGACACGCTCTAAAATTTTATGATTATTTATTAATAATTTATTTTATGGTTTAGCATTATGCATAAAATAAATAAATAACAACTAATAGTAAATGCTTTAACTCCTTACGTCTTATAAACGCCCTAAACATCAGATTAATCATTAAGTTAATCAGATGTTTAGGGCGTTTAACCCGCATTTTAGCGATTTTGAACAACAAAATATTATTAAAAGGCTGTTTAAATTTTAAACAGCTGTTTAAAAATAACCGTCTGTTGGTGAACTCGAGCCTTAGTGTCTTAAAGTTTAAATAAAATTTTAACTTGAAAAATGTATCTTAATATCTTTAATGAATACCTGTCTTAAAATTCCTTTTTAATTCCTCCGTAATCTGTAAATATTATTATTATACTGTTAATAAAAAAATTCTGATACTTTATAATATTATAATTGCGTAACCAAATGTTACAAGGTACGCACAGAATCGTTACGATAAATAGGTAACCATTGTGTTTAAATTGACATAGGCAAATCGATATAAAAGTTGACAAGGCAAATGGTTTTAGTCACAATAGGCTATGCACATAAAAACTTCGTATTTAATATGCAATAAATTACATACAGTTATTTTAAAATTGTATATCTATAGAAAAAAAAATAAACAAAAGTTTTGTCTTTCGATATCGCTACTGCAAAAAAATTATAATATAATTAGGTTTTAATATTTTAAGATTATTTCAAGTAAGTATAATAATAATTTGTCACAAATTTTATAAAGTGCTAGTTACTATAATATGTCTATTTTGTAATACTATAAAAAACGTTATTATTGTAGCCTAGGAGTGCTTCATAATATTTTTCTAAGTATATATTGAGTGCCCTTTTTGAGTGCATTCGTAATATCTACAGCATGCTATGAATACTGTGGATATTTATAGTTAAAATCGCATCAAAATATATACCGTTAATAAATCTAATTGGCTCCTACCACTTGATACTTTTATCTCCTTTTAAATTCATAGGAATATTCCTGGATACTTCTTTTTCCTATTCTATTCATCTGGTAGATAGACAGACAGATATGCATAGCGTCTTTGTTTTATACCATCAGCTAGTTTTACGGACTGACAAACACGAATATGTAAGTATAGAAACGGAATTCGTTTGTGCAGACATGTTACGACGTCAGTGTCGTCTCTGATTTATCGGGCATCGGGTAAAGGTCTTAGAAAGGTCGTATGGTGTCGTAACATTCTTATTGTCTAACTGGTAAGGGTGAAATGTGTCTTCTTGTACATCACGAAACGGATAAGGGTGATGTAACATATTCGCGGTTTCTTTTGTTTTGTAATAATCTCCAAAAGGAAGTGTTAATTTTTAAATTATTAAAAATTATTTTTTATTAATATTAAGATTATAATAATAACACGTCCTATAGTTACAACGGTAAAGATGCCAGGCTTTATAACTCATATATTTTCATTTTTCTATAGGTATTCCTTCTTTGAAATGTTGCTTATTTATAATAATAAGCTGCTGTGCTTTTCCATTTTAAATTATTTTTGATGTCTAAAAATAATTTTACTTGTTATAAATGAATATTAAAATATTTTTTTGATTGTTAAAGTTTATGTTAGTAAAAAGTTACATTGCACAGTACTTAATATATAGTTAAATAATAGTTATATATAATATTTCATTTAGCTATTTAATTTACTGTTTTTTAGAAAAAAAACATACATCAAGCACTCTTTGTGTGCCTATGTCTTGGTACCAAGAAGGCTATGGTAAAACTATTGAGAATGTGAAAACTCTGTCCATTTAAGTGCTATATTAATAAGAATTCTCATGCTCCCATTTTTAAGTGCACTTATATAAATAATAATAACTTAGTAAGTATTAATGATGCCTTCTCAGATGAGTTGTTGTGAAACCACGCGCCAAACATAATTCAAACTAGCATAGAACATTTACCATATTAAACTCATTTTGCACGTTACGTATGAAGATTAATTTATGAATCTAAATAATTATAATATAATTACTAGCTGACGAGGCATACGTTGTTTTGCAAGAAAAAAAATTTGGGGTGGGCCACCCTTATCACTTAGGGGTATAAAAAATTGTTTACAACCTATTTTAAGACCTACCGAATATACACAAAAATTTTTATAAAAATTGGTCAAGCCGTTTCGGAGGAGTTTGGTTACAAACACTGTGACATGAGAATTTTATATACATAGACTAGCTACACGCTCCCGGCTTCTCACTGGTACAAAAAAAAACTATTCTATCTTTTAAGTTGGACCAAATTACACATAGTTACAAAATTTTATCAAAATCAGTTCAGTAGTTTAGTAGTTTATCGCGCATAAACATGTGACACATAAGTTATATACAGTGTGGAAAAATAAGTCGGGCCCTGGAGGGAAACTACCTTAAATCCTTAAGTTGGCTCTATTTTACATAAAGGAGACATTCCTTTATTTTTAAAAAGAAACAAAACTGCATTCAAAGATTTTCTCGCTTGCCTCGCCCGGGACTCGAACCAGCTAAAATTAAAAAAAACTAACACTCGCTATTTTATTATACTAATCAATATGATTATTACAAAATTTTTCTAACAAACCTTCTATGTAATGGGGTTCCTAAACCATTCTTAAGAATATGATGAAACTTCATTGGGTAAACTGTGACAGAACTGAATTGTTAAACTGTGACAGAACTACAAACTAACTGGTAGTGTGTACATACATATTAATTTATTAATGACATTTATTAGTAAGTATATTTGAATAAATTATCGAATTAAATATGACCAATAAATCACCACGTAATTTCTTATTTATTGCTATGTGAACATAATGACTAATAGCCACTTGCCTAATCTAGTTTTATTTTAAATACCAACCAGTCTAGTTAGACTAGATATACCTACATAATACTCAAAATGTTTAATGACTACAATTGACATTATGAACATTATAAAATTGAAATGCTTGATAGAGCAAAAACTTGATTTGTCAAGTTCACAACATGGTAATTTGATCGTAAGAGCCTTTCACACTGTGTTATTTCATAATTTGGGTCAATTATAACTACAAGTAGAATGTTATATGCAGAATAATGTATTGTTTATGTTAAGATCGACAGACAGGTTGACAGTATATGAAGATAGGTGGCTACCGTCGCCTATAACATAAACAACGTCACAGGTGCTGCAAGTGCGCTGCCATACATATTAGAATTACGGATCTTTACTCACTCACTGAAATACAACAGCACTTATGCTGTTATTTCACGGTGGTGTTCTGTAAGGGGCTGCAAAATTTATGATTGCGAATTAAAAGTAGGTACCCTGCTAATATTAAAACACCCAGACCAGAGCCAACTTTGCCAACCTGCCAAGAATAGAACCATAATCAATTGACCAATGATCTAGTCAAAAATCTGAAGAAAAAAATCGTTATCAAATTAAGTTTCATTTGACCCTATTTCAAAACGAGGTCAAAATGTTATATTATATTTTTAAAATATAATCTACACTTATATATTAATTTATTAATATATTAATATTTATATAAGTATTCATATTAATTTAATAAATATTCTAAAGTATTTACAAGTTATATATAATGTGTACCTTGAGTCATTTAAGCAAGGTTCCAAGGATGCAGGCGGCATTGCCTCGTTGTATAGAAAGGTGAACTTGCTCACCGAGATAATGGCCACACATTGTACGTTATGTACTTAGGTGGTTAAGTATATCAACTAAATCGGAAAACATCACGAAAATACATCAAATATCTGTTAAATGGCAATATATATATTGCCATTTAACTGATGGTGAAATAGACCTTTTGATCCAGTGGTGTCAATCTGTTGGTATTATATATTAATGTCCACATAATACTTTTGGAGAATTTTTTCTTAATTGTGGTTCAGTAAAATGTTATTTACAAATACCTATATTCTAATTGGAGCTTAAATGTATTTCTTTAATTTATAATAATAAATAATCAAACATTATGCTATGAACAATTTTTACAAGATATTGATTTCAGTAAATCAATTAATAACTATTAATATTTATTTGGGACTTTAGTCCACAGTGTTTTAGTAACATTTACAAATTTATAACTATAAATAAGTTAAACTAATCATGTCAACGAGCTTTAAGTACGACATTGATATGGACATAATCTACAACTTATATAAAAAATTTTCATTATAAGCATAGGTATATTGTGGATACATTTTAAATTTATACAATAGAACAAAAACGTGATGTGTGTTACTTGGAGAGGGCAGCGTATCGCTTCATCCATAACCAATGGTTGCCCAACTGAGAAAGTTCAAGGACGCGATTTAGTCCGCGTCAAAGCATGCGTCAGCAAAAAAGACTAATTCATATATATTTTTTAATACGTCACTTATTACGGATATTCAATCGCTTTTGACATTTTCAAGATTGAAACCAATGAATCGTCAATTGTACTACTTAAGTAATTTTATGTGATAAAATGCTTTGCCTCACTTTAAAAAAAATAGTCTCGTTTTTTTCGCAGGTCGTTCTTTTTAGAAATTTTTAAAATTATTATGATGCAGGCAACTCTATCTATGATAGAATATTTAAGGAAAGATGACGAGCTGACTAGTTTATGAGTGAGATACGGTGTGAGATACAGCGTTCAATTCGAATTCAGAAAATTCGCTATAAAAACTGTAACCAATTTAAATTTCGTGTCTTTTTTGCTGATTGTACAATAAGCCGTTCTCGCAGTAGCCACTATACGTTCATACGTATACATCACAATGATTATACCCTTCATTCATTGCATATTACAAAGGCCATCTTCCCATCGATAAAACCAATAGATGGACAGTATTTTAAGATAGCATTATTAGCAGAAAGAAATCGCAAAATGAAATGACTCATCTCTTACAATGTAGAAATTAAAATTTTTATTCAACTACACATATTCACACTAATAATAATAATTAATGTCGTGGCAACGGAGCGTATGTATTAGTGCGAAAGGGGAAATCATTAAATATTTTATTTTTTCGGGGCAACAAAGCATAAAATATGAATTAGCGTCAAATGGGAATAAATTCCGTGGCAACCGAGCAAAAGCCCTTGTATCAGTTGTATAATATAAAATTATTTTTTAAATTATTTTTGAGAGAACACAAACTATTTTTGAGTACAATTTTATGCTGGGGGGGGGGGTATAGTTTTATGCTATCATCATCTTCATCATCTTCTTCTTCTCCTAGTGCCATCTCCTATCATCATAGCTATCCTAATCCTCGAGACAGTGATCTAATACTTTGGCCATACAATTCGCGAAGATTGAGTCATGAAGTACTTCGCGCATGATATGTCCAAAGTATTCATCTATATCCAAAACATCTAGAGGTACAATGATTTATTTATTTATTTTACTCAATTATTTATTTATTTATTTTCATTTTGCGCTTACCTAGCTGAATTTATTTATTGCAAATTCATTTAAAGTTCCGTTGTGACTTTTAAAGAAAGATGTACTACATGATCTGTTACCGTAATCCTTGACATTCAATGTAATACGTAGGAACACGACACGACTGTCGCTCACAAAGAAACGAGTGGATGTTATTTAACACGATCATATTATTGAGATGACAAATTGGCCTTCTCGTCGTTTCCTTATTTTCCTCGATGTATTTAAACTAGCTGTTGTACGCGAACTCGTCCGCGTAACTTTATAAAATATAGCCTATGTTATTCGCTGATAATATAGCTTTCTATGGGTGAAAGAATTTTTGAAATTGGTCGAGTAGTTTTTTAAGCTTATTCATATAAAAATATGTGTATTGTCTCAAAGTTTATAATTGCTTCAAGAAATAAATCTACGAATATTTCTTCAGAAAAAAAAATAGCTTTTTCCAGAAACTTCATATAAAAATATTGTTCTATCGAAAATTAAATAAATAATTGCAATGTGTTATACAATTAAGTTGTATACAGTTTGGGTGCGCGGCTGTGCGCACACGCATCACGCTAAGTTATATAAGGTGCACAATTAAAATGGCTGCCGTGAGAACACCACCATTGTTGGGACGTCTAGGAATGGGGACGGTGAGATTATCTCCACAAACTGTGTATTAAATAGCATCACAGACTCCTGTCTCGCTTATATTGAGCAATTTTTATATTTTATAACCCAGTGACGTTCCACCCACCTTCTAATCAAAGTTGACAATGCCTAAATAGTTAGGATTTTAACAAAGACCTTTATATAGCAAAAATCTTTATTTCGTGCCAATACTGAGACATCCATTTCCTTTACAAGCGTACTTAGAATTAAAATTCCAAAAAAATAACGCCTGATATGAGCAACTAGTTTGTGCCCGCAACTTCGTACGCGCTGTGGTTCGTTTTTTTGAAAATAATACATCTAACATTTATCATATATATAGGGCGTCCCAAGACTATGCGACATGAAGGGAAAGTACCTTAAATATTTTTCTGAAAGAAGACTTTATGTTATTTTTAAAAGTTAGAAAAACTGCATTCAAAGATTTTCTAAAAATTACTTGCTTCGTCTGGGAATAGAACCGACTTAAATTTAAAAAAAAAAATATCACCCATATTTTTATGATGCCAATCGAAAGAATGGACAAAAAATAATAATTCTTCTCAAGTAACATAGTATCTTAAAAGAAAGGATAACGTAAAATGTTTGATTCAAATTTCAAGAATATTATTTATTGCCGACGAAGCAAGTAATAACCACATTCAAATCGACTAAGCCCTTTCTGAGATTAGCGTGCATAAACGCACAGACATACAAATTGTTTATTTTTTTAATATATTTAATGTACAGTCACGACTCGTTTATGATTTTATTTATAAAATAAAGTAAATCGCTCTCCGAGTCTGTCTGTTTTCTCCTCCTAAACTACCCAAAGGATATTGATACGATTCTTATTGTGGAAGGAGCTATAAACGAGGAAGGAAAAGACGGGTTACAATTATAATATTACAGCGTTGACTTCACTAAAATGTGCAACCTTTATTTTTTTATAGTGTAGGATACCATAAGATGGTCTCTCACGATCAAATGTCAGAATCGTGTGACTTTGTTCTAAGACGCATAATGGTAATCGATTGGTTGCATCCGATGTCAAGGATCCAATTCTGAGGCTAATGGATAACATCTGCTTTTAAAACACTCGCACTTTGGAATGTCCTGAAGCAATTCAAAATTTAATTTTATTTACTCTGTTAGAAGATTGCTCGTTAGTTAGTATAAATTGATATAAATTTATTTCTAAATATTACTATTATGAAAATATTTTATTGCCTCTGTCGACCAACTGTCTCTGGTTTTTTACAGAGAACTGGTTCAGGGAGTTGACGGCCAACTTTCAGGACTGAACAGGCATTCAGGGAGAAGAAAAAGAAATAAACAAAATGCATAGAAAATAATAGATAATAGAATTTAAAATTTGTTTACTAATTTTAACAACACTCACAGAATTTGTTAAAAAGTATTTACTTGGTTTTACTATAATAAATAACCTCTCAATAGATTGGATGTTAACGAATATGTAGACATGTTTAATTGGCCATTGTCTACAACGAAAATAACTTAATGTTTCAGTAATATTTGCCTGTGCATATATATATTTTTTAAATCTAACATTAGCGTATTATCTAAATTACTTAATTACTTGCAAACGGTATTGTGTTTAGTGGCCCCGCGTGCGGAGCAGTGGCGATGGCGACAAGGTGGCCAAAGGTCGGCTGGTGAGAATTGGCGCTTTGTTTCCAACCAACTCGCTTTTTATTTATATGACAGTTATTAAGTGTCAAGGCATTAATGTACTCGTTAATGAACAGCCTTTAAGTTATATTACACTCATACGAGTATTATGAATGTAAATGTATATAAACTATTTATAAAATAGTTTGTACTGACTGTCTATCAAATTACTGCCAAGTCTAGAAAGCTGAAATTTACATGTTTATTTTATAATGAAAGCATCCGGTAAGAAATTTTTTTCGAAAACTTCAACTCAGTGCGAAGTCGGGGCCAAATTGACAGTTTTATCATAAATGAACTTAATTTTTTTTTCTTAGCGCTCTGTCTCAAGGGTCCCGGATTCGATTCCAGTCGTCCAATTTTGGAAATAAACTTTTCAAAGTTCTGGCAAGTAATGATAGGTCACACTGCGGTTTACAGTCATTTGGGCAGTCCCCTTACAGAAGACCACCGTGAAATATGTTTGTCTGTGAGTGAGTTAGGGACCTGGTACTCCCCATCCTATCCTACCCTTACCCTTAATCATACTAAAAGTCGGCAGCGCACTTCCGGCACTTCTGACTTTGCTAGGCACGATGGCCTCCTACCATCTATTACACAGTCAGCTTGTCTGACGACCTTAACAGAAAAAGGATCCCACAAAAACATAGGTATTCTTATTCCCAGGTGGTTTTCTGTAAGGAAGAAGTTACTGCCGCCACGCCGCTGCCACTTTAGGTGCAGAGCCTGGCACATAGACGAAAAATTGTCAGTCTATGTGTCTTTTATAAGATGTACTTCGGAGAGTGTGCTCAGGAGCTGCATGAACTCATACCGCCTTCCCCTTTCTTCCATCGGACATACAGACGTACAAATGGTTACCATCCTCATCAAGTCGATATCCCCCTATTTCAGAGCAAGCGCTTTAAAACATCTTTTATAATGCGCACTGCCAAAGGTTTGGAACTTCTGAGCTCATATAACCCAAATCTTTTCAAAGTTCGAGTGAATAGGCATCTTCTGGGTTGAGAATGAGGGTCGCTCCATCTTAGGCCTCATCCTTGCTACACAGTTGATTGTTGGTCAAGAGCAAACCCATCCTTTATAAAAAAAAAATGATTGCGCAATACAATCTTGCTTAAAAGTTTATATTTCAAATTTTAGAAAAAGCATAGTACCTACTTTCAAATTGAAACATATAACGATTATCGATGTTAAGAGGCATTTAGTTTTTGAATTGCAAGAGCGATCGACCCGAAATAGAAGAAATGATATTACGTCTGCACAAAGCAATTTGTCGGACGCAATTTCTTATAAGTACGTAAGTACTTTGTTCTCTTTTTAACATCGCCATATCCGATGTTACATAAAGATGAGCCTTGCTTGTACTTTCAAAATAGAAAGGATATAATAACGCAGAACTCATCAATAGTCACAGATGAACCGCAAGTTAAAAGCTGAAAACGATTCTTTACGAGTAACTTTCAAACTTCAGAATCTTTGGTAAAGTGTCAATCATTTTAATATATGTGACAGCTGTCAAAAATGGGTGTAAGTGGAAAATACTTTAATTGAATAATTCTTTCTTCTTGAATGATTTTTCAATTTTATAAATACTTATTTTTCAATTTTATAAATACTTATTTTTCAATTTTATAAATACTTATTATTGGTTTTTAAACTATTTTAAATGCAAGTTACTGATCATTAAATCAATTTATATTTTTATAATAATATTAATCGGTTGTTGCTTTACCCAATGTTTGCTTTCAAATTTCTAAATCCAACTTTGTAAACTTTTAAATTAAAATATTTTAGAGTTTATGTGTTTTTAAATAATATGTATATATATGTTCCATTGTCATGTGCGTATATATCCTATAGTTTATTTAATAAACATTTCACTTTTCAATAATTTCATTAAACATTTCACTTTTAAATACATACTTTAAATAGTTTTATATAATTCTCTCAGCTAAGTCATCGTAAACGTTTATAGTTATTTTTAAATATACCATTTTTCCAGTGATTCTCTAATCCTATTTTTGTATTGTGAACAATTATTTCATTACATGTAAAATTATTTGTAAAAGTCAAATGTCTTCTGAATTGGACTACACACTAATGGTAACGTGTCGTGAGCAATAGTCCGATGTCGTTCTTAGCCATAATTTGTATTGATGTGGCTTTCTTTCGTCTATTGTGTGTTCCCGAACGATTAGAAATTTAATTTTATCATATAATTACTTGTACTGTTTGATGACTAATCACTCTACCATTGTGGTCGTTGCCATCAATAAAATTGCTGTTTCAATACGTAAAAAGACAGTTATTTCATTATTACCTACTTTATATGAGATATTATTATTTTTATATTAATTCCACTCAATTTGTAGGTGGCTTCCGTCGCCTTTGCTTGTTTGTTGTTCAATGACATTAAGTAACAAATAAAGTATAAACCTACAGCTATAACAAGCAATATAGGTGCTGCAAGTGGCAAGATAAAAGATAAGATACATAGGGAAATTCTTGATAAGATAAGATAAGATACATAGAGGGGGGGGGGGGGGGAATAAGACGGAATTTCTTCTTTTATTATTGCATGGTGGTCTTCTGTAAGGGTGGTTTCTATTACCATCAGAAGGTTTGCCCAATTTATGACTTGAAACGCAATATGACCTACAATAAAATGAAACTTCAGCCCTATATCTTTATAGTGGCAGTAATACAGAAGATCATACCGTGAAATAACAGCAAGTGTGCTTTTGTGTTTCGGTTAATGAGTAAGGTATGCTAGAGCCTATATTTTTTTATCCCTTCCCAATCCCCTGTCCTTAACGCACTTGCAGCACATGTGTTGTTGTTTATGTTATATGCGATGGTATAGTTATTAACCATCAAGTGGACCGTAAGCCTGCCTATCGCTCTTTGTCATAAAAATATCTATATATCCTTTTAAATATATCTATACATATTATAAAATAAAGTCCATGCCTTCCTCTGTCCATTTCGCCACTAACTTCTAAAAATCCCAACCGATTTTGATACGGTTTTCAATAACGAAAAGAGCGTTAAATTAAGAAGGTTCTAGTGCATAATTTACAGAACAAAATGCATCCATGCGAATCCGGGATCGAGTCGCTAGTATATAATAAAGTGATTACACCCTGTTAATAAGTCCAAGCTTATAATTAAACTTTTACCTAAATACGAGTATATTGGACAATTAAATTATAGGTAATTAATTAATAATAATAAAATAATAATAATAAATAATAATAATAATAAAATAATAATTAATTAAATGAATTATAATTAATTTCTTAAATTAATTATAAAAGAAAATTCTTAATAAATTAAAAACTTTTCTTTCGGAATAATTAGTTCCATACAAAAAGTTATCTACAAAGATAATATAGTAGTTCTAAACAAAGTTGATCGAAGCGCTTCACGGCCTTGCAAATGCTGCGTTCTTCGGCCTTTTTATTGCGAAATAACAGTAATGTATATCTCGTTAACAACATTAAGATCACTGATAAAATCAACATTGCACCAGAGGTCATCCCGTTCGGTTCCCAGGCGGAAATCTATTGATTATCTTCACGAATGTTCGTCATCATAAGCAAGCAATTATATGTACCTATTAGTTAGATAATTGATAGATTTATTAAACAACAAATTAATGTGAAAATATTTATGATACATAAAAGTTATACACTTTTTGTTATGCATTGTTCTTGTGAGTATTTATGGCTCTGATTTAAGTAAGATATTATAAAAATATAGCTTGAAACAATGGTATTAATGTTTACTATTAATATTATTAGGTGACACAACAGTACACATCTGTTATTTCAAACTGGTCTTTTGTAAGGGGATGGTTACTGTCGCCAGACGGGTTGCCACTAATTTACATGACACAGTAACTTTACACCGAAATAGCTCTATACCAAGTCATATTATATTATATGTTTAGTTGGATAGTTATTTAAGACACCTTAAAAGGTTTAATTAAGTGTTTCTGTGGTGAGAAAGATTAGTGTAGTTCTCAAATGGTCACACTCTAGTTGGCTACGTGCCCAACAATAACTAATAGAGGATGTACCTGCGATGGGTTATCAGGTAAGGTGAGCGTAAAACGAAATCAAAACTAAGACAACGACCTTTCATTGTCTTCGTATCAGCGGCGTGTTACCGAAATAATGCCAAACGTCTTAGACCCACTGCTTTGCCTCTAACATATAATCACTCTTAAGATTCTAACGTATAATCACTTTTAAGTTATATGCGTGGTGTTGCACTGTTTCTTTTAAAAAAAAAAATTAAAAAAAAACTTAATAAGGTTAATAAAGAAATTTATATAAGTATATGACAAACTACGAGTATACTTCAAATATAAAAAACTTATTACGGATTGGCTTAAAACTAAAAACTATGACGAAGTGACAGACACGCACGCACGCACGCACGCACGCAAACACACACACACACAAACCGAATGATGATATGGCTTTCACTAATGGATAGAGCGATTAACGATGAAGGTTTGTGTATAATACTGGTTAAGTAGTATTTACTCTATGGTTTAAAAAATTGCATCCCTGCGAAGTCGGAGTCGGAGTCGGAATATTTAAAAATACCATTAGGTAAATATTACACTCCTAATGGCCTTAGATTATACAGGAACAGTTTTTTTATCTATAACTTATTTTCAGGATAAATTGACAAGATGTACTGTGACTCATTTGTGTGTGTGTGTGTGTGTGTGTGTGTGTGTGTGTGTGTGTGTGTTTATGTGCTCACGACAATCCAAATCATGTTCTCTGACTTCTGAGATTTCAAAAAAATATATCCATTAGAAACTGGTTGAGTTATCTAAAATTCTAAACCGTATTTTCTGTACAATTTGTTGTTTGTGTATGTCTAATAAATATTATAATTTTTTGATTTCCCGCGAGTAAATATCTACTATGGTGTTATTTTGAGTCTTAAACACTTTCTAAGAATTTAACAGAGAAAAGTGTAGAAAAATTTAATACATTTTATTATATCACGATTTAGAAACTTAAAAAATAAACACTATCTCGTTGAAAATTTAGTTTAGAGAAAATATGATAGAGATTGAAGAAAGATTCGAAATCAAGTGATCAAAGTCACGCCTGCGGCCCGATCCCGATGTTTCTTATATAAATAAATATTATATCACACGCAACTCAACACACAACAAACAAATACTGCTTTATAACAAATATCTCGTTAAATCTACAAATCTTTACCATTCGTTACATACAATCTATTCCAATTTCTCTGTTTTGTGGTCCAAGTGATAGACTCTAAGCTTATTTAATTTTATCTACATTCTTACCGAAATTAAGCTGAGTTAGGCAGATATAAATTAAATAATAACTTAACAGACACGTTTTTTAGTATTGCTATGAAAGTTAAGGGTTAAGTTAAGAAACTCATAATGAATGATGGTTTTCAAAATTTTGGAATCATAATTCAATTTTTTTTTTCTCATTAACGTAAATTATATATTCACTAACCGACTAATAAAATAGTAAATATTTAACTAACTATAGCATAAGAAAATGCGTATTATGTAAAACTATTTTAATACGTTATAAAAAAAAGTCGCAGTTATCATTATCTTATTAGACTATAGATTTAATTTTTTTTTTATTACTTAAAGTATTAAAAACAATTATATTTTTATAAGTGCCCATCATAATAATTGTAAATAATAATAGTTTATTCATGACACGTACAGACTCAAAAAATAAAACTACAAAAACCTTCATAGACACTATTTAATTGGACCCTGGCTTTAGAAAATAGTTTCAAGACTGCGGTTGTAAATCTTCTTGACATTTACAAGCTGCAATGGCAGTCAACGTATAATCTCAGTCTATATAATAAATAAAATAATTAATGTGATAATAAATGTATTTAATTATTATTTAGTTATTATCTAGTTATTTAATATTTATTTAATGTATTTCATTTATTTAATGTATTTATAATTCAATGTATTTAATGTCAGTGTCCTGTTTTGTGTACCTTATTAAATTAAAAAAAAAAAAAAAAAATAAAAAAAATCGCTTCAGTCTATACCTTGGAGCACATTAGACTACTTAGCGTCTCACGATTGTGGAATGTTCGCACGCGGCGGCGGATTCGCTTTTTATTTTATTTTGAATTATTACACCCGTCTTCCTGCATTCGTGATTATTATAATGTACTTCTTGTAACACTATGACACCAATATAATTATTGTTAGGAATAATTAGCTTTTTTTTTTCATTTTTCATTTATTTCACAAGCTTTTTACGGATTTGAGATAGGAATTTTTCAATTCTATTATAACTATACAAGGTGAACAAACTTCCGCTACTTCATTCGATATTTACTTCGAACAAATATTATGTTTATAATATTTTAATTGATTAACATTAAAACTGGTATCACGAGGTTTACCGAATTAATTATGTCTTTGGAAGTAACATATGCAAAATAAAGCCCCCGTTGGGATTTGTGTTTTTTTATAGAAGTTAAAGGAGAAACAGACAGAAGTAGACAGATAATATATTATATAATTATACTAGTAGGTGTCCGCGACTTCGTCCGCGTCCGATCGCTACAAAACTTCACAGGATTACCCCGCTGGACTAATCTGAAGATTGTCTGAAAATTTCATCAAAATCGGTTCAGCGGTTTCGGAATCCATAGGGAACATACATACATACACACATAGCCTTTTTAAAAGGCCTTAAAAGGCGATATATTGTAGATCTCTTATTCTCTGAATTATATATAACTAACTAAGCTATAATTGAACATTTCTTTTTTTATCAAACTTAAACGTCAGAGACATTACATTAAATTCCCAAGTTAATTAAATTAAATTAATTAAGTTACATTACATAAACTGAAAAAGTACTGGTCCGATATTAAAAATTCTTTCACCTATAGAAAGCTATATTATCAGTGAGTAATATAGGCTATATATTTTATAAAGTTATGCCGACAAAGTAACGTTCAACAGCTAGTCTACTATAAAGAAAAGGCTAGAAGATATATTAAGATTTTATCACAGAAATCTATGTAACGCAGAGTAATTTAAAATGTGTAAGTATTTCACATTGATCTAATTCTGCATCGAATTTAGATGAATGTTCATGCAACTTTAAAGTAATGATCTGACTTAAGTTTATCATCATTAAGGTGACCTTGTCTAAATTGGTTCCCACGACGGAGCAGAACTATTTACTGAAGACCCACATATCTTTGCTCACGTGATTAATCAAAATATAATATTAAAAAAAAAATTTTTTTTTAATAAGATAAACAGAGTTCAGACTTTTTTTAGTTATCAAAGAAACACTTTTCATGTTCGCTGTAATTTTGTCAGGGTTTTGGGAAAAAATAAATAAAACGATGACCATCCTAAGAAGAAATCAATTGACACCTTTAAAATAAAATATATAGCAATTATTACATTAATTACAATTATTAACATAAAACATAGTGTTTAAAATGAGCTCACTTATGTACAATCGTTTAAATATAGACTTCATTTCGGCTTGAATATAATCAGCAATTCTAATATTATTAACCTTTGGAACGGAATTGAATACACTTAGGTCTTTAATTATCCCGGAAAGATTAATATAAAATCTTATCGTGAAGGGACTAAATTGCGTTATGACCTAATTTCTTTATCAGTATAATCATTTTTATCAGGCCTAAATATTTAACAACCTAAATTGCGTTTTGCCTAAACATTAGCTATGATTTATGAAGATTTGTTCAGACGTTTGAGAATCATCAGCCCATTTCCTAGTTGATGAAGGCTCTATTGATATGTACTGTTACTGATACTTCGGTGGTATTTCCATGACTTGGTAATCTTGACAGCATCAAGTGGTCTACGGGAAAATCGGAAGTAGTCTACAGATAAATGAATCAAGTATTCAAATACCCAACTTAACAGCAACTTACAGCAGATATAGCTTGTTAGGACTCAGTAGAAAGTCGGGGATTAGTTTATAATTTTAAATTATAGCTTGGTTTTAATTAAAAGAAATAGAACAGAAGAGACACGGTCTGCTGTTATTGATACTTCGCTTTGTGAATGTATGCTACAAATGCTATCAATTTTCTAATCCTAAAAGTGTACTTTGTCGTTTATCCTATTAGATTTAGCAGAACACTTGTATCCGCCTGATTTTGGCCTGAAAAGTCAAGAGATAGTAAAAAATGAAGCTCTATTATTTTAAAAGTTGTTACATGATGTAATCATCTGTTTATTCGATTAGTTATCGATCAATGAATCGCCAACGATGCAAGTCATTGTGCGCATACCGAAGTCCCGCCCTGTGCTTACCCAAGTAGCGGTATTGCGTGTGCGACGGAGAACTGTCTAACATTGATCGAGTGTGGTGCAAATTACATTCTGCAAGCGATTATGACTCTTATGAGTAATTTTATGAGTAATTAGAACTCAGTAGTTATTTTTTTTACACATTTACACATATTGTTGAAAAATATATATAAATAACTGGTGCAATAGTTAGCCTAATATTTTAAAATAATATATCAGTTTTATACAAGTTTTTTTTTTATAAATAGAGTTAAACCTATAAAAATATTTAGTGACTTTCATTATAACGTCGTGAGAAACTATCAAGCAATGTTCACCGCGAATTAAAGGAGTTTATTTTATATGCAAACCTATTCATATCTATGGAATTTATTTTTTCCTATTGTACAGTTTACTAGAAAATTAAATAAAATTTGAGATAAGCAAAACTAACTAAACGTTTTAACATTCGTAGGTTTTTAAAATATATTTATAGATTACAATTACATATAATTATAAAAATATATTTAAAACATAAAATGTAGGCCATAAAAACGTATGGTCAAGAAAATAAATATATGTAATTTTTTGCAAATCAAATTTTTTTTATTTTATTTATCGAATAAATAAAATTTACACGAAAAACGTCTCAGTCGAGATACAATCGTTATTATCTCGTCCCTTGTACCACACGTACACTTTCACCGCATCTTGCTAGGATGCGCGGGAGTCGTCCAACCGAGAAATCGATGCAGAAATCATTTAATTGACTCTCGTTGAAATGTCGTAATACAACACAATGTTTATCTAAGCGAATGCGTTCATTTTAAATTTAAAAATACATAAATATTGCTTTAGATTGTCGTTGATTCATACTCTGCTGGTTTTGTCGATAGGTAGGTGGTACTCAATAAGCTTCGAGATAGGTGTACCTCATGCGTGGAGGGAAAGTATACCTAGTGTTACTCTATCATAACGATTGTAACTTTTGAAATAATTACTAATTAATTCTGTTTTTGATAAAAGATTCAAATGATTATCCGTTTCTTTTAAATTAAACTTGAAGGCTTCGCAAGTAGGACATAAGATCGTTTGTGGTGGCGAGTTTTGGGAGAGGCCTACATCCAGCAGTGGAGTCACACAGGCTGATAATGATGTCAACTAAAAAAAAAATTAAAATAAACTTGTGTGTGTCAGCTCCGACACACAACTAAAGTTTACTCCTTACGAACGATTATAAAATTTAAATTTTCACAATTCGAACACGCCGAAAGAACAACAATAACTCTGAAACTTCAGATATTCTAAAATATTCAAAAAAATAGAACGTAACTATAACGCATAACATAACGCATTCGTGTGACAATTTTAATTTTACTCCCATAAATTTTCATAAATTTCCATTTTAGTCCAAAAAGCCGAGATGATGAATGCACAGCACATTTTTTTTGCATTAGCTATCAAATAAGATTAACAATCATCAAATTGTAACCGCTCAACTAAACAATGACAGATAAATGAATGATTTATTTCTCACGCCTTTAGTTGTTTGGTCGAATGTAGCCGAGCAACGAGACGGTGGTAACAGCTATCTCTCGACCCATGAGGTCAAGCTTTCATCTGTTAGTTAAATAAACCGGCTTGCACTATAACCCTAGGCACCAATAACAGACAGTTGGCCTTCCGCACAATCGCACCTTGATCATGATTGTTGCCTACAGGTGCTGTATCGTATATGATGCCGATGTATACTAGCTCTTGCCTGCGACTTCGAACACGCCCCTTTTCTTAAGCTTTGATAGTAAGTAAATAATGTATTTTTTTATTAAATCGATATTATTTGGTGTAAATTTTCTCGTTGAAACATCCACTGACTCATAAGTTTACGCTCTGTTGCTTCGGTCTTGAATTTAAGTGCCCTAATCAGCCTCAGCAGTTATCTTATTTTGATTTAATTTGCATAAACAATGCCCAATCTGTGCCCATCAAATTTCAAGGCCTTACGGCAGCATCAACTACTTATGCATAAATAAAACTCTTTTGTTTTGTGATTTCGGAAGTAGTTTTAGTACAGTGATAGAACGGATATTAATGTCTTGCAATATCTTTTATTTATACGGTCGAGTTCAACCGTGTTATATTCAATCTCTCTATTGTTTTTCCCTAGCCTTGATATTGTGTTTTTTTTTAATTGAGGATGTACTAATACTTATTTATTAAGACTTACAAACAAAACCAGTAAGTAGGAAATTAAATTTATAACTCTAGACTCTAGTTTTTGACCGCGATTGTGTCTGCGCCCACTTTTCTTGAGTTTTAAAACATTTATTGATTGCTCATATATATAATTATTTTTGTAAAGCATCGATTTTTTTTTTAGATAATTATATAATGTGTTCCTTTTCTATAGCCCAGACAACAAGTTTGGAAAAACAAGTAGGACCTTAACATATTTTATGTCACTTTAGGCCAGCGGTCCACTTGATGATAAGTCGCATATTATTGTCGAGTTTTTGTAGCATACACAAATCAAAAACATTTATATATATAAAAAGATTGTTTAATATATTACAGTACTTATATTATGTAAGCAATATAGCTTATCTTATTATGAAGAGCTCAATTGATAGTGAATTAAAGAGCGATTTACACATTGCTTCGCCGACACACGACGGCACAACACCTTAAGTTCTGTATGTATTGCATTAGACACTCCATTATTCATTGTTGGCTTTGATTGTACCTCTATTGTAAACGATTTCACGCTAATGTACAGTCTGCAGAATCAAACAGAGATCGCTTAAAGTACGGCCAATTTTATTGAGAACGTGTTTGCGTGGATTGGTGTACGCACTGCGTTTTATTGGGGCGATCGTATGTGAAGACAAGGGCTTGATGGATGGGCTAGTTGCACGTTTCATTATCACCGTAAAATGTATACTTATGTAGCAGGAAATATTTACAAACACATTTTTAAAGTTTTTTTTAGACAGATTAATCCTTTAGCGAAAAATTGACAAATACTTTTAAGTAGTAACATTGAATTTCGCAGACATTTGAGCAGCCAAAATTGTACTAAGGTCGGCAGCGCACTTGCAACACTAATATAAGGCGTTGTTTGGTGACCGTTGCTTACCACACTTGACCTACAATCAAGTGGACCATATATTAAAAAAAAAACACGAAATTTAAAATATTTTTGAAAATTAAAAAAATATGTTATACAAGAGTGTATGTTTGACATAAAACTGTGTATCATAAAAAAAATACTAGACTCCGGCTTCGACCGAGAGCAATAGAAGGAATATATACATAATGTATGAATGTTCATATGTCCATCTGAAATAGTAGTTAATCTAAAATCTGACAAATATATCTGAAATAATAATCCAATTGAGAATGGCTCAAGACCCTAAATTATAATGAAACCGAATCTTTATTAAACACTATTACTTAACTAAATTAAATATTTATTATCAAAACATTAATTTGATTTTGATAAAATAACTTTCATAATATAGATAATGCTACTTCACATACACATTCACACACACGCATTCACACGCACACATACACTTACACATTTTATTTTATCTAACATTGTATAGATCATGTAGTTTTTCTATTCTAAATTAGCCTAAGATTTGAGTACAAGTACACGCTTTTTGTACCTAGGCTTAAATAGATGAATAAATTATTTTGTATTTTGTATTTGTATTTGTAATTGGGGGAGTTAGTATAAAAAAACTAATTTACAAAATCATCTCTTCCTTTCTCTTCCAAATATTATATTAATATTACATTATGCATCTTACTCATGGAACTTCTCATAATATTATTTAAGCTTTTATTATAATTATGTACTTATAAATATTTTTCAAAAGCTCAAAAAACATCTAAATAATTAATTTTACAATTAAACGAACACAGCAAAATTTTGTTATTCAATACATAATTTATCATAAACACTTAATGCATTTCCCACAAACAACTTTATGCTACTAGGAATCATAACATATTATGAGCAACATGAATGTTGTATTTTTATGAAGCATTAAAAATAAATGATCCGACAAATAAATTAAAACTTATGTGCTGTAAATAATGAATGTTTAGGTTATAACTTATCTTTTCTTACTTTATAGGTCGAATATTTTATTTCAACTTAACTTTCACCAAGTTACATTCTACTCATTAGGTTAAAGATTTCCTTTTAAAGTTTGACAGCCTTTATTAGATCAAAAGTTTAATTGTAGATAAGCATCTACAACGTAATATAACAAAAACATTATTAAAATAAATTCGTACTAGTATCGGTACTTAATATTATAAATGCGAAAGTATGTTTGGATGTATGGATGTTTGTAACTTTTTCACGCAAAATCTAATAAACCGATCACTATGAAATTTTGCATACACGTTGTCTGCGACACCGGAAAGGACATAGGGTACCTTTCATCGTACAACGCGGACAAAGTCGCGGGCACCAGCTAGTATAAAATAAAGTAAGTATATTCTATACTAATATTATAAAGACACAATATTTGTATGTTTGTAATGAATAAACTAAAATAGGTACTACTAAACCGATTTTGAAAATTCCTTCACCCATAGAAAGCTACATTATCAGCTATTAACATAGGCTATATTTTATAAAGTTACGCGGGCGAAGTCGCGTGCAACAGCTAGTGTAAAATAAAAAACACATTTAATTCTTCAATAATTTTCGGAATAACTAAAGCCTGCAAAACCCTATATAAATATAGTAGTTCTGTCCCAGTGGCTTCCAGTTTCCACGTCATCCATACAAGGCTTACCTTTGTCTATTCCTAAATGGAAAATTAAATGGAATCTTGCCAACTACCCGCTGTCATGACGAGAATATTCACGTTTTAATGCCCGATACGGAATCAAAATTATTCAAAGCAGACAAACTATGTTACCACGATACTTAAGAGTACTGTCTTGCTGCTATAATATCTATTAGTATTAGAATAATATTACTTGGATCTAACTGAAAGAATCCCTTTCTATTATTGGGAACATTATTATATTATTGAGGTATAGGTTGATTTATTTTAAATGTATATTTATTAAAAAAAAATCCAGGATAAAAAGTATCATTTATGTTAATTCAATTAATAAGCTATCTGTGTGTTAAATTTTATCAAAATCCGTTCAGCCGTTTTTGTGTGATTTAATAACAAACATCCAAACGTACAAATTTTCTCATTTATATATAATCAGGATTGGGATTAGAATACTAGTAATAAAAAATAACTGTTTCAAACTATTGCCCAAGAGATTATTCCGATATCATCGAGGTATATTAAAGATTTATTGTTTCAAAAATTAAGTTTAGTTTAACGCAAATTTAAAGATGATCCTATCTCATATATTATGAAATTTTGTGTATCTATCGTCATGGGTTATTAGCGAACCAGAGACCATGACGCCTGGTACACACTCATTTTTTTTTTCTGTGTACCATCTGTGTTTAGATTAGAAAACACGGATCGAATTAGGTATGACTATTTAAGTTTTAATGTATGGGCTTAATCTAAACTTTACATAGAATTACAAAATATATGTCAATATTTGGGATGAACAAATAAATTTAAGATAATAATAACAAATCTTCATTTATATATAAGCATATTCATTAAATTCTGTAACTTTTCATAGAATAAAGGGTTTTTATTTATTTATTATAGATGGGTTTATTAAGATGCATTTCAGCATCGAGTTTACCATCCCGAATAGTACTTGACCCCGAGCCATTTTCTAATCATTTAAATACGTTCAGTATTATCTTCATATTTAATATTAGTAATTAAACAATGTGTACCTACGTTTCACAAGCAGATTCATCACAAAACATGTTTTTATCAGATGTAAAGTAAGATATGGTGTGTTGAGTTACAAAATTCTCATTGTTGTTGCGCCTGTAATAGGTAGGTATAATCACACGACACGCATCAACAACATAGGTATTATAAAGTAGGTAAGCCTATTTAATGTAAACATTGAGTAAAACAATTTTGTAATACAACTGAAAAATAATCCGCAGTTAAATTGGGCAGCTCGTCTGTCACTAACAAGATCTTCTATTGCATTATAGGTTTTTTAAACTTTGCAGACCTTTGAACTGACAGACGACTCACATTTTGTCTCTGAACTACGCTTTCATTGACTGCAACCCTTTTCAGGATTAAAACTTTAACTATAATTTTCAAGACCGCTAAATAGCAATAAAATGCTTTAAAATGTCAAGTAAATGAAGTAATACAATCAAGGTTGTCTAAAAATTATCAAGAGTCGATATTAACTTTCGAGAAAAACACCACAAAATATTGTAAAAGTTGTTTCCTTTAAAAACCAACGTCAGACAACTAACTGAAGGTTATTTATTAAAAGGTAACGTTATACTAGTATTGCAAAACCCACATAATTATAGACATTCCTCAATGAGTGATGTATGTCTTTAGAAGAGAAGATTGTTGTGGCTAATTAGACATGAAGGTTAATTATCACTTTAGAAATTTAATGGCTGTCGACTTAAGTCCTTGAATTAGAGACGCCCTAGAATGTTTTGGCTGTGAACTCGCTATTATTAGATTTATGACATTTTCTTAGTCTGTTAGAGCAAACAATCACCATTTCTTATACACATATTAATTAGAAAAATACTTTTGTTAGATATACAACCCCTATGTAGAGCCCTGTCGTCTCGAACCTGGTCTGTCGTGCCGGCAACCGAGCGTTTTTTTCACTGGGCCATCACAGTTACTGCCATGCTGGAGGGTTGCATGCGTTATCATATGTTATGCTCAGCATAGACGTATATCTATGATTAATACTAGCTGTGATAGCAGACGTTGTTCTGCCAAAGCCCAAAAAAAAAATTGTAACCCGATTGCAGCGTCTCTTATCGGGTCTAATTGTGAATCTCTAATGACACTTGCGGCGCCACCGATGTCAGTACACATATAATATTTTCTGAAGTGTTATATATTTTTATTTTTCAGCACGGACGAAGTCGCAGGCACCAGATAGTATAAAATAAATTTAAGAATGCTGTGCCTTAGATTATGCAGTATAACTGCAAACTTCAAATGCAAATTAATATCGAAGCTACTGCAATAATCAGTAATTGCTGCGTTACGATGTCTAAGATCAATACGCACCATAGAGATGCTGATTTTATTACATCACACAAATAACCCGGACATCGAACCGGCGACCCACCCATCAATTAACCAATCAAAACAGTACGCCGCTGTATCGTCAACGATCTGGCTGACAATCGCGTTTCGTGACCGACGAAAGCCAGTAACTGCATGAGAAAAGTACGAAAACGGCTCCTTTCGAAAGATCTACGAGCGATAGATCTCGCTACTCGCTAGAAGGAAGTCACCTGCTAATCTTGTGTTACACGGCATGAGCGGCAGCGAATTATAGAACAGAAGGGACAGTAAATTTTGCGAGCATTATATTTATTAATAATAACATGTTGACGATGCATTTACTAGTATATCGGACAAATAAAATATAGATAAAAGTTTTTCATTATTATTTAGAGAAAATTTAAATTTTAACTTAAGCTTGCTTAAAAAAATTGTAATTCTTAAGCAATGTTACCGTTTGTTGTATTTACAATTTAACTGTCATTTTTTTTTCAATAGATTTAATAGATATTTTAATAAATCTATCAAGCTATAGAACGCACCATTAGAAAGGGTAAAGTTAGAGCGATTTATTTAAATAATTTGTTAAAATTAACTTAAAATTATTAATAAAAGATGAAAACAAAAATATTTGTTAAAAATCTATGAAAAATGGCTGTGTCTTGTGCCTTGGACCACACGTGAATCCATTGATTTGCACATAAATTATTCGGTAGCCATCTCTAGTGATACGTTAGCACTCTCTTCGTAACTGATAGTTAGGTATGAAAAATTATTACCTAACATTACACTGTTTCTCATTGAACTTTGACGTTTTATTGTTGGTATAACATTTATGTTACAACTAGCTAGTGCCCGCGACTTCGTCTGTCTAGAATTAATACTTCAAGTAGTCTAATTTTTTCGCAGACCTTTCCCTATTACAAACTAACATCTTCAAATTTCAATTTTGCGATTTAAAAAAGTAGCCTGTATCCTTCAACAAGGTCCAGTCTATTTTTAGGTATACTCGTAGGTAACGAAATTCGAAAATTAGTAGCGGTTTAGAGGTAGGTATATAAACCTAACAGGCAGACAAACAGACAAAGTTACTTCCACACTTCTAACATTATAGTTCTGATTAGAAAAACAAAGAAGGTATAATAAAAAAAATGATATATTTGAATTTTTTTTTATATTTTATCTTAAAGAACTTATTACCTTCTGACTTCAACGTTTTCTTAATATTGCGTTCAAATAATTTCTTAATAGGTAATGCAAAAAAGCACGATCTGTAAAAAGTAATATATTATAGAGACCTTTAATTTAAACTGTCTATATTTTATCAACATGTATATTTCAAAAATAACTAGAAATTTATATAAAAACATTTTTTATTATAAAAAATAAAATAACCAAGCATTTGAATTTTTTAATTGAAATATTTTTTTAATAAACAATTTTTTCACATCCCTAAACATTACTTTCAATGTATATATATTAGCTTATTGCTTCTGCTTACATACGTGTCATGCTGATAAATTAATAAAATGTGTTTAGAACTCGTTTCGAAACAGCCATAAAAACCTTTCCGTGACTAATTATTTCTAGAGAATTGTGTAGGTAAAGTAAACACACGTAGATATATAAAATTTATTACAATATGCAAGCGTTTGTCGAATGTCACGAGGCGAAAGTTCTATTCGCGCGGCCATACTCGTACCTATGGAAGTCGGTGCATTATGGCGGCAGGAAGTTGGCATGTTGCATGACTTCCGGTCTTCCGGTAAAGAAAGGCGTGCGGCGGCGTGGGCGGGCGGCGAGTTAGTTCATAAAGAATTCGAGATTTCATCTTATTTCTAATATAATATTTATAATATAGATAAATAAATAATATTATAAATTATACAGTTATCTTTTATAAACACAGAACACTTCTACACAATATAAAAATACAAAATGCATGACTTTACTTTATTTATTTTTTATTTATTTTTTTAAGCATTATCTATCATTAAGTGACTGACTTAGTACTATAGTAGACAATTTCTTTATTACAAAAATTATTATAAATTTAGTTATTGTAAGTTATCTATTTACAGGATATATAATATACCGTACTTCCTTATAGCTTGCCCGAGGACATTCATTGTCAAGGAGGGAAGGATATTTGTGTTCAAAAAGAATCCAAGTAATATTCCATAGTATCCATAGTTGGATTAAAGAAAATATTACTGAGACGATGATTACATAATAAGTTTCATGCTGTAAATTAATTTTAAACCCTTATTTAATTTAAATTTAATATCAATTTAGTAGTGGCAGGGCACACTGCTTTTCGCAGACATTTGGGCAACCCGTGTGGCGACAGTAACCATCTCATTGCAGAAGACCACCGTGAAATAACAGAATGTGTGTTGCGTTTGAATAAGGGATGCCAAAGCCTGTGGCTTACCTTATGATAGATAAAGCCTTTAAAAGTATTATCATGGACTGTCAGCCTGTCTGTCAACCTTTACATAAAACAAATCTCTGTAGTATCAAATTTATAAGCCAATATTTAAATCAGTGTAAACCTAAAGAATTTCATTTACTTGTTTCAGATTCAAAATGCGGTGGAGGAAGTGTGACACGGGAGTCAGATTGTTCTCGAACATTCTACTAATATTCCTTGTATTAACAGGTAAGTAAATCTATACTTAACGGATGCTTATATTATATGATTAAATTAGGTATAAAATGAATCTATATTCCAAATTTTAGCTTTCAAGACTTAGTTCTGTTTGTGCGTTGATAGTCAACCAGGAAAGTAAGGATTAGTAGGGTATCATATGCCGAAACACAACAGCACATATGCTGTTGATATAACTGTGTTCTTCTGTAGTAAGGAGGTGACCACTTTTAATTTGCGGTTAATTTAAATATATTTTTGTTAATACTGCAGATTCAGTAAATTGTGCCCATTTCTTAACAAAGTTAGAATGCGAATTTTTTAATTCTGCAGATTTTTTTACTTTTTAAAAGGTACTTTATGTAATTGTAGTAATTGACAAAAGTGTGCCCATTTTTAGAAACAAGAGAATTCTCAACTAGTTGTAAAGTGAGTTTTTTAGTGAAGTGCTAAATTGCAATCTCCAATTTAGTCTGCATAGAGGTTTGGTTCTCAGGATGAGTCCGGCGATCGGTTGGGCAACCGATTGGGCAATCGGCTGTTTACACGTTTTTCAAGATGATGCCGTAAGATAGTTTGTAACATTTATCTTTTGCGTTACTCACAAATTATATAGAACGTCATTATTTTTACAAGAGATTCATCTCAAATGATCATAAAAATTGTTGGTGCAAAAAAACCTCTATGCTTTTAAAAGTTATTAACTGTCAGGTGTGACGATAAAATTAACAAGTATTTCGTTTTTTACTTGAAAGTGAGAGGAAAATTTATAAAGAAACAAAAATATATAATTTAACTCAGATAAATAGATTTATCTGAGTTAAAAAAAAATAGATTTATCTGAGTTAAATTATATATTTTGAGGTTAAAGGTTATAGATTATAGATACTGATATACTAATCCATATTAATATTATAAATGTGAAAGTATATCTGTCTGTCTGTCTGCATGTTATCCTTTCACGCCTTAACTACTCAACTGATCATCATGATATTATGCATACACGTTGTTAGGGATACGAAAAGGACATAGGGTATAGTGTTCCTATGGGATCATCTAAAAATTTTTAAAAAAAACTAAGGGCTGGCATAAGTGTCAAGCTTTATATTGCCTATATATTTTTTACCTATCAACGCGGACGAAGTCGTGGGTACCGGCTAGTAATAGATAAATCAATTCATTTCGATATACATTGATTAAACAGATCTTTTCAAGTGCACAATCAAACGATTTCCAAAGGTTTAAACTATATAATATGGCAAAAAAAATTATTAGGTACATTCGAGGGAGCACAATTTTTTTAATGAATTTTTTTTAATGTAAAAAATAATACAAATACAGATATACCTATTTATACCATTCTGTTTAGAATCTCTGAGTCAGTGGGACACAAAAAGAGTTTTCTAACTCGGTCATCAAATTAGCCTTGCTATACAACGAGTATAGTAAGTGTTAAGTGTTACAAATAAAATAATTATTTCCATTCAATATAACCGATTTAATAATGTAGCCAGGTGTTTTGAGAAGAACCAGAGTCATAGTTAAGCTACAGTTATTACGAAAACAACACCATGTCTCACTAGTATAATTATTGTTATCTCGGGATCTAAGTATAGATGATACCGCAGTAAGTATGATTCCATTGATCATACTTACTGTTGCAATATCGTTCGAGAAATATCCTATAATAATATTCTTGCGAAAATATGATAGGTAACATCGTAGGGATTTGGTTTAAAAATTATATGAATGGTTGGACGAAATTTAGGCCTACATTAAATTAATTTAGGCCATTTTGTTAATTATTTTATACTCAGGGGAAATAACGTTTCAAAAAGTTAAAAGAAAGCCTTTTAAAGGGATTAGCTTTTGATTTTATTAAAATAAATGAAATTTATTTTATTAATACTTTCTTCTTTAAAGTGAATTTATTTGCATGCATTTAATAGCATATAGTTACATAATAATATATACAAAAATTTTCACAATAAAAAAATCCGTTATGCATTTTAGAAGTTCTTAAAAAAAATACATAAATATAATCTTAAAAATCTCAATATAAAATGTAAATAAAAATTTATATTTTAAATATAAAATACATTTTTAAATATAAATTATTAAAAATACAATATGGTCATTGTAAAATATCAATCATAACCACATATAAAACTAATTTTATGGTGTCCTTAAATTTCCTTTGTAGGAACTTGTAAAATATAGTTGATATATCAACTTTATCAACTTCTAGCTGTTGCACACGACTTCGAACGCGTAACTTTATAAATTATAACCTATGTTACTCGCTGATAATGTAGCTTTCTATAGGTGCAAGAATTTTCAAAATAGGTCCAGTAGTTTTTGAATTTATTCATAACAAACTTATAAAAATACAAATCTTCTCTCTTTATAAATATTATAGTATAGAATACATAGACACACTTTTCGGTTGGACTCAATGTACTCTTAGAAGGTATTTTTCAGAAATATTTTCAGCATAGGTACATACATTATAAAGGTGTTTATACAATGACAGATTGACGGCTACGTTTCACTGAGATGTTTTATGTTAATTAACATATCACTGTTTATGGATGATTGCAAACGTTAACAAGTCAATTTTTGCTGTCAACATTTTACGATAAATTGAAAACTACATAAGAATTTACCTTGTAAAGTATATATTAAATTAATATTTTTTTTCTAAATTTTTAACAGAGACAACATGCAACATGTAGCTAGGCTAGTTAACAGTAATTGGTACGCAAATGTGAACGTGTTTGTATAACTTATGTATGTGACTTAGTAAATTTTGATGTGCTGTTGGTATTTCGATTAAATACACAATATAACAATGACATTAATTTAATTTATTTATAAGACCATTGGAAGTCGTTTTAAAGGTTTAAAAAAAAAAGATTTTTATTTCAATATTTTTTTTAATGTTAAGCTCGACAGACAGGCTGATGATAGATGGCCAATGTCGCCTTAATTAACACAAGCAATGCCACAGGTGCTGCAAGTGCGCTGCCTACCATAGTTAGGATTGAGGATAGGGATTAGGAAGACATGGGGAAATAGGTTCTGGCTACCCTTACCTACTCGCTCACCGAAACACTACAGAACTCATGTTATTATTTCACCCTGCATTTCCTGAGTTTTTTTTTGGCGATACAATCCTAATAATCCCCCTAATATTAAATTAATAAAAAAAAAATCTAAATTTTTAACAGAGACAACATGTAACACGTAGCTAGGCTAGATACCAGTAATTGGTACGCAAATGTAAACGTGTTTGTATAACTTATGCATGTGACTTAGTAAATTTTGATGTGCTGTTGGTATTTCGATTAAATAAAATAATATTATAAACGCGAAACATTAAAACGGCTGAACGGATAAGAATGAAATTTGGCACACAGATAGTTTATTAATTGGATTAGCATATAGGATATCTTTTATACTGTAAAATGTCAGTTTCCTGAGGGATCGTCTATAAAATTTAAAAAATTTGATGCCACTGTCGCCGTGGTGGCGCCAGTCGTCACAGCGTTAAATATTCCAGATATTTTTAATTTTTCAATGCGAACAAAGTCGCGAGCACCAGCTAGTGTTAGTTTGTGATGTAGATTCTGTCACAAATTCAACAGGACTAAAGATGCAAGATCGTTTTAAAAGATTCAAATTTCTAACAAGCTTTTTTGATTTTGCAACATTCCTTATTTGAATCTGAAGTCAACAATGGCTGTCTCGTTAGCCAGGTTTCACCGAAAAAACCGATGAATCCGCCTTTCAGCTCGTAGCGGTTGTTTTACGCAATACAGCTTTCGCTCGAGTCAGTCGTGAGAAGAAGCTTCGATCTGATAAAACACGTGAATAACAAAATTAGTGGCACACAGGCAAGCATCGATTGTTAAATAAATGTTTTATGTTATCTTATCCAAAAAGGTCAATATACATCGAAAGTCAATAAATACATAATTATATATCCCTTGATAATTATACTTCAAATAAAAAAAATTATATTATACATATACCTATACGTAACGTGACTCCTTCAACTTTTAGAATCGCGATACCTCAGGAATGGTGATTCTTAATAGAAAAAAAAGTAAACGGACTACTTTTGTAGATAATTTTGAGATTTATAATTTTTGTTGGGCTACTTTTTTGATAAAAATTACCAAAATCCAAAAAACCTCAAATTTCGACCTTTGACCCCGAATAACTTTTTTAGCACACATGGGATCGATGGACTCTATAGACACTTTATTTCTAATGATGTAGTCACCGTCTCCACTAGAATTTAACTTTGTCGAAATTTCCTTTATTTGACCACTATTTTTTATGATTAATATAACTTGACTATCTTGAATTTCCCGACAACGTGTATGCAATATTTCACGATGATCGGTCAAGTAGTTAAGGCGTGAAAGCGTATCAAACAAAGAAACTTACTTTCTCATCAATATTCAGTATTGAATAAGAGCTCCTACCGTGTAGACAGGTTCCTACCGATACTTTAGCCGAATGTATTTTCATATGAAAATGTTATGGCATTCGTGACTCAACGGAGACTGACGCCCTGAGAAAGGCGATAGTCATAAAAACAGATTCCAAAACGTCTCGTTAGGGAACAACGCGGAAGTATGATTATAATTGCAAATATTATGTTAGTTATAGCATTGTTTCTCATATTACGAGTATGATTCAATACTCTGAACTGCTTTGAACCAGAGTATGGGTTGGGAATTAATCAACAGAATTGATCACATCATGTTGCAGTGTTGCATGTTGCATTTTGTAACAGTGTCATCTATTCGTGTTAAGTTTTTAATATGAAAATTAAATGAAATTCAAGTTTGTGTTAATTCTTAATATAAACTTGACGTTTTTAATTAATTGGATTTAATGTAATTTGATTTAAAGGGAATATATTTTATGAAGACTTGTTTATTTTGTGTAACGGTCTGCTATAATATGTAGTTTTATGGTCCGACATAAAATAGTTATTATAACTATTATTAAGTAGCTTAATTAGCTACAAAATCAGTGATAGATAGACAGATAGATAGTCGAACAGTGGGCCGGACAGTAAGATTTAAAAAATGTATATACTTATAGTTAAATATGATTTCTAAACAAATTGTGTCTCTCACTGCATTACGAGTCAGTAGTTGTTTGTTTCTGACACTTCTTCAAATTTATTTCCATAGTGCTTTATTTATTTATAATTAACTAACACATATTTCTACACAAGATGATAACAATGTCTATAAACCTTTATTAGGTTTGTCTAGACATTTTATTTTACGCCATGACAACATAACAGTAATAATTATAACACATTATGACAACATTACAACTCATCAACATGATCCACATCCTCATCAACATCCAAAATTCAATTACACCACTCGATAGCTAAAAGATCAAAGAATATTAATTGCATATGGTAAATATATTATATAAAATATTACTGTATGGTATATTATTCACATAAATATATCCCTTCTATCACATTCTATTTTTTTATAAGTTTTTTGTATTGTCTACCAATATGGGAGCGAATTTAAAGACGTATTCACATCAAAAGAAAAATCTTATAACTTTCCATCTATATAATAATATATCGTAGTAGATAGAAAACGCAATAGACATTCCGATCATTTTATTATTATATCTAAACAGCTGTTGTTCTGTGCTAATGTAATCGGCAGCTTACCACAAACAAACCGCGTGTTAAACCTCTGCCAGTTCCTCCATTTACTTCATACTCGACGCTATGTGTATCGTTATATCATATTATGTAATCACAATATTAACTCAATGGTGTTCTAAAAGGTGAAAGCAATGCTGAATGCCAACAAAAACCTATGTACCGCATGTGTGAAATCACCGATTATCGTCTTTAACAACTAACACATAAGGTTTGCTATAATAGCTTTATGTACCAAGTAATGGGTCAACATAATTGCCATATTTGACGCAAGTGTTTAGTACATTTAATTTTAACTTAATTACTACATAAATTGTATGCATTTTTTCGTCTTATTTAAGTTTTTCCTCTTATACTTGATAAGTCAGTTATAAGTACTCATTTTAAATACTTAACACATAGATACTTAAGTAGGAATTGAAACAGGGATATTAACTAATATTTTAAACGCGAATGTGAGTTTTTTTATTAGGGTTTCACGCCTTAACAACTTAACCGATCATCATATTCTCATCTTGATAATTTTTAAAAAATTGTAAAAACTTTTTATTTATGTATAGGTCGTTAGATAACAAGCAACGCCACAAGGTGCTGCATAGGTGTTAATAATATGAAAAATTAATAGTTAACTGAGATTATTTTTACCAAGCAATGTAACTACAGTTACGAGTTTCTATTTATATGTCAAAGATTTCTCTAATATAAGTTTTTTAGTGTCCACGATCGAGGACAAATGGACCCGACATAACATGAGGTGAAAAATATCGTGACACAACTTTCGCTTGTTCGTTTGTCTGTCACGCCCTCAATCATTGTTCAGTTCCTATTGTCTAGACTTATATTTATTCTCATAATAATGACTAAACATTTATCTGAGTATTTATTAGACTGACATCAAATGAGACAAGCGATAGTTTCGAGTTATTTTTTACTTTCCGCACTTGGGTAGGCTTTGGTATGCAGTAAAGCCTATTTGGATTCGCATAGAATTTTTTTTTTTTTCAATTTCTAATGTTTAGTATAATTTATATTAATTTATGTATGTTACAATTTTAAAAGTGCAACGAGCCTTTAAATCTTTCTTGTTATTGTTATATAAAGTTTCTTTATTTCATAACTAGAGGGCGCTTATTGATACGGCACCAAATGTGTCGAAACATCAAATATAGATTTTCCACTTTTATACAATCATATGGTGGTAAGTGGTTACCGCCGCCTATTAACATCGGCAACGTTAAAGGTGCTGGAAGTGCTCTGTCGACCATAAGGGGTTAGGAAAAGATATACGGACACACCGAAACACATGCTGTCGCTTTGATCCAGGGTTTCCGGGTTCGATTCCCGGCAGGGTCATATGTGAAAATGAATTTTTCAAAGTAGCTTCTGATCTGGTTTTGAAAAGTAGTGGCAGAACACATTGCGTTTCGCAAACTTTTGGGCAAACCCGTCTGGCAACAGTAACCACCACCCCCTTACATAATAAATTACAGTTACCCTTACAGTTAAATTTAAAAAAAATTGATCCATTTATTTCCGTGCCTGCCTATTGCCGCCAGTTAGCAAAATTCTTTTTTCAAATTTGAAAAGAATTCTTGTTGATTACCAAACATTGTGTTTCTTCCGATGTGTCATAGCCTCTTCTGTTTTCCTAATAGTTACTCGTTTATTTTCCAGATCAACTCCATGGTAGTAATGGTGCTCGAAGAACAGCGCAGAGGCGAAAGGTATTTCCGAATTTTTACAGTTTATGTATCTTTCACCATATGTCAAGTAGGCTAACCGCCATTTAAAGTCACCGGTTACCGGGAATGATGGAGATGATATACCTTTGTTTGTAAGGTAAAAGTCTCAAACATTAAAAAGAAAATAAAAAAAAATTCGCCTGTCAAAGGATGCAGTGAACCGAGTGCATAATTTAATAAAACATAAAATTATTACTAAAAGTAACTAATCAACACTTTACTTGTAGTTTATATTAGTGTTCGCCTATTGGTCAAAATTCGGCCATAACAGTTTCCTAATTTTTATCAAACACTAAACATAAAAAAAAAACAATGTTTATACTTCTTTGACGGCAATAATAATTCTTAAATCTTGATGCACATTTTAACAATAAAAGAAAATACAATATACTTATATAAAAACTATAAATATAAATACCATATTTAAATTAACAGTGTAAAATATCAGTCATGTACATAATAAACACTTATTAGAAACTAATTTTATGGTAGCTTACAATTTACGCAAAGTATTTTCTTATCATGTGATTTAATACTTAAACAATTAGACTCCGATAGGTGGCGTTGCGATCGTGTTATATATTTTCTTCAAGTTCTGACAGGAGAACCTCTATTGGGTTCTAACATAGAGTAAATTAATGTTAAGTACTATTTACTCTATGGTTCTAATAACTTTGTCTCAATTGGCGAAACCTCGCTTAATGCGACTCTTTAAAAATGAACCTTTACTTGACTAAGTATTTATTTAATGTTGCAGGATACAGCTCGCTCTGAGCTTTATTTGCCGACTCCGAGCGCGGAGAGCTTGTCGGCGTTGGCACAAGCTATGGGCGCGGCAAGCTTTGAACACTACACGGAAGGCAAGGCGTTAGTCAAACGACTCATACCTGCCGACAGTCATCCGGACTTAGACGTTGTTGAACATCAAGGTATCTAAAAGCCATATCAACGTTCTGATGATTAAGTATTCGGGGAAGGCAGTGTTGAAGCTATGTAAACTTACAATAGGTTTAACTTAAATAGGTACTGGCACTTTGTATAGAGTTGTATTATTGTGCATTTATTAAACGTTTATTTTTCACTAGCTGTTGCACGCTGCTTCGCTCGTGTAACTTTATACAATATAGCCTATGTTACTCGCTGATAATATGGCTTCCAAACAGTGATGATTTTTTTAAATCGGTCCAGTAGTTTCGGAGCCTATTCAATGCAAACAAACAAACAAATCTTTCCTGTTTATAATATTAGTATAGTATAGCTATAGATATTATTTTATTGCGATTTCTTTAAAGATCCAATAGGCAGTAGCTAGGTTTGCAGGTTGCGTATTATACATTTAATTAACACTAATAAAGCCGAAATACCACTCACCGATCAACTATTGACAAAGTTCTCCGGGAAGGAGGGGTGGGGGGAGCGGTGGGGGGAGTTCATCGTGAATTTAACTATATAAAGACATATGAAGCTCATAGGTACTTGTGATATATAAATCTAGGCATTATGATTAGAATGCTAGTAAATTACAAGGTAAATACTTACATGAAAAAATTTAAATTATTTCAGGCGTGATCGGCAAAGCGGGAGTGGATTTCCCTGCGTTCCCGACCATACCTAACACGGGATTCAATTGCAAAAATGTGCCTACAGGATACTACGCTGATCTGGAAACCGACTGCCAGGTTCGTAACTCAAAAAAAAAAGTAAAATTGACCTACTTTGGTCAAAATCAAAATTAAAAGTAGTAAAATTTAAAAAAGTACAATGAATTTCAATTAAATCGGCACCAGAAATCAATTGTAATTGATCTTGTAAATATTTTGTTTATGGGTAAAAATACTATAAAACTATATAATAAGTAAATCTTATTCGAAAGGTAACAAAGGCTTTAACTCATTCCAGGTGTTCCACATTTGCGACACGTCCCGCAAGATCTCGTTCCTGTGTCCAAATGGCACCATCTTCAGCCAGTCGCATCTCATCTGTGATTGGTGGTTCAAGGTGGACTGCGCCTCAGCACCAACCCTCTACGAGTCCAGCGCCGAGTATTACTCCAACGAGCAGAAGAAAACTCAAAAGGTCACCAAAACCTTGACCAAGAATCCAGACTTGCAGCAGATCGGTACCGATACGAATATCCGAGCGGAATCCAGACGTACTTCCATTAACATCCCCAGCACAACCGAACGACTTTTAAGACACAGACAAAGACTGCAGAGTGAAACTCCCTCTTCTCCTACAACAAAGTCAACGGCCAGGAGTTTTCACCAAACACTGTTCGGTGAAAACAATTTCAACCCCACACAGAGAACACAGGCTACGACCGCTTTTGAAAAAAGACGCAAGAACTTAGTACAATTGATTGCGAATAATTTTGGCAATCTTCCCACAAGAGCTACGCAACCAACTTACACTGAAGGGTCAACTTACAAACCTACTGTTTCACCTGGCGATTATAACAATATCAGAGAAATGCAAGTAGCTGCGGAAACTGCCTCGTTCACTAATAACAACAATAGACAATATTTACAAGACTTAAATAATAAAAACTATCGACCTTACCCAGTTTACACTCCAAATCTTCCACAGCGAGTTAGTAAACCAAAAAATAGCCCCACTTTAACAACCCTGTATGATTTTCGCGACAAACAATCAAATCAACTGTCTCAGGAAACGGTGACGAAGCGACCGACTTTGGTTCCGTACACTAAAAGCTATACTACTACAATTAATGAGAAACATGAGCCCTACACAAGACCAGGAATATCTTTGTTGAAAGGCTTCCTCGAAAAAGAGAAAAACAAAACGTTGGCCACACCTACGGAAAAAGTAATTGAAATAACAGAACGAAGCGATTTATTCAATGATAGAAGCAATATTGAAAACAAAGTTATTATCGAAACAGCTAAAGATAAATTTGAGTCGGTCACCAAAATACCGCTAACAACTAGACCAGAAATAACATATTTCACCGAAACATCTTCTCCGGTCAGATTTGATGTTTATTCAAGTACCGACGACGTGACTCAAACAACGGAGCCTTCTTATCAAGAAAGACGAGAGCGACTTATGAGAAAATTGAATCTAGACGTCTACGGACCAACAACACCCACTGTGACAGATATCACAGAGAAATTTTACGGTGACCAACCAAACCGACCAGGACTCATCGTCCCTCCATCCTTAACGCCAAAAACGCTTCACACTTTGGCCATTTACTATGCTACGGCCTTAGATAACCTTTCAACCACTGCTACTCCAGAAGAAACACAAACATTGAGTCCCGCCTTCGATGAATATGAGATGCTTGAGGAAGGTTTACCGGCACTATTTAGCAGGCACACAATCAACAAATATGGAAAACTTTTCGGACAAGGAGTAGACAACACTGAGTTACTAGAAGAAATAAAGTTAGATCCTAACGGAACGTATAACGATTTGGCAGACGATTTATCCGTTCAACAGAGTCAAAATCCTATCGCTACATCTCCACAAATTAGAGAACTCGCTCAAGTATTCACTCATGCTTTATCTGCATACCTACAAGATCCAGTTCAATTTAGAAAGGTTCTGTCGGACATCAGACCTACACATCCGTCTTTCGGAGATATGTTATCAACCACTGAGGAGCCATTTAACACTGAATCAACGACTACAATCAACGAAGAAGACGATGAAATTTTAGGATTCTCCGATGATAATAAAATAAGGCCAGCTTTAACATCTTTAAGAGACCCGAAAGCTTTAAATCTTGCAACAGACTATGCTTTAATTCCTGAAGATATAACGACGACACCGAAGCCGTCAACCACAGAAGCAGTTTCTACCACCACAGCTAGAATACCCTTTAAATGTTGCGGAAAAATATCAGCTACCTACACATCCGCTTCAACACCAAGAGAAGTGTCAACAACTCCAGTTTCTTTCATTAATACTGCTAGCGTAAATTTCGACACAATATCAAATAGTGTTAATGACACAGTCACTACTACAGAAAATAGTTATTCAATATCTAAGATAGGTGGATTCCAGAATAATACATCTCCACCTAATAACTCGCCGTATGGTAAAGATGTACATCCAACAGATGCTAAACCCTTAAACCAATACGTAGAAGTGACTAATTTACCTACTGCGTGGGGTGTAGACGCATCAGCCGCAACCATCCCTCCCATAACAAATTCACATAGCTTTGAAAGCAAAAAAATTCGAACAACCACATATATACCTACTACAACTCCCATTTATTTTACGGAGACAGAGAGCGTCGAATTAGAAAATGAAGAGGAATTGCAGAGAGCTCACAGCCAATCGTTTGTTACTCCCCAAGACAACAGCTCACGTCAAGGAAAACAGATTAATTTTGAGGAAACGAAAACGACAGTAAAAAAACCTTCTGAGGAATTAGAAGCACCGACGTTCACCGACATTGATACTACCACAGTCCAAACAACAACAGTTCCAACCACAACAGCAGCTAAAGTAATAGACACAGAGTCCGCGACTACGACTTCAGATTTATCTAGTGTATTTACGTCTTCGGATAGCGATAAGTCGACCAATGAATATCAATGGCTAAGTACTTTTAACAATTGGCATAGCACGATAGTCGACCCTATAACATTAAACGATGGCTTAAGTCCAACCGGGCCTGAACAATATGTTCCTCAAACCGCAAGTCATGCAACCACACCATTCATTGACTATACGGCAACAAACGAACAAGCCTTCTCGTCATCAATAAACGTAGAACAGACGACTCCTGGCAGTTTACATGGAGAAAGATTCGGAAGACTGCTAGCTGCATCTCCTTCTACCGAATCAGCTCAGGATATTACAACAATCGCTGACACTGTTGTTGAAAAGGCTAAAGAAATAATGGGCGGCATGAACGCAACCACAACAGAGAAACTTATGAATGTAATGAAGAAGACAAAATCAAAAACTGTTAGACGTTTAATACTTTTGTTAGTGCAGACGTGTGACGATGATCACAATACGACAGCCGAGGCTTCTAAAAAGGCATTACTTGAAGCGTTAATGGCAGTGTCTCAAAAAGATATGGAAGAATTAGCGAAAGAAGAAGCAGTAACAGGTATACCGACACAGGACTCTGATTTGGACGCTTACAGAACTACAAATGTTCATAGAAGAACAGATAATGTCTTAGAGAGGCAAGAAGTAAAATCTAGACAAACTGACAGACGAGGGAAGAGCTTAAATTTCGATCCGAGCGCTATTAATGCACTGTCAAATCCGACAACCGTATCGTACAGGACAACCACAGATACAGATACGTCAGAACCCGCTACATCTGTTAGGCCCACCCCAACTAGCTTTAGGGGTGCCAAAAAATTCCAAACACGGACAACTCCAGTAGAAATTGTCGTGAGTAGTACGCCCGAAAATGACATCCCTAGAGCGGAAGCTAGGGTTGCGCCTAAGGGGGCGGGAGACTTAAAAACAGCGTCCGATACGAGAGCATTAGAATTATTAAGATCGTTGTACACTATCGCAGCGAGATGGGGCTGAGAAAAATCATCTAGGAAATATAACTTATTGGACTTTTACAAATTATATTTAGGGATTGTTTTGCAGAAAACAAACTCTAAACATAAGAACATGTTAATGTGATTTTTGTAGATAGCATTAAATTCATGAAAACATTTAATTCTAAATTCTAACCTACTGTTGAAATTTTCGGCTTAATGTTAGTTGAAAATTACGCCAACATTGCGCTCTAGAGAAATTTATTAACTAGAATTTTATTCCAACTTCCATGTCAAAAGTGAATTTGTAGTATATATCCAATTTATTTAGGCACTAAGGCTCGACTTCACCAACAGACGGTTATTTTTAAACAGCTGATTAAAATTTAAACAGCCGTTTAATAATATTTTGTTGATCACCATCGCTAAATTGCGGGTTAAACGCCCTAAACATCAGATTAACTTAATGATTAATCTGATGTTTAGGGCGTTTAACCCGCAGTTTAGCGATGGTGATCAACAAAATATTATTAAACGGTTGTTTAAATTTTAATCAGCTGTTTAAAACTAACCGTCTGTTGGTGAACTCGAGCCTAAGTATCGCTGAAAAGACATAAAATGTAGGCAAACATTCACAATAAAATAAATGACAGAATTGTCCATACTACATGGACACTCCGACCGATATTTGAAACCGTATACCGATATTGCGTACGTCCAACGCGTTAACCATTATTATCGACATTATATAGGAATAGCAAGTATTTGTCATGTAATAAATTTTATCCTTTTGCTGTTTTTTTGTGTGAAATAAAAACTCATTTTTTTATTTTCATGTCAAGTTTAGATGAGGATAAATTCACCCTCTACAATTGATTTTTTTATTTTTTATTTATATGATAAATTCTTTTAAGGCTCGAGTTCACCAACAGACGGTTATTTTTAAACAGCTGATTAAAATTTAAACAGCCGTTTAATAATATTTTGTTGACCACCATCGCTAAACTGCGGGTTAAACGCGCTAAACATCAGATTAATCATTAAGTTAATCAGATGTTTAGGGCGTTTAACCCACATTTTAGCAATTTTGAACAACAAAATATTATTAAAAGGCTGTTTAAATTTTAAACAGCTGTTTAAAAATAACAGTCTGTTGGTGAACTCGAGCCTTAGTGCTTACATATTTGTTAGTGAATCGAAAAAAATAAAAAATTATTATATCAAATATTTAAACATATAATTTATTTGGTTTGTTATCGCAAATGTTTAGAATACAAATTCAGGGACATTAGTTAAGTGTATACTGAGTTACCTACTTTATTTGTATTTAGTTTAATTTAATATAATATAACTATAACTATTTGTTATACTGCCAATCGATTTTACTTAGACGACTATTACTTTACTTGTAAGTTTAGTTTACTTTGTATTATACTTTACATACTATACCTACTACTAGATGTAATATAACGTTAAGTTTTTATAGTAAATTTTTATTAAATAAAAATATCTTTTATTTCCCATATCTATACTAATATTATATAGAGAGAAGATTTGTATTTTTGTATGTTTGTAGTGAATAAACTTCAAAAACTAGTGGGCCGATTTTAAAAATTCTTTCACTTATAGAAAGCTACATTATCAGCGAGTAACATAGGCTATATTTTATAAAGTTACGCGGGCGAAGTCGCGTGCAACCGCTAGTGTTATGTATACACAAAAACTAAATAATTTTCAAAGAATTTTAAGACTTTTTTGGACTTTTTTCTACCACATAATCATTGTAATCAGAAGTAAAAGTTTGAAAAAAATAATGATGTGCAATTTACTTGATAAGGACAAATCGATAAAAACTATTAGAATGACAATTTAAATTTATATTTTTTAATATAAATTTTGTAATTACCCTTTTTTTACAAAATACACAATAAGATAATATTAAAAAAAAAAATTAAAATTTTTATGTTTATTAATTTATAATTTATACATACACAAAATATATGTTTATTTGTATGCATGTTCATCACTTCTTGCCGGCAGCTTTGTTCATATACCGCTCCACGTCTTTATCGGTTACCTAGAATTTAAAAAAAAAACATTGTGAACAAAAACAAATCGTAACCATTTTTTTTGTCGACAGTACGATAATTTTCAACACAATTTTGACAAATTATTTAAAATCAATTTTATCGATAGTTAGGTAATTGACTTTTTAATTACAAGTAAAGTGTTGATTAGTTACTTTTAGAAATAATTTTATGTTTTATTAAATTATGCATTCGGTTTACTGCATCCTTCGATTTGCGATTTTTTTTTATTTTCTTTTTAATATTTGTGGACTTTTACCGTACAAACAAAGGTATATATCATCATCTCCTTAATTCCCGATTACCGGTGACTTTAAATGGCGGTTATAGCCTACTTGACACATAGTGAAAGACGATAACTTGAGCATTGTTCCTAAATTTAAAAAAAAAAAAAAAAACACATATTCCGCGTAATTTAGGATTAGCTTCATATCCGCATCCGCAAGAATCGGATTGATTATAGAACGAGTGTTCATTGAACTAAAATTAGCTGATTATACATATCTATGGATTAAAAATGTGCAAACGTCAAAATTAGTTCGCGGGACAATCGAGGGCGGCGTTTCATAATGGCACAAAAAATTAGATGTCATTTGGTATGAGACAGTCTGTCCATACAATAATATACATAATATAACAAGGGCCGAGATGCAAACACTTTGCGTTTGGCTTTGTGATTGGTCAAAATTTTATGCGAGCGTTACAACAACCAACCAATCACCGGGCTTTCTGTCTTTCGTTTATCAAGTTGTAACGTCTCAATAAAATTTTGACCAATCACAGAGCTTGCAACTTTGGCTAAGGGGCCAAGGACAGCTTGGCGAAAAATATGCGCAATTTATTACCTTGTGTCCGGGCTTGTAGTAGGACTTGAGCTTCCTCTTCTTCTTCATCATGAGCTTGGAGGCGGCGAGGGCGCCGCGACGCTGCAGCGACTCGTAACGGTCCTTCAGCGGGTTGGTGGCGTTTCGCACGTTCCTCAGATCGCCCGAGAGCGACGCGGGCTCAACAAAGTCGGGCTCGGCGAGTGGCACCTTGTGAGAGTTGAGTTCGGGCGCGGCGGTCGCCTCTTTAGCGCTACGCTTTATCGAGCGTCTTTCCTTCTCCGCCTCTTGCCTCTTCTCGGACGTGACTATCGACGATTGCAACTTGCGAAGCCTGTTAGTGTTCAATTATTAAATACTTAGCTTCTGCTATCCAACGCCTATCCAACGCAAACAAACAAACAAACTTTTCAGCTTTATAATATTAGTTAGTATTGTATATATAGATAATAATTGAGATATTTTTGAAAACATTGAGTTTCTCCAAGAAACTCTTATGATCGTCATTATAAATTTACACATCAGAGTTTCGAAAAAAAATAAACTCATAAGATACCTACCTACCATTCTTTTTGTCGTCTTTAAAATATTAAAAAATGACAATAACTTCAAGTATAAACAAAATCCAAGTGTATATATCCTTTGAACGCCAGTGTCGGATTTATCCGACAATTATTTTCATGTCCATTTCGTATATATATATACGAGACACATTATTTCTCTACTTGTATAATGTTTATTTTCAAATCATTGTGTTGCTTTTTTGAAAAAGTGTAAGTATTCTCACTTGTAGAGGTCTGTTATTTTCTTCTTATTGATTTTCTCCCTTTTGAGCCTCTCCTTCTCGACGAGGGTCTCCCTCTGCTTCCTCCTGGCCTTGTGGTCCTTCTTCTTGTTGACAACTGGCGGATTCACGGCTCTGTACTCCCCTTCGTCCTCGACCTTCGACTCGGAGTCTTCGTTCGAAGCCTTCGCTTGGTCTTCGCTGGTCGGAAGACCAACGCTCATTTCTTTGCGCCATTCATTCTATAAAGCAAAAGTGTCTTTTATATAAACATAAAATAATGATATCAAGACAATAACATTATAATACTTGTTAATAAAAAAAATTAAAAAAAAATTTGGTTATTATATACAAAAAGTCAGTCAGACAAATTAACACTCACTCCCGATCATTCTTATACACATTCAGGATAATAATTCAATAAGAAATATAAGAGAATATATTAACACGTTTTTAATTTAATAAAATATTATAAAGATAGAAGATTTGTATGTTTGTAATGGACAAACTCATAAAACTAGTCGACCTATTTTGAATATTCTTACACAACTCTTAGAGAGCTACATTATCAGCTAGTAACATTCCGTACTAATATTATAAATGCGAAAGAATGTTTGAAAGTATGGATGTTTGTGACTCTTTCACGCAAAAAGTACTGAACCGATCACCGTGAAATTTTGCAAACACTTTGTCTGCGGGACACCGGAAAGGACATAGGGTACCTTTCGTCGTACAAAGCGGACGAAGTCGCGGGCACCAGCTTACCTCCTTCTGAGCAAGTGTGACCTTCTTGAACATGCCGGTGGTGACTCGGTTCAGGTGAGACTCGCGTTTTATCATCTTTGTCTCGTGACGAACCACTTCTGCAAGTAGCTCTTGATGCTCCTTAATTAACAAAATGGACATATACTATGTTATAAACTATATTTTAGTTAGATAGTGTCATAGAGTCAATTGTGACAAAAGGAAATCACAGTCACCATAGTTAGGAATGAGCTGAAGAAACGAGCTGAAGAGGCAGTCAATGTAGACTTAGACTTCTTATCGTGAACCTTTTGTGATCTACTTCTCGATAGTGAAAATTAGTGAAATGAACTTGATTAAAAATCAAGTTCAAACAAAGTTTTAAAACAAGTCACTGCTTAAATTCAAAAGTATCACAAATCAAAACGACACTTTTTCACAGCAGAGCTAATCGAAAAAAAAAAAAAAAAATTTTGTCTATTTTTTTCTTCTTATTAGATATATAACAAATATACGCATAGCATATATTATAACATCGTTAGAAGCGTATTTTTAAGTAGCATTAAATGCTTTAAGTACTTTTTTTAATAAACTGAATACTAGAGGAGATATATAAGCATATAAGTTACTTTTGAATATTAAAAAAATATCAAAATATACTAAATACATATGTAATAAAACAACCATGAATCTTTTAGCAACATACAATATGAAGGATTGCGATTGTATTTTTGCAATAAAAACATTTTTGAATTTTTTTTTATTTTTGTGGTACTTTTGAATTTAAGCAGTGAAGTGTAAAATTCAATGTCAATTGGTATTTGAAATCATTGATTAAAACCAACATACTTGGCATTATAGATATTATAGCATAACATTTCAAAAAGGTAAACACTTCAAAATGTTTACAATAAACATCATTATAAGATATATATATAATATATACATTTGGTATATCTGTTTCTGTATCTGATATCTGCAATATCACGGTATTTTTTTCTGCAAACTATATAGATTAAAACCGTCCTCGTTTAACGCTCTATGCATTAGTGAAAACAACATTAAAATCCGTTTCAAAGTTTAAATGATCTAAGCGTACAATAAAGAGGTACAGACAGCAAAAAGCGACTTTAGATTTTAAATACTATATAAGATTATCATAATTTTAATGTAAGTGTGGTCAAAAAAGAAAGTCAAACTGGTCTTCTGAAACATAGTAAATGGGATAGGAACGTGTAAATAGGATAGGATGGTGTAACTTACTTGGAAGCTGGGGTTGTAACTGACTCCAGGATGAGGAGTGTCCACTGCAGCCCTCGTGACCACGGTCTTCGGAGGAGGTGGTTTCGGTCTCAAACGTTGATCGGGCAACACATTATGCAGTTGGGCTTCTGGAGATATGAACTCTTCGCACAATGTCGACGGAATACCTTTCGCTTCGGGCACTGTAAAAGGAAAATTTAAAACTATGTGAACTGACAAATAAAATTATAAGTAAAACATTGATATTGTAAGTTCTCTTTGGTCTTATTATCTATAAACATTAATTAAAAAAAAAAATATATCAAACTAAGAATGTCATCTATACACAAATCAGCCATCATCAGCCTTAGCCTTTAGTAGTGGTAGGACACACTGCGTTTCGCAGTCATTTGGGCAGCCCATCTGGCGGCAGTAACCACCACCTTACAGAATACCATCGTGAAATAACAGCATATACATGCTGTTGTGTTTTGGTGAGTGAGTAAGGGATGCCAGAGCCCATTTCCCCTATCCCTTATCCTTAATCCTTTTATAGTCGGCAGTGCACTTGTTGCACTTAGCCGTTGCTTGTGTTATAGGCGACGGTAGCCACCTACCATCAAGTGGACCGTCAGCCTGTCTGTCGAGCTTAACATAAAGAAAAGTGAGTTTAATAATGAAATGTTGAATTCTGTACTTCATATTTTGTGCTATTCTATAAATTCAAAGCGTACATTGAAAAAACATGTGTATATTAAATTTCAATGCTTAATATGTAAGATAATAAATAAATCTTTACTAATATTATAAAGCTGACGAGTTTGTTTGTTTGTTTGGTTGAACGCATTAATCTCAGGAACTACTGGTTCGAATTGAAAAATTCTTTTTGTGTTGGATAGTCTATTTATCGAGAAAGGTTTTAGGCTATATAACATTTTTAACGCGGTCGCGGGCACCAGCTAGTATTATTATAAAATACTAAGGTCAATTTTATATGTTTTTTTTTTAAATGCACTATTTAATGCACAGCGAAAATAATGCTATGTCCATTACGTGTGCAAATGTCACGTAATGGACATAGCATACAGATTAATTTGAGACCATGTAAATGATGTCAAATTAATCTGTCATTTAGTTATTAAGTAAATTATTGTATAAATATCACCGTAAGTTTTCCTTGAAAATAAATAAATAAATAAAATAACAGCAATATTCCCTCATAATATTATTCTGATAGTGAATATTTTACTTACAATCTCCACCCCACATATCCTTGTTGAAATTCTCCCTGACCTGCTTCCGTTTCCTCTTACTCTCCAAGGCCATTTTTCTATTTTTCCTCGCCACTTCTATTTTCTTTTCGTAAACACCTTTTGTGGCTTTTCGCTTTTCTGTCACTTTGCTCAAAGCAGTCGGCTTGAAGCCTACTGGGTTCACGTGGTTACGTTTAGCATTTGGATCTTGAACCTAAAAATGTGATTTCAAAATAATTGGTTTCATCAAAAACTCTTTCATAATATGCACTGCCAAGGATTGGAATTTCCTTGACATAACAGAATGTATGCTGTTGTGTTTCGGTGACTGTGTAAGGGATGCCAAGGTCCATATCCCTATCCCTCCATAATCCCTTACCCTTAATTGTACTGTGGTCAGCAGTTCACTGGCAGTTGCTGCTACTGAAAATTTTATCCAAATGCTCTCACATCATCACTGTCATATGAATAGTAAGACTACCCACTGGGTGTTATAATAAAAATAATTTTACATACATGTACCTAAATAACTTGAAATAAGACAAGTCTCAAACTCTCACCTTGGATGGTATTAATATTTCAAAACATTTTGGTGGTTGTGCTAAATTGGCCCTCTTCTGCAGTCTAGTTGACAGGGGTTTGACATCTTCAACCTGGTCTTTACTTCCAGTGTCCACAACAAACAATTCACTTTCTGGTTGTATGTCATACTTTCTAAAAATGTTTCAGCTTTAATAAAGACAAATATTTTGTACAGATTAAAAAAAATCATGTTGAATGACTAGAGGAGAAAATTATATCTTCCCACATTTTATACATTACAAGGACTCTGCCCACGGCTTCGCAAGGGTGCTATAACTTAACACAGACCTTCTTTATTGATCCCTCTTTCCATTAGTGAAAATTGTATCAAAAGGGTGGTTTAAAATATGTTAGCGTAAAAACAGTAATTTATTATTTAAGGTTACCGGTAGTTCTCTATTAACCACCACTCGGATGGTATAGTTCATCGGGAGGCAATATTTCAACATCAAAATATGAAGTAATTTACAGAGCTCTTTAATACAGGTATAATCATAATTATTAGGTATTTACCCCTGTAAAATTGTAAATACCTAAAACGACTAGCTTTAAATAAACGCATAACCTTACCCCAAACGTTCTTTTAATCTCTGTTCTTCAAGGTAGTCTTCTACATCGCGTATATCACAATGTTTACGCCATGCTTTCTTGTTCTTCTTTGATACGTGTTTCTTTTTCTTTACTATAGACATGATCCTGTTAAATATTTACTAATTTTATTTAATAATCACCAATCAACCACCACACTATACAATAAAACACGTTCGTTATAATTATTCCGATTTTGTTGTTATGGCCCCATCGAATTCTACGATGATTCTGCCACTCCGTTATAATTAATTAATTATTAATATTATACAACACGTGAAGGGAACACACGTAAACGTGACCACGGTGAAAAATAGTTGACAATCTTGACATTGACACTTGACTTGACAGTATAGAAGAGTGTCAGATTGAGTTGACCTCGAGAAAACGGACGCCTTGAGTACAGAACACTATATACCACCTGGTTTTGTGGTAAAGAAACAATTCTGTCGAATCATAATCGAACAAAATGTCCTTGTCCATTTGTCAATTCTAGATTCTGAAGTTTCTGAACTGAGTTGTCACATTGTCAGTCAACTTTAATTTAAATCAAGGGACATATATTCTCTCTAGATTTAAATCTTCAAAAGAACAAAGATGCAAATTGCAACAATAATTTATTTATAATAAAAAGAAACCTATATAAATTATTTTGTTTGTATTGGCAAAGCAATGATCGTCTGGTCTACTAAAAAGTAACAAAATCCTGTCAATAGATTTGTCATGAGCAAATCTATAAAAATATGTCGCAGTGTTATTGTTTACGGCAACAATTTATTTTATTAAGCAGGTATTTAGATAGAAGATAATTAGATAGATACCTAATTAGAATAGAATAAAATGTATTAATTATGAAGTAAATACCATTAGGCCTAATCAAAGAGGGTCCTAACCTAATGGATAATATATATGTGTTAAAATTTAATTGGTTGTAGTAAGTACCTACTTACTTACCTGCTAATTTTCAAATATATTATAAACTTTATTCTAATTTATTGGGCAACTAATTATAATATACTACATTTTGAAATTCAAAATGGAAAACTCTAACTTTTCCTCACTTCTGTCTTTGGCTGACTCATATTTATCAAACACGAAACATTCTGAACCGACGACAGCAACAAAACCGCTAACTAATGGAAGCAAGTCCGAAACTATTATGAGACCAAGTAGATCACAGTACCAAACAGAAGTCTTGGACAGACAAATTTCAAATATGCTTAAAAGAAAAGAAGAAGAAAAATTGAGAAAACAGGAAGAAGAGATAAGGAACAAGAAAGAACTCAACACCAATCTTTTGGAAGAAATGAAAGAATTAAAGCTGGAAGAGCAAGATAACTATACTGTCGATTTAATGAAAGCCATTGAGATTCCATATGTTTCTGTGCCAATTGTGCCAAGCGAAGAAGTGCATAGTAATAGAGCTTCCTTTGAATCTGAATTGGAAGATAAAGATATTGAAAGATCTGAACCGCCAAATGTTTTATTGGAATGTACAACTGACATATCACACATTATTTATAAGAAAGTGTGGAAAGGAAAGTGTTCTGCGTTTGGTAAAGTATTGAGGTCTCGTATAAAGCCAATTGCAGCTCCATATATATTTGAGCGGTACACATCTGTTAAACCATTTGACTTTAAAACTAAATCACCATGTGATTTGATTATAGAAAAGAGGAATCACCCAAGCAGACACAATACATACTCGTATGAGCACAATAAGAAAATAATAATAGGTGATGAAATATAAAAAAGAAATAGTATCTAATCATTATTCTAGGCCATCATTATTTTATTCTAAAGACTGTTTTCATGAAATCAATTTCAAACTAATCTCTGCTGTAGGTCTTTATAAGAATAAAGATAAGAAATTAAGAATTTGTTGTTTTATTTCTTTTTTGCATATTTTTGAACTAATTTGTTTGTAGAAAACTTCTTCTGCCTCTTGCAAAATAAATAAAAATGAATGCATAAAATAGCTGTCAACGAGTGAATTTGTAGTTACCTTCACTTTTTAAATACATTAAATACTTATTTATTACTTAAAGAACACGTTAAAATATATAGATTTTTTAAAAAAATGTTAGGGTACTTCTCATCTCATACTAACTTTTTTAAACTTATTCTGATGAAACATACTATTCCTTATTATCTATTAACTTTAAACTGGAAATTCTTGTATATAAAAATTCACATATCTCTGGAACTAACTGTTCTAACGTGTTCTGTATTTAGATATAATTACCTATGTAGTTTTGCTTTTGCTTAATATTTCTTGTAAAAAGCACAATTTTACAGAAAAAAAAATTTTTCTATAACTATTAATTTAAATACCATCTCGTAAATTTTTGTGGTAGGGTATTATTGCCAATGGATGATAATCAACTGTCACCTCATAATTTTGTAAGATGGCATAATTCTGTATGAATATGTTCAGCATTCATCCAATAGTAACAGTTTCTAATTCTATAATATAACTTTATTTGTATGAGAATGTGAGTACAATGATATATAATATACACACAGTCCTGTGCACACTAGGTGCCTTAGGTGGAAACAAACTATCGACAGCCGTGGCGGACATTTTGTGCACAGTCGTTCACATCATATCCAATGCACTAGATTTCCATCGGACGTCCGAACGCTAAAGGACGATTCAAGGTCACGTCCGCTCCGCGTCTTACCTCCGATAGTTTGCACAGTTTAGTGTATTTATACCTACTACTTGTATTGACGCGTCCGATAGTTTGTTTCCACCTTTATTGTGATGATCTTAAGTCCATGTCAGCATAAAAAATACCGAGTGCAGCTTTGTCGCCCAAGTACTATCGTTTAAACCAGCTCCTGGGTACTACTACAATTCAACAAATATACAAGTAACATTATTAGGTTTAGCCTGTTACTTCGTCTGCAGCCCTCAGGAACAGTAGATACTTTTTTTGGATGAAAGGTGCTAATAATAGTGATAGGTTTTTTACTTTCCGAAGAAACCAAATATCTATGAATAGGGGCTTTATGATTGAAGATGAGAATGGTAGAATATTCCAATATTGTAACTTATTCTTCGAAAATTTCACAATAATTAAACAAGCAGAAAATTAGTATTTAATAACTTATTTTAATATTTCCTTATAAGTTTTGTACAGTATATCAAAATTATTCACTAAAACAAAAAAGTAACATGAAATGGCATTTAAACTTTAAAAAGTAAGCGGCACATGCCTTATTCTTCTTCGCAGTCTTCTTCCTCTTCTTCGTCCCCCTGAACCTCTTCAGCAACTTCCTCTGTACCTAAAGCAATTCATATTTGCAATGTTTTCATGTAAGAATTATTTTTAAGTTGTGCATTTATACAAAACCTTGAATTACCAAAAAGCTAATTTATCAAAACCTCTTTCGTTATTGAGTTTGAACGAATTTGAGTTAATGTATGATTTCGGAATAAATTTATTTACAGAATCACTATGGTCTAACTTAATGTCAGAAACTTGGGGATGAAAAACTAATTGATGGCTTGGGGCTGATGAATCGTGTAGGATTTGGAAATTGACGGAATGTTCCGGATTATGCTGAATGGGTTTTAAATGGGGTGACAAATCGAATGATAGTGTTTTTGGTGTATTTTTTAATGAAAAATGAACTGTTTGTGTGTTCGTGTCTTGATGTTTGGGATGATGAAAGGTTTTCTGTGCACTGGGCTGACGTGGATGATGCTGTATCCGACCGGACAACTCTGAAAGAATGGAAATAGCTCACTTTACGAATCGTCTGGATTCGCGTTTTGAGATGCCAATATATTTCTTCAACAGGTCCTTCGAGCCGGATAAAAAAACTTTCATTTACTTACCTCCGTTTTCATTTTACACTAAGATCAACCAATTTAACTGTTAATAAATCACCATGTTATTTACTTAAACAAATTCGAAAAAATACTACAAATTAGTCATTCGTTCAACTTTTTGATTAGTAAAAAACTTTTAGTAAATTAAAGTTAATTGTTAAAATCAACGGAAAAGAAAGGATTACCACAAAAATACAATAATGTATTTGTGAATAAAGATCAAGGACTAGACAAGGAAATAAAAGAAATATGTACTTAGGTATATCAGTATTTATAAGGATAATTAGTTATTTGTTATTGTTAATATTTAAAACATGCGAAATTACATTGTTAAGGAAGAAAGTCATATGGTTATTGTGCGTTAAGACTAAACTCTAGAAAAAAATAAGGCTTTACAGTCTCATAAAATAGATGTTGTGATCCATTAATTATCTTATTCAAACATTCAATATTTTTTCTGGCTATTGCTGCTTTTCGAAGATACATTCATAAGTAAATAATTTGTTTCTGAAACCCTCGTAAATAGAATGACTACAATTAAAAATGTATCTTTGATTCCAATTTAATGAATAACTATTTCACTGATAAGCGCCATCTTTTGTCATAATAAAACTATGACAAAAGATAGTAAAACTGTTTTAATTTTAAAGGATAAATGTTGTCTTCGTTAAGCTGTAATAGCCTATGCCTGGTTAATGTGGTTAATTATATTAATTTCTTGTATTTTAAAGGATACGTATCCCTTTGAAACTTTTTTAAAGGTTTAGTGACGTCATCATAACAGTAAGAGAATAATTAAGTGGGATGTCAAGTAGAAGTCATAGCAGTCAAATGAAGACAGTCGAGTGGAAAAGTCGAGACAGTCAAGTACAGTTAAATATTAAAATGATAAAACAAGTGTTACGAAATACATTTTATTGTTTAAAAAAAACACTTCGTTTTAACATATTTTTATGGCTTGAGGAGACATCGCACTTAATTTGATGCTTTGTTAGTTTTTCGAATACCTTTTTTCATGTTGTACTAACACTTCCATTTTTTGTATAAAACCATTTCTAGTTATACAAAATTGAAAGCTATACATTCTACGGAACCAAATAAATAACAGGTGTAAGTAGAAAAAATATAAAAAGTAAAAAAAAAATAATATTATCACAAGATTTAAAATGAAAAAGTACAAACTATCTAAACATTTAAGGTTAACAAAAAAATATTTACATTTAGTAGAAAAATCTACATAAAATTCGGCCAATAAGGGAATCGAAATCAATATTCTTTTTATAAATAATTTAACAATTGCTTAGGTTCTCCAAAAAAAAAATCGAATCAATTGACCTCATTCCATTATTAGCCGATTGTGAATCTGACATTATCAAAACTAAAACCACTACCTGTAACGTTTTCAAACGATATTTTCAAATATATAGAACATATAATTTATTGCTTTTATTTCCCATAAAAAACTTAATCATGTTTTTGATTTTTATAATGGTACTTGATTTTTTCACAAATAAATTAAATGAACCGCTAGAGATGTGTCGCTAAACGCAAAACTCAAGAAAGATTCGGTTATTACTTTTTTCAAATAATAATTTGAAGATTCTTATAAAGGGAAAAATTTGTTTAAAAAAAACCTTAGAAATGTTTGAATGAATTTTTGCCATCAGTGTTGAAGTTTTGAATGAAATAAAATAAGAATGTAGTGGCTGAAGGTTTGATAATTTCAGAGGTGACTACCTAAAACCTTAATGTTACTAATGATAGTAATTCGACTGATAATATTGTTCCTGGGCGCCCTGTTCAGGGGCTGGTGCTGAGGCCGTATACTCCTCGTTGCTCGTACCTTCGTGGGAGGCGTCGTGTTGAGGCTTGTTGGCTGCCAGGCCAGCTGCCGCTGCCTTCGCTGCAGCTTCGGCAGCATTAGCTTGAGCTTGTTGCGCGGCCGCCTGAAGTTAGCCACAAAATAATAAAATATTTTGAACTATATATTAAGAACAAGATGCTACATAAGAAGGGGAATCCCCAAGAATGACAGAGGATTGGGCTTCTTTTTCAAAGAAATTCTTTTAGGAAATGTGTCCGACTGTCCCTGGATTAAGCTCAGATAAAAAGGTGTATTATATTAAGTTTAAGGATAATATGAAGATAAGGAATGGGGTTTGACATTGCTTACTTACTCGCCGAAATAAAACAGCATGCGTGTTGTATAATTCTGGTCTGCTGTAATGTGGTGCTTAAATACTTTTTAAATACAAACAGGAAATGAACGAATGAAAGAAAAAAAGTAATGATTCATAAATGTTTATTTATAACAAACATTTAATGAAACTGTCTCAGAAGAAGAGGGATATCTTAATGTCTTCAAATATGTACACCTTTGAAGTCATCGCCAATTCCTGTTTGTGAAAATAATTGCTTTCAGTAAAACCATGTAAGACTTAGTTGGAAAACTAGCACGATTGGGCTCAAAATATTAATAATACAAAAATATATCCCATAGGACAACCAGAGCCTAGTGTGGGGGACAGAAATATGTTAAAACTAAAGTTATTCTGAAATAAAATAAATAAATATAAGATCAGTCTTATTGTAACATCGTTAATAGTGGTTAAAGTACTCTTATCTATGAGCTATTGACTTATTGAAATCTAAGTAGATTTCATTATAGGAAACAGAATCCCTCGATTCTGTTAAAATTTTACAAACAGAAAATGTCCAGTGCTTTTTGAATCAAAATAGGTCTTTCCCTTAATGGAGACATCTTAAAATGTATCAACCTACTATCAAAATGTTTATTATTCTTTCAGATACACTCTCCTCAAAGTTTTTTTTAATTATCACACTAAAGATAATGTCTAACACAATAATATCAATAAATAAGCTATAAAAATACTGACTAAAATTTTATCTAAAAAGATAAAAAAATTGAAGTGTTACCGAACTAGTAGTTACTATTGAAAAGCTCAATATTCGGGTTATTTTTTGTTACTGAACTACTGATACAAAAAAGCCTTATTAGTCCGATCACTGGAATAACCGAATCATTGAGACTAGACCAAATATACATGTTGAATCCTTACCTGAGCTTTCCTAGCAGCGGCTTGAGTGGCCTCGAAGTCAAGTCTGACACCATGCAACTGCTCTTGAAGAGTGTGCAGCCTCTGCCTGGCAGCACCAACCATAGCGGTCTGTGCACCGAGCTCTCCGGCAGCTTGTGACGCGGCTTCATTGGCGTTTTCAGATGTGGCTTGAGCGGCGTTCAATGCAGCTTGGATTACATTCACCTGCGGTGACATTGTAAACACTCCTTTAGAATTAGATACTTATGCATCTTAATGATTTCCTTACATACATTGGTAAGTACATCTTCAATGAATTGCTCAATAGTTTTAATCCGTAAACTTTTAGAGTACACTCAATATTAATTACCTACCAAATTAATTAACCAAATTAACATATTTTGTTTACAATATAAGTATGTGCCAATTAATTTAGAATAGTTATAAAAAGGTTTAGAAAGGTTATTCAAAGTTTTTTTTAATGGTAACAAAAGGTTTAGAAAGGTTATAGCGTCATTTTTTTAATATTATATGTTACCTATCTCGTATCTAACGTTGTATCAAAATCTGTTCAGTAGTTTTTGTGTGAAATAGTTTTCGAATTTCGAATTTACAATATTATTAGGGGATGGATTTCATTTGTACTTCATGATTGGATTGTTTAGTTTACTTACTTAGTTCAAATTTTGTGTAAGAATAGACTTTTAGTACTATGATGTAATTTGATTAACTTGTATGTTGAATGCATTTAAGTAATAATTGAATGAATGTATTGAATTTTGAAAGTGAAGTAATTTATATTGGCGACAATGAGTTTAATAAAGACTCAACCTTGCTCTGCAATAAATTTACGTAATATCAATACTCGTAATAAAAATGGGGCTATTCAAATTGAATATTCAATAAATCGATCAATAAACTTATTCAAAATACATTTATTGAATATAATGAACAATTATTCAAAATAAATGGGTCGTGACTAATGATTTAAGACTTAATTGTTGCAGACACATAATCGGATAAGTATATTATTTAAAAAAAAATGGGATGTGGCTGTATCGTGGACACGGCCTTGACAATTATTGTATTATTAAATAGTAATATTTTCTTTGAACGAGTAATGTTTTCTTTGAACGTTTTTTATGTATGTATCCAATGAATTCGAATATACCATATATACGAAAAAAAAAATTCTTTAATCCTTTAGCTTTCTAGTGGTGTAATTAAATTTTTGATGTAGATGATAGATATCTAGCTGCAGCATCAAACTCTATCCACTTATTTTTGTTCTCATCACTTTTCCCAATTGTCTTTATGGAAAAAAATTTAAGACGTATTTACGTCAATAGGCACTTAGGTAATCACGGCAAATCTACTTTAAAAATATGTGTTTTCATTTAAAAATAATTTTAATTAGATAAGAACTTCTTATAAAAGTCCATTTGCTAATAAGTCTCATCAAAACTGATTTAACCATTTCCGAGTTAGTTCAGCCATACAAAAATGCTCTATTGTTGACAAATACCTAATAAAAAATGATATAGTTTAAAAAACCTCGTTATTAGGTAATTAGGTAAAGTCGGGGTACGAAAACCTTCGTCAGTTGGAGTTTACTCCTTAAGCGGTTATTACACTATTCAATTTGTAGGAAACCAATTTAGGAAATCGGAAGGTGTAATAACGCAGTTATAACAGATTGGATCCAATTTAGATTTTAGATTCTATTATCTATTTTCAATTCTATATCTTCGATTTAGAAATCAATTTAGTGTAGTGTGATCACTAGTTCACTACTTAGGTCCTAAATTGGTTTCCTACAAATTGAAAAGTGTAATAACTGTTTTAAGAATCGATTTGCATATATATATATAAAATTAATATATGCAAATCCACGGGCTTATATATTTATATAAGCCAGTGGTAAGAAAATTTATGGGTGTAAAATAAAAATTGTTACGCGAATGCGTTATGTTATGCGTTATAGTTACGTTCTATTTTTTTGAATATTTTAGAATATCTGAAGTTCTACACAATATTATTCTTGTTCACAATGTTGTTCTTTCGACGTGTTCGAATTGCGAAAATTTAAATTTTATAATCGTTCGTATTCGTAAGGAGTAAACTCCAGTCGTGTGTCGGAACTGACACACACAAACTTATTTTCAAATTCTTCCCTTTATCAAAGTAGTAGACTCTTAGTACCTATTGAAACTAAAGCACCTAGCAGACAACATAAAGACGTTTGAAATGAAATTTTGGCATGACTGATAATTGCCTTGGTGCAAGCAAATGTCGACTTTAAGGTGATGGCCCTTATCTTTACCCCGACTGTACTACTGACTGTAAAATATCATATTTTTTACGACTAAAGGCTTTCGAAATTCAAACTGTTGACACAACACGCGCACACTTTTTTACTTTTTAATTGACCGAACAATCAAACTTAATTAGGAGTTGAGACCTGTAAAATTATAAATTGATTGCGAATTACAAATATTGTCTGTTTCAACATTAAATTGGACACAGAACCAACTGGACGAGACACTCTTTGTCAAGACGAACTTGCGCAAAAATACGCTGGAACTGTTTTTATTATAGATAACAACTTATTTGCAACTAATCCGTTACTACACCCTTTAACGACTTGGTGATTTCATGAATGGCTTTCTATGAAGAGATTGAATAACAATTTTATGTAGGTAAATTATTTGTTACTAGTTGAAGCCCGCGAATTCAACAGCGTTGAAAAATAAAAGATATTATAACGCCTGGCAAAATATGTAAACCTACTTCAGCGAATGTTGTATCTTTATTTTTAGATAGATGGTGTCCTATTGTAATATTTAGCCTGTGTCCATCCTGAAATTCTATTCTAACTATTGGTTTAATATTTTTTTAAATAAGATGAGTAGTTTCGAAGATTACCTCCCACATACAAACGAGCATTTTTAGTTTAGAATAAATGGTCACAAAACAGATTAAAAAAGGTATTTTTTATAATAAATATCAACAAACTTGTTAACAATTCCAGTTTTTTCTGTCATTAAATTAAGTCATTATTAGTATTGATAAAAATAGGCTTACTCACAGAAACACCAAACAGCACTTATGTTATTTCAAGGTATTTCAGTTTATTACTGCGGGTAGCAATTAGCTCTCCTACAGCTAAAGATGTCTGATAAGTCAAAACCTGGAAGTCTTCCTCTAATTCATTCAGTTACTAAATATTAGCAAAATAAAATTCAAGGTGCCCGATTATTTGTTGGTTACATAATTTAAACAAATATAAGAGAGATTATTGAATAAAAAAACATTCTGTGCGAATGGCGACAAATGGAGCGAGCCATGATCGATTTCGATTACTCAACAATGTCTCTTGATATCTTTCTAAAGTTGTTTTTTTTTTATTTTTTTTTAAATTTTTGTCCCACTCATTACAATCGATTTACGCAACCGCGCCGCCGCGGTTTTTAGCACCATTCGTTTAGTGTCGCACCGAATTTTTAATGACTTTTTTTCTCCCTAAATTGCATTGGAGCATTGCAAAAACTGCAACCGGTGTTGCTTTCGTGACAGTTGTCAATATTAACAGTTCATTGTCAGGGCGTAGCCTTGCATCCGATTTTAATAAAACTTTTTTCGCCCCTAAAGCAATGTAATGGCGAAATTGCATGAACCCATATATGTATAATGTGTTGCATTTATTTACTGGGTTATTTTATTATTAGCCCAATAAATCAATTATTTATTGGGCTTTGTTTCAATCGTAGTTATGCTGGTTTGTGATATTCGATAAAACACTGCTGAATGTAGGCCTCTCCCAAAGCTCACACTATATTTATAATATAAAGAAAACGCTCTTTATAAATATTGTTACTACTAAAGTCTGAGACTAATAAAGTGGGTATTTTTCTTATCTTAATGGTAACCGTGGTTTTGATTTTAAGATTTAAAACTTCATACATAGGCCTTTTCTTAAATCACCTCCTAGTAGACCAGTAAATGACTATAATATTATGACATAACATTTACTCCTTCTGTATGTAAGCTAAGTAACCTTGAAAATCCTCATCAGGACATCAACATGAATCCCTGTCTCTGTTCTATAAGCCGTCACAGATTTAGAACTATATATTTTCCATACTGAAGTATTTTGTACAAGAAATTGCTAAGTATTTTCTATATCTATATTTATAGTTAGTTAAACAGTATCTTACCTGGTGCATAGCTTGTTGGGCAGCTTGAGCAGCGGCCTGTGCAGCTCTCTTAGCTTGTTGCAGTTGCATTTCTTCGCCTTGAAGGCCGACCTTCGCGTCTCTCACTTGCTGCTCCAAACCTGACAGGATAACCTGTTTTCCTGCGAGCGCAGCTTGAGCTGTCGCACTAGCTTGAGCTGCAGACTGAGCCAAAGTATTTTTAGCTACGTAGGCGGCTTGGTGAGCTGCTGCGTTTTGGTTGCCCAGAGCTGTTTTAGCTTGGTTAGCTGAACCGACAGCTATAGTTCTCAAACCGCTGCCTCTACTGAATCCCTTCTTAGCGCTACCACCACCGCTGGCTGCAGCTTTAACATCCTGGATATATTCGTCGTAATGGCTCGCCGACTCAGCTGGTTCCTGTGCTTGGTTTGGCGCTACCTCGTATCCATAATCATATTCAGATTGCTGTGGAGAGTTGTCGCTGGGTACTGGCGCGGTAGATGCTACAGTCAATGTGGCTGGAAGCAATATGCATTTGATGGAATCGAAATATAAAGTTGGGAATGTGAAAGGTTACATTGCATTTTAATGTTATAAACTTGACAGCTGACATAAGAGTTTTCATGTCTTATAAAAGTATAATAAAAAAAAATCATGTCAGATCTTCAGACAAGCTGATGGTCCACTTTGTCATAGGTGGCTTCCGTCACTTATAACACAAGCAACAACGCAACATGTTGCCACATGGTGATGCGCTGCGGTATTTTGATACGGTTTTTAATATTGGAAAGAACGATAAACAAGGAATATTTGAATATCTAGCATAGCAGAAGAAAGCATCCGCACGAAGCCGGGGGCGTATCGCTAGTTTATTGTAATTTAATAAAAAAATAGGTCACGCAACAAACAAACGCTAAATAGTTACAACTGTATCGAACTGTAAAGTTACAAGTAATTACATGGTAAGTGCTTGCATAGTATTTTCTTTTAAGTTATGTAAGTTAGAAAAACTCATTTCCTAATTGGAACCCCCCAAACGTTGCATGAGTTGTTTACTTCCGATGTTTGAGCGCATAACAAGTTATTGTAAGTGATTGATGAATGTTACGGTCAATCAACTGTTGAATTGATTCGTGTATTTCAATAATGATTGTCAAATAAGAACATTTCTAAGATATTTTATTGCAAATTTAAATTTATTTAAATATTCAAAAATATGCATGCAAGTGGATCGTTGACAATTGACGAGCCCGTTGGATGAATAGTTAGGGTGCTCGCCTTAACGCTCTGTTACCCAAGTTCGATTCGCGGCAGAGTCAACTTTGGAAATGAACTTTTCAAAGTTCTAGATTCGGTAAGTATAGTGGCACATTGCATTTTCACATTCTTTGGGCACAGCTCGTCTGGCCATAGTTACTAATAGAAGACTTTTGTGAATAGCAGATGTACTGTTATGTTTCGATTAGTGAGTAAATGATGCCAGAGTCCATTTCCCTTTTATAATCCCTATCCTTAATCCTACTATGGTTGGCAGCACCTGTGGCGTTGCTTGTTTGCTTGCTTGGCAACGGTAGCCACCTACCACCAAGTGACCTGTCTGTCGACCCATAAAAAATTTGTCTCAATTGCCATTTGTCAACTTAAATAAGTAAACACATTTAAATACAGATAAAGTCTTAATGATATCTATTTATCTAAATTGAGCATTTTTTTTAAAAATTAAATCCTGCAAATATCTTGCAGAATTATTCTCAAAGGGGATGATTAACTAATTTTATGTTGATGTCTTTTAATAATATAATATAGGCGTTTTTTTTTTATTTTTTATTTTTTTTAGAATAAGTAAGAGGAACAACAGACAGATGGACAGTGAATTTATTTTATATTAGGTATATGTATCTCTCTATATATATAAAAATTTCGTGTCACATTGTTTGTCGCCGATGAACTCCTAAACTACTGAACCGATTTTAATAAAATTTTGCACACTGTGTGCAGTGATTCAACTTGAGAGATTGGATATATTTTATAAAGGTACCCGGACGTAGTCGCGTGCAACAGCTAGTTATTTGGAACTTAACAAAAATATTAAGTTCCAAATAATAATGCCCAAAGGCCGAATGAATGCAAATATATCTGAATTAACTTGTCGAAGCTGAATAGATAAGTAAAAAGTAGATAATTAGTAATATTAAAATTTAACATTAGATAAACTTAAAACTTTAACAAAAGTCTATACTTCGTTCATCATTCATATTAATTTTAATTAATTTTTTATATTATTTAGTTATCCCAATAAATTTTATTTTAATTAATTTATACTCACCAATGCACAATAGAACAGTCCTGAACGCCTTCATATTAACAGTCGAACTGAAAACACGTCAAACTGAGATTAAAACTTTTTTATAAAATAAATAAAATTATATATAAATTAAAGAAAAAAAATTAATTAAAAAAAATCACTGAACACTGAAAAGAAGGTACAAACCTTCTAAAATTTTCACAAGTGCTTGATTCGTTTTGGTTTAGGTCTTGGGGTCTGAAGGACCCCTGTGTTCGGTGGCAAATGAAGCAATGTATGGCAACCAAGAAAACGCTTGTATTTATAGTGAACGATCTGCGAAGCTCCGACTCCGGATATCAGGGATTTGTATAGAGCTGTTGTTTGTACACAAAAGAAATGAGACTATACACAAAAAGATAGTCACGTTTTTTGATATAACACGGCTAGAAATTATTTCTGTCTAAGTTAATTATGAAGTGGATTTATCTATAAGAGATAACTTAGCTAAGTTAAAAATTTATAAGACACTCTTTTTTTTGTAATAAGCTAGCTTACATGTACAAAGTCTTATAACTGCATAACAAAACTCAGGCTTTTTGGAAAATAATAGGGGAGGCCTATGTTCAGCAGTGTATCCTACGGCTAAGATGATGATCATGTGATGATAATGATGACATAACAAAAATATACATTACTAGCTCTATTTTCCGCGGTTTCATCCCCCTTGACGAATGTTGTACCCACACTAGGTACAATCTTCCTCAAGAGTTAGGCTATCAAAAAACAGTCAATGTTAAAAATATTTTTAATTACTACTGATAATTTCAGAGTTTAACCAAACCAAACCAAACATATTCTTTAGTTTTTGGCTAGGCTTTTGATTTTTTTTTGTGATTAGTTATTTCAGATAATTTTTGTATTGATTAAAAGTGTAATATGTTTTTACAGTCTTACTAAAAGTGATAGTTAAATGAAGTCAAGTATGGCTCCAGAAATAATGATAGGTTATGACTGTAATTCAATGCTGGAACATCAACTTAACACAAATGCTGTTTTATTACAGCAACATAATATAATAATGGTGCCAAAGTCTCAAAGGTCTGTCGACGTATCTATAATCTATAGCCTTGCAACTCTTGGATTCATTCGTCTTCCAAGGTAATTATGTACTTAATAATCATTTAAAACCTGACTAGTTATAGACTAGTTACAGTAGGGCCAAGTGTGACAAAAAATAAAAAAACCTTTTATAAAAAAGAATTATTGTATCGCAATCTGATTTTATAGAACCTTTATTAATATATTTATAACTATTAAAATAATTAAGCTTCAAAAAACATCAAAATTCTAATGTGAAACTTGTCCCTCATTTTTTATCCCATTAAGTTTGGCGACACACTGGCAACTACTATGGCATTGTTTGTGTTAATAGACGTCGGTAGCCACCTACCATCAAGACTATTATCACAAAAAAATCTATTCCAATTTATAGACATTAATAATAATACAAGTTTTCAATTTATTTGTGGGTAATAACATCTCTATGTTATGTCTGCGGCGTTTGATAGCGAGTCTACAATAGACAAAAATTATATCACTGCACAAAATTTGTTCGCAATTATAAAAATATAATTCGCTGTGCAATACACAACTGATGATACTTTTTATTTTTTCTGGATTTCTTACGTAAAAAAAGATGATGGAACTGGGTATTGAAAAAATATCCAATTTAGAGTTAATCGTAATATCATTGTTACCCCATAGGCTAAGTAGAATAAAAAGATTTTTCAGATAATTCTCAAACAATTTTTTATTTTTTTTTATTTATGAAAGAGTTCTGCACATTCTGTCTCATATCACTTTCTGTATGAAAGAATTTTATATAAGTTTATTTAAAAAAAGCCTATATTACATATTATCTATATCTATTCTATACATATATCTCATGAACCTAGAACCTTATTTTTTCCAGGTTCATGATATTATATCTATATAAATCAAAATGTATCTCGCTAATGTGTTGCTAAGGGCAAAACACGAGAGCGGCTGGATTAATTAAATTTATGCTTTCAAATATTTGTTCTAGGTTTTCCTAGGAATATTTCTTTTCTTGTGAAGAGAAAAATTGTATAAATTTCCCGAATTTTTTCTTTGTTAAAATTACACATCTGCCGCCACAGCCCAATAGCTTTTGGCAGAACGATTTCGTAGGGACAGATTGTTAAATAAAATCGTTTTTCGCGCTAAACAGCAAAAGATTTTGATACGGTTTTCACTAATTGAAAGAGCGATAAACAAGGAATATTTTCGTATAATTTGCAGAAAAAAAATTGTGTATGCCGAGTGCGGGTCGATAGTTTGTCATAGAATCATTCTTGATCCCAATTTAAGGGAAGCAATCTAATGGGAATTTAATGTCGTTGAAAGGGTCAAGGTTGGTAGTGAACTGAATTCACTTGGCTCTCTATAAGATTTTATTTAGCTGGGTTCTTTCTAATTCTTCCCAATTGTGCTGTTTTCATATAGTACCCATACCAAATGGACCCCATTGCTATTAACACTATGCACTAAATCAATAAGTCCATTTGAGTGAGTTTTATAGAATGATTTAAAAAATGCCGACAATACAAGTTTAACATTCAAAATTAGGTCAAATAGAAATTATCTTGATTTATCTTTAATTAGGATCAAAAGCTTTAAATAAAGGGACAGACATTGTCATTGGTATTAGAACGGTAAGAGATTTTGTCAACAGATACCTATTGTTGTTTAATAGTGAATGTTTTTTTTATTTTTTTTTAATTGAAACATAGTCACTCAATACAAAAATAATATAAGAAGAAATACATAATGTATGCTTAAATCGTATTGCCAATAACGGACTTCTTTTTTTACTATAAAAATAGCTATGAACATGGAACATTTAATATAATAATTTTATTATTTTGATTAATAATTTATTTACTGATTAACTGTTCGCGCGGAATTACCCACGTGTAAGCGCCGATAGAAAATGTGAAGAATTATCCCATAGGAACATTACTTACCTACAAAAAAACCATTACCTATAACCATAGAGTAAATAGTACTAAACCAGTAAAGTACTATTTACTCTATGCTATAACGAAACTATAGCGCTATCCAAATATCATTTCGGTACACCAAAAACGCAATCTAAATCTGAAATAAAGTTTAAAATGTCTATACCTACTAATATTATAAAGAGAAAATATTTGTATTTTTGTTTGTAATGATTAAACTCAAAAACTGCTGGACCCGTTTTAAAAATTCTGTCACCTATAGAAAGCTACGTTATCAGCGAGTAACATAGGCTTTATTTTATAAAGTAACACGGACGAAATCATGTGCAACAGCTAGTCTGACATAAAGTCTAAATTGTCCCATCACTACTTATTGGTATAAAAATGGTATTTCTATGCAGGTAAGCGATTATATTATAACTCTATAGTTTTAATCCAGAACTGTTAGGTAATTGCACACTGAGTTTCGCAGACACTTGGCTAGCTCGTCTGGAGGCAGCAACCACCCCCTTACATAAGACCACCGTGAAATAACCGCATGTGTGCTATCGTGTTTCGGTAAGTAAGTAATAAATTCTATGGTTGGCAGCGCACTTGCAGCATCTGTGGCGTTGCTTGTCTTCGAACCCAAAACCTCTGAGACAGAGCGTTAAGCCAAAGCACCTTAACCACTCATCCAACAGGCTCGTCAAATAATAGTCAATAAATATAATATTGAAATATAATGGAAAGTATTTAGGTAGGTACACATAGGTACTGCGACGGGCCTTGACCGACAAAATGTTGCGAATGGCGTTTTGTGTGCGTTGCCCTCAAAATATGCGCACACATTTATAATATCAATACCAGATCTTGATTAACTGATTTCTTTTGTGTGACAGTAAATTTAACTTCACGGTCATTTTTGATCGAAAGTGTAGCTGTATTTATTTAGTTGTAAACCAAACGCAACCCCCCTCCCACTTCGTATAGACAACAAAGGAAAATAAACAATTTTTTTAAAATATTTTTTTTATATATTCACCTAGTTTTAGAATCAAGGTGAAGCCGTAAAAAGCTGACATTTTCAAACATTACATTTGTCAATAGACTTAGATAATTATTATTTGGTTTGTAAATAAAACACTAGACTCTCTTTCTATTGAAACTCGCTACATTAGGTATATACTCGTATATACTTAATACTAATATTATAAAGAGGAAAGATTTGTTTGTTTGCATTGAATAGACTCCGAAACTAGTGGACCGATTTGAAAAATTCTTTCACTGTTGGGAAGCTATATTATCAGCGAGTAACATAACCTATGTTTTATAAAGTTACGCGGACGAAGTCGCGTGCAATAGCTAGTATAATATATTTTGGTGGAAAAAGTCAGCAGACAAGCTGTTGGTCGACCTTGATGGTAGGCGACTGGAGTCGTCTATGACACAAGCAACAACGTCATAAGTGCTGCGAATGTGTTGCCATAGTCCATAATAGGAAGGGATAGGGAAATGTGGTCTGTCTGTCATCCCTATAAGGGGTCGTCACTGCCTCCATTGAGTAAGTTAGTGGCATGTAGTTGCTCTAATACCATTGGACTGTACCATTAATAGTACTAGTGGATACTACTTGGTATCGCCAGTACCACTAATGGTACTAGTGATATTTGGTATTAACAGTAGGACGTAGTTGCTCTATAGTACCATTTGATTGCACTATTAATTTCTAAATTTTTATTAATTAAGTATGTATTGTTTTATATGGTACACTTCTATGTGTGGTAAAATAAAAGGGACGAGAACTCTTATTTGTATGACTGTTATGGGGACAGAACTATAAAGTAGCAATTGCCATAGGTTAGGTACTTTCTTAATAGCTTAGACACATGCGGCCATAGCTTAGACACAGTCGACAAGGGATAGAAATTTGTGTTTAAAAAGAAATTGATTGATATTCAGATTACTTAATGCGGTCCCTAGACGATCATGCGGCATGACATGCGTTATGTGCTGTCATCCACGCTTGAACGTTTAATTAATTGATTGATGCGTTTGACATGCAAACTATGTGCTGGCGGTTTATTGACAATTCCCTTTATTTTTTCATCCTGCAAGTTGTGACTGACATACACGCATGATCGTCTAGATCGGTATGATATGTCTTTGACAAAAATAATTCCATAACAGCGCAGAAGACCTCTTCACTGTAGGTGATAAAATGATTTATAGTAAGCATGAGGGTGCATCACGCAGCACGATAATTCACGTAAACGCATGACATGCCGCATGATCGTCTAGGGACCGCTTTAGATTCTTGGTGTCATGCAAGTTTAGAATACCACGCCGTCTCAGTTCGTCTGTCCACCTTGTGCGTGGAAGCCTACTTAACGCTGCGCTTGCCGGTCCATCCCCTCCACTCGAAAACCTTCCGGCCCGTACTCTGTGCGTACTCTGTGTCCTGCCCACTGCCACTTCAACTTTACCAATTCAATCCGCTGGGTTATGTCAGTAACTTACGTTCGTCTACGGATCTCCTCACTGATTCGATCTGGTACTTAATATAACCCCGAGCATAGCCCTCTCTATAGCAACGTTGAGCTTTCTTACGAGACCACACGTTTCAGCTACATCTATATATAATCACTGACATTGGTTAAAAAATTTTGTTTTAAGCCACTGAAGAATTTCACACTTTAAAAGTCTCTTATTACGAAATAAGACATTTTGCAAATGCTAAATAGGTAGGTATATATGATTGGAAATCATTACCAGCATCATCAGCCTGCTCTTGTTTACTTCTAGAAGTAAGCCTCATTTGACGAACACCGTAGGTGTTTAAGTCATTCTGTCAAAATCTTTAGCTTAATAATTTTTTATATACCTAATCTAAGATATCAATGACATTCGAGAGTCAAAATTGGTTCGTTGACTGGTTAAAAAAACACTGAAAACTAATTTTTATTGCACTCTTCGTTCAAATGAAAAAAGTGAGATACTTTTTTCATAAAGTTTCACTTGCTATTCAAATTCTTGGCTCTCTAATAAAATAAGTAATAGGTGCCTAAAAAATGCGTGTTGCACAAAAATTTGCAACTTAAAACATTAGTGACTTCGATTAGAGAAACTTATAGTCAAGACAATACTTCAAACATTGACTTTGTTATTTTTAGATCCTCCTAATTGTAGTAAGGTCAGCAATTGTCAGTATTAATCACTACTTTTTTTAATAAATGCCAAAACTTGTGCTTCGATTTCGTGTTTTGGTTAGGGATATATGTAGGTATAATGAGTTACTCTGAAGGGAAACATACTTCAAGCGAAATAACACAACATTACACATAACACGAGCCGTTGGTCGAGTGGTTAAGGTGCTTGCTCTATCGCTCTGTTCAGGGGACTAGGGTTGAATACCCAGCGGTGCCAACTTTGGAAATGAACTTTTCATAGTTACCTCTGGTATTTATCTGTCAAGTAGTAGTTGCATTTCGCTGTCATTTAAACAGCCTCTCTTGCGGTTGTAATCTTACAAAAAACAGCATGTGTGCTGTTGTGTTTCGATTAGTCAGTTAGGGATGCAGCCGCAACACATGTGGTGCGCAAGTTATGAGGCGACGGCAGCCACCTACCATCAAGTGGACCGTTAGCCTGTCTGACGAACTTTACACAAAGAAAAAAAAAACACAAGAACGAATGTTGTAATTTTTGAAAGAAAGAAAGAAAAATTTATTTATAATAATAAAAAAAAGAACATTTAAAGAACACAACATTTATAAGAAGTAGATAGGTATCTAATTTTTTCATCAAAAGTGAGTGTGAATTTTTTGACGAAATTTCAAATTTGACGAAATTCATTCAATAAGTAGGTAATGAAAGTGTTGTGAAAAATGCAACTTTCATAAACGTGCATACAAAACAATAACATACAAAAAGATTCTAGTAAAAATTTAATCACGACCATAATGCAAAGTTAACATTGCACCTCTGCCGGACAAATATATACTTTAACGGTTCGTTTATAAGGTCGTAAACATTATTCGCAAACGCGTAGGCACCGAATTGAGTTTAGCAACAGTCGGATCGTCACGGCCGGTGATACAAATTGGCAATCTATGGGACAAGCGTGATGATTAGTCAACTTGAACTCGTGATAATTTGTGAAATAGATTCCGTAAGTTATAGTTTCAATTCCTTATTACTGGCTCTTTATGTCGAATAGTACAATGCGTTTATTATAAAGAAGAAAAACGATTCGATGCGCTTCGCTCGTGTAAAAATTAGATGCGGCTAATATATTTTTGTAATTTTTTATTAGTAAAATAAGCAGCAAAACAGTCTGATGTACCGCTTGCTGGTTACTTATTAATAAAAACAAAACCATAAATAAAGCAAGTGCGCTGCTGGTAACAGATATAATGGATTGGGGGGAATATGGAAATGGGTACTAGCATCTCTTACCACAAGTTAATATAAATAAAAATTATAAAACTAACCCCCGACTTTCTATTGAGCCCAAACATATTACTTATATCTGCTGTATGTTGCTGAGGAGTTGAGTATACCGCAGACTACTTGATGCTGCAGCATCAGATCGAGATTATCATGTCATAAAAATACCACCAAAGTAACAGCATACCAAATTTTACATCAGTCGAATCTGTAAGTTACAAAAAAAATCCCTTCGTCAACTAGGAAATGGAGTGATGATCTTCAAACGCCTGATTTTCGTAAATTATAGTTAAAAACCATCTCTAAGTGTTACCTAACCGTCAAAGTACATAATAAGTTTCATTACAATGATACAAAACAAAAAATTTACTCAGTCGATAGTTAATAGAGACTTATTATACTTATTGACTTCAGTTTTCGCGCTAATTACATGGATAGCTAACTCCGAGTTAGATCATTCCAAAGAAATTCGCAAGTGCAACTCATGTATGGCCACGAAATCAACGATTATTTCGTCCTAACACTCTGAATGCAGAGCTAGTTGCGTTTTAATCGATCGTAAGAATGATTAAATACTAAATAAATAACATATTATTTATATACTAAGTGTCAATATAGTGTCAATATTTAGTATAAAATTATAGTGTCAATATGAATAAACATAATCTAAATTATAGCAAATCGAGATTATAAACCTATTCAGAAAAAAAACACGCTAACTTAATGGCCCAACGGTTTCAAGATACTGTTATATCAATCACTATAAAACTACGACGAACCGTTTCACAGAAAAAGATAATAAAGTTTCACTTAGCTTAAATATTACAAGACCTCAAATTGAAAATGTATTAAATATAATTTCAAAACGTTAGTTTCTGTAACTTAGGGACCTTTCATGTTTAAAAAAAAAAAACTTGTTCAGAGTTGTTTCAGTTGTAAAAGAATTTTAAAATTTATAATTTTATAAAAACAAACTATAGTCTGTTCGCGTTAAGAATGCAATGATTCATCAGTGCAACGGTTGGGTAAAGGTGTATTCACAATGGAATTAAAAATTAAACAGATTATATTTTAAAAAATATAATCTTCTATTTGGATAAAAATGAATAATATTTTGTACTTTATATAACAAAGAAAAATAATATAATCTACTTTGTAACAAACACAATTGGGGACTAAATAAAAAGGCATTGATATCACATAAAAAAACTATTTATTTTAAAAAAAACTTATTCAAAATCCTAGAACTGGACACAAAACATACAAAATGTTCTTACATTTATATTAGACACCACATTTTTAAATATATCGATTCAATTGGCATATTATGGAGAAACATTAAAAATAGTTTTTAGATCCGCCAAGTCAGAATAACTTAATGATTTATATTCTGAATTATTTTTTTTATACTAACTCTTCAGTACAAGGTAATTTAATTTATCATGTAATAAATAACATTCACGACAGTCTGATCGATAACTTTATAAAATTAAGCAATTAAAACAAAGTGAAGACAATAAATTGTCATTGAAAATCGAAAAATGCTAGTTTACACTTGAAAATAACTGTGACACGTCATTTGACACGTCAGTTATTCAATAATTCGAAGCTTCTTCAAACAAATACAACAATTCAAACAAAATCAAAGCAAATATAGAAGCCGAAGTGCACTAGAAATTAAAAAAAAAATACATTTAAAAAAACTAGAAGGAAACAAACTCAAAATTAGCATTGTGTCTTAATGTGACGTCACGTGACGTTTCTCATAGATTTTTTATTATATTTTTTTTTTCACGAATATTTAATAAATTGACCATAAATGATAAAAAAAAATTATAGATATAGTATGTATACGATAAGATATAGTATCGTTGTAGATGAAATTTTGGATTTCTTGCATTTGTAATGCGAAGATAAAAAAAAAATGTCAAAGGAAAATTAAAAAAAAAAATGAATACTAATTTTGAATGAATGTCAAATACCGAATCTGACTAGATAATTAAAATCAGGCACTTTTGACCTGTTTTTTTTTTTTTTTTTTTTTTTTTTTTGCGACTTTCATACGAATTTCTTCGTAGTAAAAAAAATATGTAAAAAATAAAGAGTGTTCCTTGTAAATGGCATCTTAAATTTAAAATACTTGTGTCAATTTGTACGTGTTCCGCTTTGATCAAATATACTTAAATAACTTTTAAAATAAAATTTTGGAATTAGTTTAGTGCAGTTGTGTAACTTGTTCTTAACCCTGATATTTTTACAAAATGAAAAAAAAAAAAAAAAAAACTTCATTTGTTTCAGCGCCTAACGCTAACAAAAAAAAAAAAAAACTTGTTTTAAACTCTTAAACCCTAAACTGTTAGGCCACACGTTAAACTTTAAACTTTAAGTTTAGCTTATGACCTAAAAATTTAAGTGAGATTTTGGATGACATATATGGATGACATTGATAGGTGATTCAGTGGCACAATGAAAAGGCATTATCATTGTCCAAACCTTATTTTCTAATGTGAATATAGTATATTTGATCAAAGGTTTTCTATGACTTATTTTTTTTAAATTCTACTTTATTAAGGTGGGACGAAGACCGAGCCATACAATGAATAATACTTATTCTCACATCAAAACAACACTAAAACAATTATCATCAATCGATAATAACGAAATCGGATTTATTTGGACATTCAACATTAAATTTTGCCAAGTATTTTTTTTTTATAACAGTCATTAAATTTAAAAAAAAAACCATCAAATTTTATTCCGAAACTTTTGTGTCATTTTTCGTCACAACCTCTTTATTCTGTGCGGAAACCTGTTTTAAGTTTTCGTTGACTGTTGGAGAGATTTCTTTCGTTTCTACGCACACTTCTTTCGCAACATCTGTTTTTGCGTCAGCAGCTGTTTCTACGTCAGAAGTTGCTTTAATGTCGGAAACGGCTTTTACGTCAGAAATTGCATTAACTTCCGACACTACATTTGCGTCAGTAACCGTTTCTACGGCAGAAACTGCATTAACTTCAGAAACTATATTTACTTCAGAAACTGCATTTGCGTCAGAAACTGCTTTTATGTCAGAAACTGCATTTACTTCAGACACTGCATTTGCGTCACCAACTGTTTCTATGTCAGAAACTGCATTAACTTCAGAAACTATATTTACTTCTGAAACTGCATTTGCGTCAGAAACTGCTTTTATGTCAGAAACTGAATTTACGTCAGAAACCGCATTTACTTCAGACACTGCATTTGGGTCAGACACTGCATTTGGGTCACCAACTGTTTCTACGTCAGAAACTGCTTTCAAGTCAGAAACTGCATTAACTTCAGAAACTATATTTACCTTTGAAACTGGATTTGCGTCAGAAACTGCTTTTACGTCAGAAACTGCTTTTACGTCAGAAACTGCACTTACGTCAGAAACTATATTTACGTCAGAAACTACATTTACGTCAGCAACTGCATTTACGTCAGAAACTGCACTTACTTCAGAAACTATATTTACTTCAGAAACTATATTTACTTCAGAAACTGGATTTGCATCAGAAACTGCTTTTACGTCAGAAACTGCATTTACATCAGAAAGTGCCTTTACATCGGAAACTGCTTTTACGTCGGAAACTTCCTCTACGTCGCCAACAGCCTTAGTCTTTTCAGAAACATTATTGTTTATGATCTGTTCGACATTCGACAATTCAGTTTCCGGCGTGACCTGTTTGAACATTTTGCCAGATTCGATACTGCGAATGCCCATGTCGACATCTTGAATGGCTTGCATGATCACCTCCATCGCCCTTTTGTCTTCTGCGCCGTACTTATCTTTATCCCCAACATTTTCCACACCATCCGTCCTCGCCTCTAAATCTGAACCTTGACTCGACTTCTTGTCCTTCTTTTTGTTTTTGGATTTCTTTTGTTTCTCGGGTTTCGCCGTCTCCTCTTGATTTGTTTTGAGCACATTTAATTGACTTTGTAAATTGGCGAGGCTCTGTTTCAATTGCACACAATTTGCAGCCATCGCTTCCACCTGTAACCGTTTCCTACACTTTAAAAAAAAAGGCAACGCCACTATCTATCTATCTATCTATCTATCTATATATGTATCGCCATAGTGGACGATGTGGACTAAATTCTATGTGGACATTTTAAGATGTGGACTAGTGGACCATAATAATTATAGGCCATTGCCATATAGATATATGGTAATCTCTTTTCCCCTTTTATTTATCCTTTCATATTATTTTGAAAATTAATCAGTAAGCTTGTGTTGAGTATGTACTGTGGCAATAGAAAAAAAAAAAAAAAAAAAAAATTTTGTTTCAGATAAACTATGCGCTTTTAACTTTAACTTTTTAAAGGTTTCATAATATACAGAAGCTTACATTTAATTAACTCACACTATCTACAATTTCGCATCCACTTGATATTTCAATAAAATTATTGTCTTTATTATACGAACGACTCGTAATAGAGTAGGGAACAGAATATGCGAGTCTGGCGGGGACTTACCCTGGCGTTGGATGCGGGGGCCGGAGAGGGCGCGGGGGGCGCCGGGGGCACGACGGGGAGGGGGGGCCGCTCGATGTTGTTCTCCTTCAGTGTGTTCAAGAGCACAGTCCTCTCCGCCTGTCAACATAGTCGTAACATTAAACTACTGCATACGCTATTCATTGAAAAATGTGCCCTATCACCATTGGAATTGATTCCATTTTTGAGGTGAAAAAAAAAAATTCAATCTAAAGGTGCATTCACCGGGAGCATTTAGTTTAGTTTTTAGTGTGCATTCTGAAGTAGTAAAGACGGGCCCCGTTGGATGTTAGGGTGGTTAGGGTGATTGCCTTAACGCTCTGTACCAGGGTCGCCGGGTTCGATTCCCGGCAGGGCCAACTTTGGATATGAATTTTTCAAAGTTGGCTTGATCTGGATTACAAAAGTAGGGGCGGGCACACTGCGTTTCGCAGTATCCACGGTGAAATAGCAGCATGTGTGTTTCTGTGAGTGAGTAAGGCCATTTCATTATTCCTCCGCAATCCCTTATCCTTTCCTACTATGGTCGGCGGTGCACTTGTTGCTTGTGTAATAGGCGACGGTAGCCACCTACCATCAAGTGGACCGTCAGCTTGTTTGCCGATCTCAACATAAAAAAAAACTCTAAAAGTAGTAGATGCGATGGTGGTGAAAGTAGTAGGGTGAGATAGTGGTGGTAAAAGTGAAGAGCGATGGTGACCATGGTGGTGTGGGCTGATGATTGGTGAAAGTGGTGTGTGATGGTGGTGAATCTGGTGTAAGATGACGGTGAATGTAGTGTGCGATAACGGTAAATGTGATATGCGATGGCGGTGAATGTGGTGTGCGATGGCGGTCAACTTAGTGTGCGATGGCGGTCAACTTAGTGTGCGATGGCGGTCAACTTAGTGTGCGATGGCGGTCAACTTAGTGTGCGATGACGGTGAATGTGGTGTCCGATGGCGGTCAACTTAGTGTGCGATGGCGGTCAACTTAGTGTGCGATGGCGGTCAACTTAGTGTGCGATGACGGTGAATGTGGTGTGCGATGGCGGTCAACTTAGTGTGCGATGGCGGTCAACTTAGTGTGCGATGACGGTGAATGTGGTGTGCGATGGCGGTCAACTTAGTGTGCGATGGCGGTCAACTTAGTGTGCGATGGCGGTCAACTTAGTGTGCGATGACGGTGAATGTGGTGTGCGATGGCGGTCAACTTAGTGTGCGATGGCGGTCAACTTAGTGTGCGATGACGGTGAATGTGGTGTGCGATGGCGGTCAACTTAGTGTGCGATGGCGGTCAACTTAGTGTGCGATGGCGGTCAACTTAGTGTGCGATGACGGTGAATGTGGTGTGCGATGGCGGTCAACTTAGTGTGCGATGGCGGTCAACTTGGTGTGCGAAGGCGGTGAATGTTGTGTGCGATGACGGTTAATTTGGTGTGCGATGGCGGTGAATGTGGTGTGCGATGGCGGTGAATGTGGTGTGCGATGGCGGTCAACTTAGTGTGCGATGGCGGTCAACTTGGTGTGCGAAGGCGGTGAATGTTGTGTGCGATGACGGTTAATTTGGTGTGCGATGGCGGTGAATGTGGTGTGCGATGGCGGTGAATGTGGTGTGCGATGGCGGTCAACTTAGTGTGCGATGGCGGTCAACTTAGTGTGCGATGACGGTGAATGTGGTGTGCGATGGCGGTCAACTTAGTGTGCGATGGCGGTCAACTTAGTGTGCGATGGCGGTCAACTTAGTGTGCGATGACGGTGAATGTGGTGTGCGATGGCGGTCAACTTAGTGTGCGATGGCGGTCAACTTGGTGTGCGAAGGCGGTGAATGTTGTGTGCGATGACGGTTAATTTGGTGTGCGATGGCGGTGAATGTGGTGTGCGATGGCGGTCAACTTAGTGTGCGATGACGGTGAATGTGGTGTGCGATGGCGGTCAACTTAGTGTGCGATGGCGGTCAACTTAGTGTGCGATGGCGGTCAACTTAGTGTGCGATGACGGTGAATGTGGTGTGCGATGGCGGTCAACTTAGTGTGCGATGGCGGTCAACTTGGTGTGCGAAGGCGGTGAATGTTGTGTGCGATGACGGTTAATTTGGTGTGCGATGGCGGTGAATGTGGTGTGCGATGGCGGTCAACTTAGTGTGCGATGGCGGTGAATGTGGTGTGCGATGGCGGTCAACTTAGTGTGCGATGGCGGTGAATGTGGTGTGCGATGGCGGTGAATGTGGTGTGCGATGGCGGTCAACTTAGTGTGCGATGGCGGTCAACTTAGTGTGCGATGACGGTGAATGTGGTGTGCGATGGCGGTCAACTTAGTGTGCGATGGCGGTCAACTTGGTGTGCGAAGGCGGTGAATGTTGTGTGCGATGACGGTTAATTTGGTGTGCGATGGCGGTGAATGTGGTGTGCGATGACGGTTAATTTGGTGTGCGATGGCGGTGAATGTGGTGTGCGATGGCGGTGAATGTGGTGTGCGATGGCGGTCAACTTAGTGTGCGATGGCGGTCAACTTAGTGTGCGATGACGGTGAATGTGGTGTGCGATGGCGGTCAACTTAGTGTGCGATGGCGGTCAACTTAGTGTGCGATGGCGGTCAACTTAGTGTGCGATGACGGTGAATGTGGTGTGCGATGGCGGTCAACTTAGTGTGCGATGGCGGTCAACTTGGTGTGCGAAGGCGGTGAATGTTGTGTGCGATGACGGTTAATTTGGTGTGCGATGGCGGTGAATGTGGTGTGCGATGGCGGTCAACTTAGTGTGCGATGGCGGTGAATGTGGTGTGCGATGGCGGTCAACTTAGTGTGCGATGGCGGTGAATGTGGTGTGCGATGGCGGTGAATGTGGTGTGCGATGGCGGTCAACTTAGTGTGCGATGGCGGTCAACTTAGTGTGCGATGACGGTGAATGTGGTGTGCGATGGCGGTCAACTTAGTGTGCGATGGCGGTCAACTTGGTGTGCGAAGGCGGTGAATGTTGTGTGCGATGACGGTTAATTTGGTGTGCGATGGCGGTGAATGTGGTGTGCGATGGCGGTCAACTTAGTGTGCGATGGCGGTGAATGTGGTGTGCGATGGCGGTCAACTTAGTGTGCGATGGCGGTGAATGTGGTGTGCGATGGCGGTGAATGTGGTGTGCGATGGCGGTCAACTTAGTGTGCGATGGCGGTCAACTTAGTGTGCGATGACGGTGAATGTGGTGTGCGATGGCGGTCAACTTAGTGTGCGATGGCGGTCAACTTGGTGTGCGAAGGCGGTGAATGTTGTGTGCGATGACGGTTAATTTGGTGTGCGATGGCGGTGAATGTGGTGTGCGATGGCGGTGAATGTGGTGTGCGATGGCGGTCAACTTAGTGTGCGATGGCGGTCAACTTAGTGTGCGATGACGGTGAATGTGGTGTGCGATGGCGGTCAACTTAGTGTGCGATGGCGGTGAATGTGGTGTGCGATGGCGGTGAATGTGGTGTGCGATGGCGGTCAACTTAGTGTGCGATGGCGGTCAACTTAGTGTGCGATGACGGTGAATGTGGTGTGCGATGGCGGTCAACTTAGTGTGCGATGGCGGTCAACTTGGTGTGCGATGGCGGTAAATGTGGTGTGCGATGGCGGTGAATGTGGTGTGTGATGGCGGTCAATTTAGTGTGCGATGGCGGTCAACTTAGTGTGCGATGGCGGTGAATGTGGTGTGCGATGGCGGTGAATGTGGTGTGCGGTGGCGGTCAACTTAGTGTGCGATGGCGGTGAATGTGGTGTGCGATGGCGGTGAATGTGGTGTGCGATGGCGGTCAACTTAGTGTGCGAAGGCGGTGAATGTTGTATGCGATGACGGTTAATTTGGTGTGCGATGGCGGTGAATGTGAGCATAGGAGATGACAGTGGCGTGTGGTGGTGGTTGTGTACCTGTAGGGTGCGGCAGAGGCTCTGCATGTGGTGCAGTTGTTTGGCGGCGTTGGCGGCGCGCTGCTCTCCCGCTTGTCGCTCCGAGCACATCTCCAAGAGAGCGCTCTGCGACCGCTCCCACCGCCCCTTCCACGTCACCGACTCCTTCTCCAGCTTCTTTATCTTGCCCGACATCTGAAACGACATCACCACACATTACATTCAATCTATCCAATCACGCGTTAACTACTCAACCGATCATCGTCAAATTGTTGTCAGGGATACGGAAATGGACATAATTCATCTAGTAATTCATAATCTGATGACACGTTTGGTCTAGTGGCTAGTAACCCAACGGTCGCGGGTTCGAATCCCGCTAGGGGCGAATGTTTATGTGTTAACATTTTACCTTTGTACCTGAGTCATGGATGTTTTATATTTATAATATGTATGTATTTACAAAAAAAAAAAAAAGTAATCTGTGTAGTATATCAACTGTCTGTTATCCACAATACAAGCATTAGTTGCTTACTGTGTAACTAGATGGTGCTGTATGGAATATGTGAAAATATTTATTTTTATATTTATTTATTTATCTAGAAAAAAGTATCGTTCTCAATGAGTCATCTAAAAGTAAAAGAAGGCGCAGACGAAGTCGCTACTGAACAATAGTTGCCACCTTCTAGTGTACGGTTAGCTTTACTGTCACCCTTTACCATAAATTAAAATACCTGTTCCATTTGCTCCTTGAATCCGCCAAACAAGTTGTTGCTCTTGGTCAAAGCCGACTGAAAGTCGTCATACTTCTCCGTGTAAACGTTCAACTCGCTTCTCAGGGCTTTCTCGATGCTCTGCAGTTCCAATATTTTGCTCTCGCTCTGCACCAGGCTCTTCTTCAAGCCCTCCATTTTCACTTTCATCACTTCCTTGTCCGCTTGGTGCTCGAGAATCGCCTTCTGCAGTCTTGCGTCCGATAGCTGAGACTCTACGGCCATTTGCTTAGCCATCTTGTCTACCTGGAAATAGATGGGACTACACTTAACAAATTATATCCACTCCAGCTGTCGTTGTCACTCCCGACCCTGATAATCAGGTGATAACACAAAAAAAACACTCAACATCAAGCCGACGAGTTCAGGCTGTCCCGAAACTCAACGTCAAGCCGGCACGGGAGATAGGACAGGTAATTTGGTTAAAGGATAACATCTCATTTGAAAATCGGGAAAATCGGACATTTTTGGGTACTGATTAAGGCTAGCAATGAACATAAAAATTGATTCTGTAATTTTTGTATTACAAAAAATCAGCCAACTTTGACACTCCCTTAGCAAGTTATTTAAAAAAAATTGTCAATTTAATCAAAATTTCAAATTTTATATGGAGAAAATTAATCTATAGTTTCCTAATTTATACAATGAATATTAATTAAATAAGTACCAGACCAAAAATCCAAAGCCAATAATAAAAATTGTTTCAATAAATTAAATTAAATGATTATTTAAATGAACTGCTTTAATAAAAAAGTGTAAAAAATTTATAAAAAAAAGCTGATTTATAAATAATAATGTAATATTCACCTGTTGTTCCCTAACTTGGTATTGCTGCATTACCCCTTTGAACTTCTCAGTCATGATTACATTGTCATCTCTCAACTTTGCATTCTTCTCGTTATTCTGTTGAAGCATCACCGTAATCTCTGACAAGGTGCTCTGGAACTTGGCCTGAGTCTCTTTCCTTTTCTCATCTTCTTCACGGATTCTTAACAGAGACTCTTCCTGTAATCAACGCCTTATAAGCTATAAGGGCAATCTTTGCTTGGCTGTGGGCCTAACTTTAGACTTTAATCAAGTTATTGCCTTCTTGAATGGATGAGAACTATAATTATTTTGCACACCACAATTGGCACGGAGGTCGAGAAATAAAAATGAAATTAATAAATATATAAATAAAATGAATTCCTAATCCCTTATTTTACTACTATGAGCGGCAGCGCACTTGTATCACCTATAGTGTTGCTGTGTTTGTAGGTGATGGTAGCCAGCTACCACCAAATAAGCGGTCTTTTGGGGCACAATTAAACAGACCAAACTTCGAGATCCTTCTCAGTCTAACGTCGAATCCAGCTCGGATAGGCAATGTTTGGGAAGCTCTGAGACATCTTCTCATCCGAAATTCCTTAGTGTCTCAAAACAAAACTTTTCGACCAATGTATGTTGCCAGTGATGACATATGATGAAACTTTATCTCTATGGGTTCATCATAAGTCTTTATTTTAATATACACATACATTAAAGACACAGATACCTTGATAGCCTTATTCTGTTTTTGAAGTTCGCGGCAAAGATTTTCCAGCTTGGATTTGACAAGAATGGTCTTGTTGAATTCGAGCTGGAGCTGCTCCTTCTCCTTCAACAGCAGAGCATATCGCTTGTCAGACTGCTTCACGTACATGTGGAGTTTTTTATTGTCATCTGTCATTTGTACATATTTTCTGCACACAAACAGCAGCTTCTCCTCTGGTGTTTGAGCAGAGTTGAGAGTCTTCATAAATTGTTCCACGATTTTGTCATCTCTTTTGGATCTTTCATCTTTTTTGGGCTTTTTTTGTGACTGTGCAGCGGCCGCGGCTTCGTTTTCCTACAATTTATAAATAATAACTTCTAGGGACTCATATTATAAAAAAATTGTAAATTTAGTATGTATTTGTAAAAATTGTAAATTTAGGTGAATTTGTAATAAATATCTAGGGTCTGCTGCCTTTCTTTCATTTATTTATTTTTTACCCACATTTTTTTCATATCTGGGAAATGTGACCTGCCACTACTAAGACTACAACATAAGACTATATTAAATGAAACCTTTGTTTAATAGCTTGTCAAGCAATTTTTATCATTTAGTTAAAACGAAGCTTGATATGCTTGACAAGCAAACTACGTGCTGGACGTGAATGTTTGATGAAAATTTATTAATTTTTGCAATGCTTGTCAAAGCACGCTTTATCATGTCTGATATGCTTGTCCAGCAATAATAAGAAAACAGCAATAAATAAAAGAAAGTAGTTTCTGTTGTGACTAAAATGCAAATGAGTGTAAATACTTAAAGGTTGCATCATGTCACAAAATGCTTGACAAGAAATTTTGCTAGCAAGCAATCGGAAATTATTATGTAGGTATATTTATCAGTATTAAGGGAGCCAGTAACAAAATTGCACATTACAAAAAAGGTAAAACGAATTTGGCAACAAAACCTCCTATCCTATTCCTATACCATAAAAGAAGAAAGCACGTGAAGCGCACCTTCTCACCAGAAATATCATAAACATTTTAAATTTTGGCAATTTGCCAAATTCAACTTTTAGGTTACCAATTTTACTTATTTAAAAGTTATTTGAAAATAAAAATGGGCGCAATTTGTCCTAAACTTAAAAGAACTAATAGTATTAATATAATTATGCTTAAAATCAAATATATTTGTTTCGCGTAAAACTTGAAACAGGTATTTACCGACATTCGATAGCGAATTCTATTTATAAATCCTTAGTAAAAATATACGGTATAAACTTACATTTAAATTTTTATCTGAAATATTATTTTCTTTGGCAGAATCTTCAGCGGTTACTTCCATTGTAACAAAGTATTTCTCACAAAATGTTTTGCGCTAAAATGTTATGTTTCATTCAATTCAACAAACAAAATTATCATAAAACCAAAATGCCAAAAACCGACACCGACAAACTATAACCACAGAGGCCACAACTCCGTTACTTGTGAGTATATAGTGTTCTGTTCACAGTGGCTGTGTAGACACCATAGGTAGACACCACAGGATCACTTCCAAAAAGGTAAGATTATTGGTCTTTGGTCACGATTAATTCTATGGTCACAAACTAAATAGTAGATACTAAATATTAATGTATTTTATGGCCTTATGACTTATCCAAAGTGAATGAATATTTAGTTGTGTTTAGACTCTGACATTTTGTGAATACATTCGTGTAGACTGTAGAACAAGCGTGTGGATTTCACAAATCACAAATAGTAAATACCCGTATCAGACGTGTGTTCAAACAAGTGTTGAAATATGTATTCAAATAATGTTGTGGTGCCGGCTTAATATATTTATTTAGTCATTGTATACTTGCAAGGAGTATGTAGTCTCTATAGTCTGATGTAGTCTGAGTTAGCAATATTGCATTTATTGCACAGCAGTCGAGCTGTCAGCACTGACATTTCGTTTCATCTAATAATTTTCCTTCATTCATTTTACCTCTTTCTTTCAATCAAACAAAAGGAAGGAAGGAGTTCGTTCGTACTGCGTGCTATAGCGGATTCTAGTTAGCGGTGAGTAATCATTTATCATTATTCTATATAATAAGATATAATATTGGTCATCGCGTTTTTCAAGGATTAAAACTCTAAAAATACAGTTTTTTATTATTAATTTACCAAAGGCAAAGGTATTTTTTCTTTTATATCAGTTTGCAATGCCGTCTATCTGAGGCCGTTATTTTTCAAGATTAAAAAGGTCAATGCGCCGCGAATGATCGTAGGACGGACTGGAGTAATGTATTTAATATATTGCCAGACATGTCATAGGCTGGTATCTTGGACTATTTGCCACATATTTGCATAAAATCCGCATCAACTCGGATTCAGCCGGATAATCGTAGTCGCGTGTCAGGTATGATTAAACAAAGAGACTCCGTTAAGTTGCCGCATGAATGACTCGATCGCGCTGGATTATTTTTACAGTTATCTGTCTAAAATAACTTTATTACTTACTTTTTTCGCTGATAATGTCAAATCGTGTTGTATATTACATACTCTAATACCTCCTTTATTGAAAGATAACCAATATAGCATATTAGGTTGGTATATGTGCATTCATTTTTATATAGAATAAATAAATTTATAATGGCGTATAAATTTATTCTTTTTCTATTTGTCAACATGAATTTAACTTTTCATCGTAATAATGTCAATAGAACAATGATTAGTGCTCCTCTACAATACAACTTTGAGTGACTAATTAAGTGACCAAGCCCATTTGCCTATTTCTTCCCAATCCCTTAACCTTAATACCTACTGTAGTTGGCAGCGCGCTTGCAGCATCTGTGGAGTTGCTGTGTTAGCTTGTCAAGTGGACCATCAGCCTGTCTGTCGACCTTAACATAAAAATAGATATATTTTATGTACGCTTCTAATGCTGATCAAGAAATACTTCCTTAATATATGTATGTAGCCTTGTAATTGACATTGATGTAAATAAGACTATTTAAATTTGTTAATGAATCGGTTCCACTTCATTAGGCTACCTAGATTGATTGTCCTAATCATCTTTCAAATGGAAATTCAATTTATTTATAATTTTATATAAAAGACTTTAATTGACCAGGTTTCATGTCTCTGAATCATCATTGATAAGAATTTACTAATAAAATACAAAAATTGCTACATATCTTTTAATAATTGTGCCTATCTATTCTGTTATTGTTCCTTATATAAGCGCATTGCGAAAATAATATGAGTCAGCCTACTTCGGTACAAATCATACTTGTTATTATAATTCATATTAGTCGAGAATACCTTTTATAGATTGATTTCATTGATTCATTGTTACAATAAATGTATTTTTTTCCATTCTGAGAATAACAGTACTGAAACTAAAGCTAGCATAGCCAAAAGCTTACAAACATCGAAGCTCCCTAGTGTTTCCTGTGTTCTAGTTTGATACTAACAATCCAGTGGGCCGTCAACTTATCTGCTATGTTATTGTAAAAAATATATCAAATAATGGTAAATGTTTAGATGTACACCCACAAGATTATTTTATTACATATACAAGGTGTTACAAGTCAATGAGTTTGTATAGATACTCATACTCATTAATTCATAATTTTAAATTAACAATGCATTATTGTCTTATATTAGACAATGTATTTATTGCAATGGACAGGATGTGTGCTCAATTATATGGTAATCAACTTTCTATAGAAAACTCGGAGTTGTAATGGTGCTCATACATATATTATAATTTACGTTTCCTGTAGTTCCTCTAGCTTTAAATACACACCCTGTAAATTAAAAAAAAAAATCCAAAATTAGTTCTTAGGGTGGCGCTTTCCGAGCGTGGTAACTCAGTAATAGTGGTATTTGGGAGAACAAATTCTCTGAAATAATTTGAAACCTTGGTCAGTTTTCAAATTCATTCCTTTATCAAGTTGTAGACACTACCTTTTGAAACTAAAGCACTAAGCAGACAACTGACAGACATTTGAAATGAAATGTTGGCATGACTTTAATAATTGCCCTAGTGTAAGCACAACAAATTCCTGCAGGGTTTCAGCGCAAACCTCCCTGGTGTTGCTTGTGTCCTTAGGCGACGGTAACCACCCACCATCAAGTGGACCAGTCTACCATTCTTTATAATATATATCAAGACTGTATACCATTAATTCTGCCAATATGTTTTTCAAATCATTAATATTATAAAATGAAATAATTCTAGAGATACCTATAATGACTTCAACACCGTTCAACGTTGGCCTTGGTGATGGCAGTCGTCTGTCAAGCAGAGTGCTCCGTCCACCGGGCGGTGGCCACACAGACATTTTTGGTGGGGAAACAGAGCCTCCGAGGGGTAGAAGACCAGCACCTTCTGTCGTTTGTAAGTTGTTGCTTAATCTTTAGTAATTCCTGTTGTTTCTACTGTACCTATTTTTTTTTTCATCTCTTTATTTGCAATCTGTTCTGGTAAACATTCAGCAAACGTTTGGGCAAAGTGAGCTGCTCATGAAGGGCATTAGTCCATTAACATATGCCCCGAATTCTATTTCACTACCCTATAGGTTTCCAGTGGATTTTTTCTTGAGATGAGCGAATTTGGTGTCACTCTGCATTAGTTGCATCGCCAAACAAGATCGGGTGATTCCTTATTCACCTCTTGTAAGTGTAACTATACATAATGTGTTTAATTTCTTCATGTACAGTTCTGATTTTAAGATCATGATGCAATTGGTGATTTGTCACAAACCAAGGGAACTATTACTGTCACAAATCAGTAATAGTTCTCATGACTTTCGATTGGAATCTCAGCAAAATCTCTATATTAGAATTTGAGGCAGTCCCTCAAAACTTGGTTCCATACGTCCAAAGTGATTTGAGGATGTATTTATATAACAACAGTTTATTTTCCAACGACAGTTGAGATTTTCTATTTAATAGAATTTCTCATTTGGATACCAAATGCCTTGTGTCTGAATGGAGTGCAGATACCAAAAACTAATGAAGCTAAATACCTTAGGCTCTATTTGGACCGTTGATTGACATGACAGAGGCATATATTTACGAAACGCAAGGCAATACCTGTACCTATTTAGCGCAATGTATTTTATAAAGGGACAATTTTGAAGTATTAGGTTTACATGATTGTGAGTTTGTGAGACTATCAGTAGGCAACATTCGACTAATGGGCTTGGCATTGAACGTCTTTATATCATTAAAACAAAAGACGTCGTGTCATTTTAGTATAGAATGTAAATTCGCTGATAATGTAGCTTTCTATAGATGTAAGAATTTTCAAAATCAGTCCAGTAGTTTTCATTACAAAAATACAAATCTTCTCCCTTTATAATATTAATATAGATATATAGACACAGATCAGAATAATGCCTGCATAATTATGTTCAAATTCACTTTGAAAATATTGTTCCCTTAACTTTACATGGAGATTGGTACAGAGATATGCTTATTGATTTTTTTTGTGTGTCAATTATAGGGTATTGACAGTCGGTGACGTGCGATTGATTGGCCTTTTAAATGCTTTTATGAGTAATATAATTTTATTTATAAATGAACTAGCTGTTTGCACGCGACTTGGCACGCGTAACTTTTAAACTGTTTTATTTGTTCGCTCAATCTTGCTCAAATGAATACGAGTATAGATTTTGTTTTGCTCAATCGTAAGACTTATTATAACACTTGCAGCTCAAATCGGGGAACCGCCGAAGCCGACCAACGGTACCAATACAATCGAAACTCCCGCTCAAAACGGCCAGGAGGCTCCTCCGCAGGAGCAACACATCCCGGAGCCCGCTCAGGAGCCCAAAGAGAGTCCCAAGACTGAGGCACCGAAGGCTGCTGCCGAACCGGCCAAGGTAGACGCTCCGAAGCGTGTCCGCGTCCCCCCGGGTGGATTCTCATCGGGGCTCTGGTAAAAGTGGAGCCCGCGCGATGGCTTATTTCTGTGGCGTACGTTGTAAGATTCTCGCAGGGACCAGTAGGAAAAAAAAAATGTTGATTATGAAAAAATTTGAAAGGATATTGATTGTTAAATGTTTGTATACTTGTTGGCTTTAACTTTTTTTTTGTATAACTTTGGCTAAATTAGTTGTTATGATTGCCAGTCAAACTGAGTAGGAATGTGTTAAACTGAGTAGGATTGTGTTAAACTGAGTAGGATTGAGTCAAACTGAGTAGGATTATGAATCAAACTGAGTATGATTGAGTCAAACTGAGTAGGATTATGAATCAAACTGAGTAGGATTCTGAGTCAAACTAAGTAGGATTCTGAGTCAAACTGAGTAGGATTGAGTCAAACTGAATTGGATTCTGAGTCAAACTGAGTAGGATTATGAGACAAACTAAGTAGGATTCTGATTCAAACTGAGTAGGATTGAGTCAAACTGAGTAGGATTCTGAGTCAAACTGAGAAGAACTATGAGTCAAACTAAGTAGGATTCTGAGTCAAACTGAGTAGGATTGAGTCAAACTGAGTAGGTAGATGGAGGGTCGTGAATAGACGTGGCTTTGTATGGACATTTCAGACATTCTCTCTTTGGGTTTATTTAATATCAATTGACAACATTTATATATTTATCATAGACATATGTTAAATCGGAGAAAAAAAAGCCTTTATTTGTATTGTCATTTTAATTTGCATTAGTTTTGAAGAGACAAACAGTGTTTCCTTTAACTTTTGAAAGAATTTTAATAATTGACACATTTTTTCTTTTTATTATATTATAGTAAAAAATGAATTTATATTTGTAGTTTTTAATGAATTTTGATAAAAATCTTTCAATACGAGTTAATTAAAAATTGAAAGAAAAAATATTAATATAGTAAAAAGTCACAAAAAAAAAACATGATGTTGAAAATTTTAAATGTTGTCAATTTTTTTTTTTTTTTTATTAGAATTGATTTGCAGAATGTTTTGTTTGTTTTCGTTTTATCCTCGAATATTATTTTATTACAATTTCTGTTGGACTTAAAATGTCCTTGAGGTATATTTTAAGTGCATCAGAAATTGAAGATTCGAAGCCTAGAATTTTTTTTTTTTTTTTTTGTGTTTCAAAATAAAGTTTCTCCGATGTAGACTTGAAGAGATTGGCTAGATTTTTGCTAATAACTGGTCCCCGGCTAGATTTCTTAGCTTGGTTTTAATTTTGAAACCGGTATGACAATTGGTACTTTATTATCCTCGCAAAAACATTTTATTTACTACAATTATATATATATATATTTTTTACATTACTATTGAATAATTAAAGAGATTAGTGTGTGTGTATGTGTGTGTCTTTTAACAATTTATAGCAAACGTATTGAGCTGCTAATATTTAATATTGTGGCTAAATTTATATTCGGGTCTTATTAAAAATGGACTTTGCCAAATTTAATGTAACAACTATCTACAATTATACCTTGTTATTTTTATCTATGAAGCTTTTATATTCAATTTTATAAATAAAAAAATAAATAAATAAAAGCATCACAGTGATCTAATGAACAGTTAAAGCCTACTTTACCCCACCCACTATTCGCTTAAATGACTATATATAATTAATTAATTATAAATGTTTTCAAAATGGACTGACACGTGCCTCTGTATAATGTTTTTTGTACTTAATAAAAAAATTTTTTTTAGCATTTGAATATTTTGCGATTGAAAAGGGAACTATGTAATTTCTCGCTCGCAGCCTTATTTTATAAACATTGCTATTGCCTATGTATATTAATAATAATAATAATAATAATTGTATTTTTATACGTATAATTAAAAAGGAATAAAATAGGAGTAAGTGGTTTTATTTTTAATTAATCTAGTTTCCCATATACGACACAATAATTAGATATTATTCTAAAGTTAGCGTTAACAGAAGGTTTATTTAATTATTATTTAATAAGGTGTAATGAGTTTGTTTGCACCAATTTTAAACATATTTTAATAAATAAATAAAATATTAACCGCATGATTCATATGTGTCATCATAAATAATAATATGGAATTGAATGCAATAAATAAGTTGCCATATGAAATTTAAAAGGAAAATTTGATTTTAAATTTTTTTTTGTCCTACCGGCTAGGGTTCCTCTGACACAGGTCAGAGTTCTTTTATAGCTGGCAGAGTAGACGACATGGTGTTTGGTGTTTACTTAATCTGTGATGTGAATGTACGCCTATACATATGGTACAGAGTACTGGATCGACCGTTTTTTTTTTTCTACCGGCTAGGGTTCCTCTGACACAGGTCAGAGTACTTTTATAGCTGGCAGAGTAGACGACATGGTGTTTGATGTTTACTTAATCTGTGATGTGAATGTACGCCTATACATATGGTACAGAGTACTGGATCGACCGTTTTTTTTTTTTTTTTTCTACCGGCTAGGGTTCCTCTGACACAGGTCAGAGTACTTTTATAGCTGGCAGAGTAGACGACATGGTGTTTGGTGTTTACTTAATCTGTGATGTGAATGTACGCCTATACATATGGTACAGAGTACTGGATCGACCGTTTTTTTTTTTTTTTTCTACCGGCTAGGGTTCCTCTGACACAGGTCAGAGTACTTTTATAGCTGGCAGAGTAGACGACATGGTGTTTGGTGTTTACTTAATCTGTGATGTGAATGTACGCCTATACATATGGTACAGAGTACTGGATCGACCGTTTTTTTTTTTTTTTTTCTACCGGCTAGGGTTCCTCTGACACAGGTCAGAGTACTTTTATAGCTGGCAGAGTAGACGACATGGTGTTTGATGTTTACTTAATCTGTGATGTGAATGTACGCCTATACATATGGTACAGAGTACTGGATCGACCGTTTTTTTTTTTTAATAAGTTTTTAGGTATTGGTGTATGTATGTATTGATTATACATATAGAATTGGTAAATAACAATGCGATCGTAAATTGAAAACGAGATTAATTAATTGGGGCATTATTTTTGACAAAAAGCAAACCTTTATTCTTTTGACCAAAGAATTAAAAATTGTAATTCTTTGATGTAATATTAATATCTTTGCTGATTCGTTTAACAAACTTTGAGAAAGTCGATTATTAATAATATTTAATTAATTCTTTGTTATGTGTATTAAATGTGCCTGTTCTTATTTCGTTTCACTCTGTTATTATATTTTACTTAAATACCTACCTGTAGTTTAGCCAAGCTATCCTATTTGTGTATTCCCATAACGTTTACGAGTGGCGTTCACTATTTAAATTTTTGTCAAATCTATTTGGGTCATATTATGCATAATTATATTTTGTGAATGTATCTAATGGTCGATAAAAAATGTAAAACTGTAATGTTTTCTTAAACTCTGACTCTTAAATAGGTAGTAATAGTAACCCAAAGTAAAGATAACATTATTTCGATGGTAGTGACCGATATTTTGTACGCTTGTGAATATATTAACATGAGCTCATTGTATAGTAGTCAAATTTAATGAAATAAAATTTTGGAATAGAATAGGTACTGCCAATTTAAAAATAAATTGAATGCTAATGGACAGAATAATAGCATTCGAAAGTAACCCCTTGAAAGCTAACAGATACTGGCACTCATATGGCGAAATAAAAAAAAAAACTGTTTATTTATATTAAAAAAAATCTAAACGTCAAGTGGGGACGGACATCCGACAGACATCATGAAAATATAAATTACACAGTGAGAAAATCATATAAAAAAACCATGAAATAATAAAGTGAAGATGGATTTTTTCATAAAATATATAAATAAGGGTCCATGCCATCAACCCGGTAGCAATTAAAACTTGTTAGTCATTATACTTACTTAAAATATTTAATACTAGTATATGCCCGCGACTTCGTCCTCGTCCGATCGTTGCCAAACTTCACAGGAACACCCGCTGGAAAAATCTGAAGATTGTCTGAAAGTTTCATCAAAATCGGTTCAGCGGTTTTGAAGTCTATAGGGAACATACATACATACACACATCGCCTTTTATATATTAAGACATTAGTATTATTTAAGGTGCTATAAGGTTTAAAATCTAATTTACAGTTAACGCTAATAATTATAAATGCTAATGTTTCTAAGTACTTTTGCAATTTCTATAAGGTCCGGCGATGACTGACGGTATGGCACAGCAAAGGATTTTTCCTAAACATATTATTTTTAACCTTATTGCAATGGTTTTAGCATTCACACTCCTTTATTTCAATATAAGAGGCCGTAGCGTTCCGCATCATGCCACGCGATGTCGCGGCATGCTTCTGCACGTCGTGCAGACTTGGATAGTTCAGAATATGGCAATTAGATAAACCGAAGATGTTTCACTTGATAATTTTCCATTCACATAGGTATTTTTTTAAGTTGGTGGTGTTATGTTAAAACTAGGAATACACACTGATTATAGACTTTCGTTTTAAGACTTTATAAAGGTGATAATAAGCTTAGACAGTACCATTCTGATTTCCTCCGAATCTGTTATGAGTAAAATCTCTAGACGAACTAAAGTAAAAAACATTAGTAAGATAAAATGGCAGTGGCGACTGTTGGCCTATAAAAAAGTGTCTTGCGCAAAATAGGCTGTGACTAATCGTGCGTTTTTGCGATTTATGGTGGACTAGAACCTAGGAATAGGTCCAGCCATAGCCTTACTACTATTGGACAATAGTAGTAGGTTATGGTCTAGCAGTCTGCATCTGTCGACTGTTAGCGATGACATTACTCATCGCTTTTTACGTCTCATTAGGTACTTTTTATTGCAGTCTAAAATATAAATCATAAAACACACAAAGACGGGTCAGAAAGGTAGTCGACAGGGAATGGAAACAAGTGGAGGTAAGCAATCGAGGTTGCTTAGTCGGTTGCTTGGAAAGCTGCGCGGCGAGCACCGAAACATACGCATGGATAGAAGTCTATCTATTTTGTCAACGATGTAGGTATCTATTCATTTGCTATGTGTAGGTATTCTTAAGGTGGAGACATACTGGTCTGGTCCCACATTTGCATGAATTTTAATGAATTTTGTTTATGTTGCCCGGAAATATTCATTTAAATAAGAAACCCTTAAAAAATCGTGCTCAAACTTACTATCGGAATCAAAAAACATGCTTTTTGAATTATCATAATCAGTTATGATCTAGTTATGATGCCAATTAGCTAAGTGGAGAGGGGAGGCACATGGGACCAGTTTATATCTACCTTTATTTCAGTTGAATTTTGTTTTCCGACTTAATACTTTTACTGGTATCTAAGTTAGGTAACTATAGCTACAAAATTACCTAATTATTTTTCAATTTTATTATTTTAATTATTTTAAAATTTAATTTCTAGTACCACTCACAGTACGGGATGTGCGAACGTTGACGCTGACAAAGAAGATTGTATTTCGAACCAATCTAATTCAACACCAACCGCAGGTCCCGCCATCGACAAAACCAAATCCAAATATATACAGGATGATAATCCTGCTAACGTTGATTTGAGGTTGCTAATCGTTTCTGCCCATTTAGTTTTTATTTACAAATTTGCGAAACATCCTGTATTTTTCTGTCATTTTGAAGGTACGGTGGACAGTGTCTCACACCTGAACAGCTGCCAGAATTTTGCGACCAGTTACACCATTTAGTTGCTGTCATAAGGAATATACAATCGTATGCCAAAGTCACTGGTGAATATCCCAGGTAGAGTTCATTTTTTTTATTTTCATATATATACTTAGTGAAGTTCGTACTGATTAGGTACACCTACCTACTGATATATTTTTTACAAGACATTAATGATCCCTTGTTTCGACAAATATATTTGTATATAATATTATATAATATATTTTAATTTTTTAATAAAATAAAAAAAATCATATAATTTCTTGTATTTCAAGAATATTTGAAGAGAAATGTTGGCCCTGCCTGTATATAATAATAATAATAATAATAATATAGCCTTTATTACTGTTAACAATATTTTACACATATCTACTTATATCTAATCTAATTTCTTAACTAATTTAACTAATTTCACTTCGCAGCAACGTCTTCCTTTTTATTTATTTATTTATTTTGTTAACAATTTGTCTTTCGACAAAGGCCTCCTCCAAGATTTTCCACTCTTTTCTATTTGTTGCCACTTTTATCCATAGTTGTTGTTTCAGTTCAGCCGTATGTTTCAGTTCATCGTCCCATCTCATATTTTGTCTTCCCTTGTTTCTTTTTTGGTCTCTGGGATACCATTCTGTAATGATTTTTGTCCATTTAGGTAATTGTTCTCTAATGTAAATGATGTATTAATAGAGTATGTCGAAGAATATGTATATTTGGGACAAATAATTGCTACGAAGGGTGCCATGCACAAAGAAATAGATAGGAGAGTGAACAACTCCTGCCTGTATATTACTTTGCAATTGGGAAAGTCCGTTCAATATTTAATAAACATTTGTGTTTTCTAGTGAGCTAGAGCGTCGTTTAGAAAGAGAGGCTCGAGAAGTGGCTGCGTTGGCTGCAGAAGCCCGAAACGCTATGGAGGTTGTCAATCGAACGCGTTTACAAAGAAGGGCTCTGAAAGATCAACGCTCTTTTCTGGAAACACATCTAACAGCTCTTAGGGAGACAGGTCGAAACTACTTTTATTGATATTAATATTACTAAAGCGATCCATAACTATGTGTATATCTAATAACTTTAAACGAGAAATTATTGTATATAAATAAACGTAGGTAACACTTAAACTGTAGGTATTAATGATTTATATATAGGTATAAAAAATCATATAGGTACCTACGTAAAAAAAAAAAAATCGTGAATGGTCTGTGAGACTACACGTTTATATATTTATTTATTTTTTCAAATTTATATTTCTCTACCAGAAATACGCGAGTTGGAGAATACAGTGCGCCTTTCTGATCGGAAACTTTTCAAAAGTTGGGAAGTCTTAAAAGATTCCACAGATCCAGCCGCCTTTGGACCTTTACTTGATGAAATTAAGGTCTCGTAAATCACACAATTATGTTAATTAATATGGCACCTACCTAATTGTTTTTTTTAATGTTTTAATCTTACGTATTCTTGAATAGAACAAGCAATCAGCTTTGGAGTGTCTGACGAGACTTGTAGAAAGTCGTCTATCTAAAAATGTCAACCGAACAATAAATCCGCCACAAGCGTTGCCTCCACCGCAAAGAAACGACAATGAAGGTAAGATTGGGGGTATTAGTGTAAATTTAATTACAAAAGAGAAACGGTAGGTAGCATGCAATTTCGTTGATCTGTATAATAATTACTATATCAATATATAGAAATTACTAAAGTCGCTGTCCTATTCAATTTCATATAAAAATGCCATCTAAATTTTCGACTTTTCACACGTGGATTTTCCAAAAGTTTTCTTTCATACAAACCTTGTCCTGATAATTACGAACAATAAAAGAAAAATTGTGCCGTTCTCAAGTGATGCCCCGTCGTACCTACATCTGTGGTGATTGATTTTTATAATATAGATTTATCGTCCATGCAATTAATATGATAGAAATAGGATATCATTATCATGTTAAATTTGAAATCTCTTTTTTTTTGTGCTTCAAAGCGTAGATACTAAATAATTCACATTTCTTTTTTCAATAACTTTTAAAAGTACCTACATTATTAAGTTAGTTAAACGGTGAAGGTTTGTATACCTATTTATAAAATTGAGCTCCGGGCGAAGCCGGCAGTGGGTCACTAGTAAATTTCAATCTAATAGAATCGTCAACGAACAATGGTTTGACAGGAGTCCGTAAAAAGTACGACGGTGGGCGTCGATCTCTTTGCAAGCGGCGACGCAAAGACACTGCTAAGGAGCCGCGTTCTGTACCGTTGTCTGGGGAGCCGAGTCTACATGGACCACAGAATCAAGTAAGATCAACTAATATCAATCGATTAAGATCACGGAATATCAACTAATATCAATCGATTAAGATCACGCAATATCAACTAATATCAATCGATTAAGATCACGCAATATCAACTAATATCAATCGATTAAGATCACGCAATATCAACTAATATCAATCGATTAAGATCACGCAATATCAACTAATATCAATCGATTAAGATCACGCAATATCAACTAATATCAATCGATTAAGATCACGCAATATCAACTAATATCAATCTATTAAGATCACGCAATATCAACTAATATCAATCGATTAAGATCACGCAATATTAACTAATATCAAACAATTAAGATCACGCAATATCAACTAATATCATTCAATTAAGATCACACATTATCAACTAAATCAATCAATCAAGTAAGATCACTAGCTGTTGCAGTAGACGCTCGGTCACCACGAGATTGACAATTAAACCAGGTATATTGCAGATTTATGCCTCCTTTTCATATGCATTGATATTTTTACAAGAAAAAATGCATCTATTTTTCTTCACTCCGGAGTGATTTTTAATCGCCCACAAGTTTAGGAGTTTAGTTTAGGCTTTAATGATAAATGATAAAGCTTTGTAAACTTCCAGGGAACAGAAAGTACATCGAGATGCCGCGTGGGCAGCGCAGGTGCTGTAGTCATTACACCCATTGAACTGACATCCAGAGGCAGCTATAGAGATGTCTTCTTTACAGTCGATTAATTAATTGTGAACAAAATATATTAGTTTTCAACCAATTTCACTGAGTTTTTTATGCTTTAGGTAAATATTTATATCTTCTGAAGGTGTCCCTTGACCAAGGTTGGCGACTATCATGGCTATCTTATTTAACCTTGGAGGCAGCCGCTTTTCTTACCCCGACTAGTTTTTTTTTTGAGAAAAAATGACACCAAATGAACTATTTTATCAACCAGTTAATTTGAAAATAAAAGATGTCTCCATTCTACACAACTAGTCATTTTAGTTGCTTGGAACTGGAGGAGTCCAAGTTCGTTGAAATGCGACGACAGTTTCAGATGGTTGAGATGCGACGACAATTCCAGATGGTTGAGATGCGATGACAGTTTCAGATGGTTGAGATGCGACGACAGTTTCAGATGGTTGAGATGCGACAACAGTTCCAGATGGTTGAGATGCGATGACAGTTTCAGATGGTTGAGATGCGACGACAGTTTCAGATGGTTGAGATGCGACGACAGTTCCAGATGGTTGAGATGCGACGACAGTTCCAGATGGTTGAGATGCGACGACAGTTCTAGATGGTTGAGATGCGATGACAGTTCCAGACGATTGAGATGTCTGAGATTCTGGTTGTCCAGCAGTCGCAGCTGAGTTTGCCTGTTGTTAATAAAATAATAATTTCATGTCAAACTTCCATAAACATTGAAGTTACATGGGTTTAGCAAAAGCGAGGCGGTGTGTTTGTCGTTAATGAAATTATGCTACCTGTGACTAAAAACATATTAAAAAAACATTGTCATTCAATTAAACGATCTATTCCCACTAGTTCAATTAGACGTTCAATTGATTGACTATTGGGACTTTTTAGTTACTATTATAACAACCAATTACATTCAACGTATATACGTTATACGTTACGTTACCCATATATTTATAGATACCTACTATTACTGAAGGGTGTGATCCTTTAAAACTATGTTATGATATTGTTTTATGAAAAAAATACTCCCAAATTCATTATTTATTTTACGTACCTGTGAAGTCAAAGTGATTAATGCAACAATTACAAAAATACGCATGTTTGACCACATCGCGGCAAATGAAGGTATGGCGGCACGTTAAACGGTATCGAATTTAGGTACAGTGCCGCATATCGGAACACGGAATCAATTTATAATCACGGAAAAGTCTAGTTTAAATAACAGAAATGGTTTTTGAATAGATTATTATCGCTATGTTTATAAAACAAATCCCATACGGAAACAATCGGAATTGTTTTCGTTACCTAGGTACCTACCCAAGATGTTACCTTACTGAATACAGAAAGAATCAGAATGACATACAATTGCGTATATAAAAACTAGGCAGGTCCTATGAATTATTTTGTTTTTAACGCTCGACGGAAAAACTGAGTGTTATAAGTTTGACGTGTAGTCCAGGATTTTTAGATATTCGCTCAGCAAAAAATCCTGATAATTGATTTTTCGATTGGATTATGTCAGAGGCGTCTCCTAAGTGAAAAACCAAGTTTGTGTCATCCCAAGCCGCGAGCGTTAGCCGCCATCTTGAAAAATGCGTTTCTGGAAATATATCGGAAACAGTGAGTGTTACTTTAAGAACCGTGAAGACCTTTTTTGTAGAGAATAAAATTTCCCATCTTTTCTATTTGAAACTTTTTTTCTATTGTTAAAATTTACCGAGATATAATTTAATGGAATTCGATAATTTTTGGAACTCTTTGGAACTTTTTTGGAAATTTGATAATTTAATGGATCTCGATAATTTTTGGAAATATGAAAAAAAAAAAAAATTATTATCAAAGTTGTTGAATTGTTATCAAGAGAATGAAAAAAAAAAACCGATTAATTTTCTTCATTTGAATCGTAAGAAGTATCAGTGTCTGAAATAAACATTTTATACTTTATATTACCTTTATACTCTTTATTACTGTACAATATTATTATTGGTACTATTTGTAGCATGTGTGCAATGTGTCTCGCTCCCTCTATAGTTGTCAGATGGTTGCCGGAGCGTGAGTAACCGAGTAACGCGACCACAGAGTGCCTATAAGTTTGTGGGTACTCTTTGACGCGACTGCCGCGACATAAAATTTGATGTAGTACACTTTGAAATGTTGAGTCGCTCTTACATTTTGACATAATGTACGGGACGATAGTTTGTTTCCACCTTTATTCTTAATGCGTGGCGCTTACCTACTATTTAGTTATCTACTATTTACCTAAAAATATCTTCTTACAAGTATTCTGTGCGTATGATTAACGACCTAGGCCTACTTATGTCTTCTTGGAATGGTGACGTTAGTGAAACCGTGGCGCCAACTTACAATAGTGACATGACATCACTGACATTTGAGGCGATTTTGGCATTTTTATTTCTCTCCGTTCCCTCCTCCTCTCCCCTCTCCTCGTCTCATTCATTTGGCAGTTGGATATCCGGAAATGTATTATTGCTATTGGAAAAATTTATATTTAATATAAATATTATCTGAATGATGTGTTGTTAGCAACGATTTCTTGCTGTAGAATAATTAATTTAGCGTTTACGTTAACAAGAATTTATAAATAATGGCTTCTCGTGGTGTTATGGTTACTGGTACGAATGGTGCTGATTTTGAGCACAGAGAAAAAGTAGCAATTCAATATCAAATAAGGTGAGTTTTATTTGTAGTTATCGAGGATATTTTACACAATTAAAGCCATGTTGCTGATGGCTAGTGGTAGACCTTTACAATTTGGACAGGCGACATTTGTTTCGTATAGTCGTCAAATTATTTTTAGATTCAAGCAATCAATAGAAAAATAGTTTGGCGCCTATTATTTGAATACATATTTCATATTTTAATTTATGCGTTATAATTTCTAGTAAATACCTTATAAAATAACTGCCTTTGTGTAGTTATCTAACAGTTTCTTTAAATGCAATTCTTATTCTTGTTTATAATTGTTTTGAGGAGTTTAGAAGAGGCCAAATAGATAATTTCTATAGATATACAAAATTAAAACCTAACAGTTTTTAGGCATCTATTTAAAAAATTATAATTAATAATTTAATATGTACTTAGTTCGTTTTTATGTTAAGGTTGACCGATAGACTGACGTCCATTCGATTGTGTCCATCTGAAACACAACAGCATATAGTATGCTTTTATTTCAAGCTGGTTTTCTGTAAGGGGGTGATTGTTAATAAATAAATCTCTTGTTAATTTTTTGTAAACTAATTTCCAGCGCATTAAACAAGTCCCGTCTGAAGTACTGTGTGTTCTTCCACTATGTGCTGTTCCTTGTGATGCTGGCAAAATTGTCTGCCGACATCTTGGACAAGCTGGACATATTTATACTTGAAATTGAAGAGTTGCATATACCACAGGTAAAATCTCGTTCATTCTACTTTGAAGAAGTAACTTTTAATAACTTTAAATGTGTGTATTTTTGACCTTAAATAATACTTACTGCCTATGCTTATCTGCCCTTTCCATAACTTCAATACTATTCATTGGACACCTGTATACTGGATTCAATAATTTTGCAAGTTTCTATAACATTTTACAAACTCATAAAGTTTATATAATTCACTTATGTTATAAGTTATTATACTGTTTATCACCATCTACTTCGAGTACATCAATTAAACCACTTTATGTTTAGTCCAAATACTTTTATCATCCGACCGTTATATCAGAACTACAATTCCAACTATAATATGTGCGGACTGATACCCTTTTAATATCATACCACCGAATGAATCTGTAATATTGAACACCTCTTTTTGAAAAATCACAGAGCATTTTTCAATCAACTTCAGTCGACATGAATAGCGGACGCTAACAATACTTACTTGAGAGTAGATCAGAAATGTTATTTTTTATACATTTAACAATTGTGAATGCCAACTGATGAAGACCCATTTGGATTCCAGCCTCTTTGGTGGGAGTACATCTGGTGCCTATCGCTACTGTTGTCGTTTCTTGGTTTGGCAGCCATCAAACGCAACAATATACGCCAACTTAGGAAATATATGTACGGGGTGACGGCCTTAGGATTTGGACCGCTCTTGTATTGCATACTGTATTACTGCGCTGATGTCTGGAGGTATCTCACTATGGACGAGGATGAGGATGACAGTGCCGAGGTTGAAATCGAGTTATGGCAGGTCGGTACTACTTTCATACTAGATTTAAAACTTTACCTATATACCCATACTAGTATTATAAACGTCTAAGTAACTATGTCTGTCTGTCTGTTATCTTTTCATACCTACTCAACTAATCATCATGAAACTACAGTTTCAAATCGGTTAACCAAAGATTCGGAGATTAGTGTGAACAAACGCACAGACAAAAATTCTAAAAACATTTTTTTAACCTGAGTATTAATAAGTAAAATGTGCACATTTTTTTTTTAAAAATACAACAGATACGGTTCCTTTACTATTTTATTATATGTAGGTATAGCCTGGGGCGGCCTGCTAGTATACCATATAACAGTAAAAATGTCTTAAATTCCAGGGCTATCCGTACGGTCTGCTCTGGTATGCGTTTGTGTTGCTGGCGTCGCAGGTGCACTTCTTCCAATTGTACTTCTCATACAGTTTGCTTAAGGCGTGGCGAGCTCGCGGCGCACTCAGGAAAGCGGACTAGTCTCTTCACATCATAATTATTATATTTATTGATGACAATTTTTCCTCACCATTCGTGTAAGGGTTACTAAACAAAATATGTACATAAGGCAGTCTCCAGTACGTTTACACCCACAAGCACATGCACATGCACACGCAAACGGTACATAATTATTTACATGTGATGTCGCGTCTTGTCATTTGTGCACTAGTTGGCCAACGGATTGGCCAACTAGTGCACAAATGACAAGACGCGCGACAGAGCAGACGTGCTGTTCCATATATAGCGCGCGCTCCTCGCCATACAATGACAGCGGCCGGATTTATCTTACGACTGGTTGATCTGTCAGTGTGGTCGATATTGATAGTCTACTTACTCTAAGTTCACAGAACCCACGCACATGTAAAGTGTGTAGTGAAACTATAAAATTTTAAGGAGGGGCGCGCACTTTTAGTTTGGTTAATTATGTCTAGCTCAAATAATATGACAAATTAAAGATCCGCACAGACAATTGACTTTTTGTTCGCTAAACATTTGTGTCCTCTGTGTGTTTGCCAATTTGCACTGCGGACATTTTATCCGTGAAATATTGGTGGAAAAAAAAAATCATTTAAGAAAATGTATGAATTCAAGTTTAAAATCGATTGAAGAAATAAATATAAAATTTTATTTTAACAATTTTACAGTAATACAAAAGAAATTTCACCGACTAACTAACTAAAACACATACTTATAAAAAAACAAAAATATGATAATAAATAAAGAATTTAAATATTATTAAATAATTTCCACATAAATGAAACCCTGTAATTGGCAATGTAGGTATAGCAATATACTGTATCTATTTTGTTATGCTATCTATTGCTGTATTGAAAATGAATTAAATAAATAAAATGGTGTTTATTAATTGCAAAATAGTAAAGACATTTCTCTAATTCTTCATTAATCTAGATTTCGTTGTAGATATTGTTTCAAAGCAGACTTTTTGTTGACGTACAGAAAGTCAAACTGTCTTTGTGATAAAAAATGGTCTACATATCGCGTCTTTGATAAACCAAAATGTGCTATATATGTATATGCAAAAAGTTTACTTTTGAGATATTTTTATAAAAAAAAATATATATTAATTTAAAAATTATTAAATCAAATTCCAAAAATAAAATATATAAAGTTCCAATATCTTTATGATTTGTAGAAAATAGTAATTTTCAATTTAAATTAATTAAATTAATTAAAAAAAATTATTTTTTAAAAATATTTTTTTTTACAAAAAATAAATAAATATTTGAAACTTTGGGTGTGTTATATATATTTACTTATTTGTCTTTTAAAAACGAATGCACATGAAAATTTATTATTTTATTTATAATTGCCATAATAGAGTAAATTTTGCACATATTTTATTAAGATATCAAGTAGTTTTTTTTTTTTATACGAAAGATAAATCAGTGAACATTTAATAAAATGTTTTAAAATTTGAACTTATGCTAGTGCACATAGCAAATTTTGGTTTTGAAAAAACGACAATATATTTGAAAAAAAAAAAAAAAAAAAAAAAAAAAAACTAAATTAAAAATTTCAGCCTTCACGATTTATACATATTTTGTTGGTCTCTTGATTGACGAAAAAAATTTGTATAATTTTTTTTTTTAAAAGAGAATTTGACTTAATCGAATTAAGGAGTATTTTTGCATTATTTAAATTAAATAAATACTCACATAAATAATGTCAAAGTTGATTTCTTGACAGGTTCACTGCCTCGCGTGTGAAAGATTAAATAAAAGCCTTCCATTAAATGTTTTTTTTTTTATTCTCTTCATAAAAGACATATATATATATATATATATATATATATATATATATATATATATATATATATATATATATATATATATATATATATTATATATGATTGATTCAGTTTATATTTGTATTTGTATACGATAATGTAAATATTAAATAGTTGAATAATATTGTCTGTTAGTTCACTTTAGATGGGAAATATAATCAGAAAAGTGTTTTTTTTTTTTATGAATGGAGCGTAAATGACATTTTTTTTTAAATCTAATGAATTAAAATTGTTGTAATAATAATAATAATAATATATTATTACAACACTCCCTTCTATCCCTTAATCAGAGAACATAATTTAATTCAAATCTTAATTAATAATTTATTAATAAAAAAAAAATTGAATTTGAATTATAAATCGAATTCTGACAATTTCTATTTTCTTTTTTATTATTACAATCGTAAAAATAAATTATATTTATTTTGTAATAAATATAAAAAAATATACTCCATTGTCGCGATAAAAAAAAAATATATATATTTTACAACTAGCGACATCTGTAAATTGCTCGTGAAACTATAATTAAAATTATATACTCTTATTTTTGTATGTAATTCATTGAAAAAATTTAAACCCTTAAATATTATAGACTATAATAGTTCTAATTTTTTTTTTAAATCTAAGCTACCTAATATTGTCTCTTCCGTTTTAAATTGTTTTAAATATTATGTACTCATTAAGTAATTAGTTTTTTTTTAAATGATCGGCCTAAAATTTAATATCCTCAAAATAAAATGGCCTGCAAGTAAGTATATATATAAAAAAAAATGTAAATAATATTACGTTTCAATTTTAATTTTGTTCAAATTTTAAATGTTTTCTAGAGTTTGTTTTTTCTTCGGTTATCGACAGTTGTTTTTTTTTTATAAATAAATGAATAAAATATTTTTGAATTTTTAGGTGGTTTTTTTTTTTAATAAAGAAGCCTTAAAAATGATTTCTGTTATCTCTAGTATATTGCTGTAAACATGTTTAGCCTTTTTTGAATTATTTCAAAATACCTAATATAGATTAAGTTACAAGCAGTCAAGTTTTAATATTCACATATTTTGAGATATTAAAAGAAAAATATATTGTTGCTAATAAATTTTTAAATACAATTTATTTTTATAAAAAAAAAATACAGGAGAATACAATTTAAAATATTCTTCACTAAAGTTGCCCTAACAGGTTCTATTGGAAAATTATTGGAGAGGCCTGATATGATCATAAAGTGATCCAAAACCCTGGCAAGAATAGACCGATGAATAAAATCAACGACAAATTGATTTGATTAACCCTTCAGCGGCCAGAGTCGGATTTATCCGACAATTTAGGTGTCCATTTCGCCAGAGCCGTATATATACGACAAATTCCTCTACTTGTATAATGTTTATTTTGAAATCATAGAGTTGCTTTCTCTTAAAAAAAAATTAATTCAATTCAAATATTTATTGCGAAACCATAATGTATAAAGGTGTTATAAAATTTATAAAGACCAGTGTTATGTAGAGAGGAAGTGTAAACTAAATATATATTAAGATTATTATTTTATTTAAATTAAATAATATTTACATTAACTAATGATATTATCTATAAAATATTCATTAGTTTTATATTTAGGATTTTATTAAATTTTTTTTATAAATATGATATCGTTGTTTTATTTTTTTAAATTATCTGGTAATTTTTTATTTATTTTTATAGAAGAACTGAAGGTATTTGAAGAATTTAGTTTCAATCGTGATGTTGGTAATATTAAATTATTTTTATGTCGTATATGGTAAGTCTTCAGAGTTAGGCGCTAGGGGCACGACGACTCTTACAAAACCAAGCGGTTAAAGGTTTATTAAATCAATAAAATATGTGAGGAGTTGAGACGAATAAATCAAAATACAATTTTAACAGTCAATATATTTACTCTTATAGCCAGTGGTCAAGTAAACGATCAAATAGTAACGAATCTTTCGTAGTTAACTGCTCTCTGTTGTGTTACTAGATAGTTAGATAAATAAACGGGTAAGATAGGTAATCTAAAAAGACACAAATCTTTTCATGTTATGCTGTACGTTAGTTAGGTTCTAAATGTGCAGTCCTATCCAGATTTTTTATTGGTCTGTCTAGTCTAAAGGTGTTCCTGTTAGCGTGCCTCTTCTTGGCAGGGACATGTAATGGGTTAAGCAACTATTTAGTATATTTAGTCGACGTATTTAAAAACTTGTTTGTTTTTCTGGTAGACATATCTGAATTTCATAAACAAATTTACGCAGCTCAGATTAGAATACCAAAAAGTATTATAAGTTATATTTAATCGCAATTAATTGTCAAAAGTCGGTGTAAAAAAAAACACAACTTCGATTTTAAATGGGGATTTTAATTTTTGGACTAAATTGGGTTAATTTATTAGTCCAAAAATAACAGTCAAAACCCAAATAAGTTTTTGTCTAATCACACATTCAACTCTTTTACATCGTCTTGGTTTGTAAAGTAGATCTCGAGATGGGTAACAGATATAGTTTATGTAAAGTCTCTTATAGTAGAGTTATACGCAAAATGTCCCCTAAATTCCAAAATTATCACAAACAATAAAATTAAGTGAGTTTTGACTTCTGTCTGTTTCTCTGCTAACTTCTTCTAAACCAAACATCGTATTTTAATACGATTTTTACTAATGGAAATAGCGATATACGAGGAAGGCTTGTGTACATATAATTTTCAGAAAAAATAAATGCAACCCGGGGCGGATCACAATTAACTTGAAAAAGCGAATTTAATAATTTATATTTTACTAGCTGTTGCACGCGACTTCGCCCGCGTAAATTTATAAAATATAGCCTATGTTATTCGGTGATAATGTAGCTTTCTATAGGTTTATTCATTACAAAAATACAAATCTTCTCTATTTATAATATAACGAGAATTCATGCTATGTCCCTGTCAAGAATAGGCACGCGTTATGGACAGTTGGACACTAGTCAGTCTAAATTTATACACAAAAGGGCAGCGAACAGTGATGTCTATGGTTATTCGTCTTCCCCAATGTTGACTTCGTCATCTGTTGCGTCGTCAGCGGTGGGTGGGCTGCCGGCGTCAGCTGAATCAGGTGTCGTTCGACGCCATTTCGCGCGGCGGTTTTGAAACCAAGTTTTCACCTATAGTTAACAACATTTTTGAGTTTTTAAGAAGTTTAATGAAACACGGGCATTTTTTTTTTTAAAAAAATCTCAGATTAGGAGCGAACGAATAATTTTAAAATTAGTAAAAGCTGCAGACTTAGAACGGGCGCTGAAGAAATATATAACAAGTGTAACATTATCTTGGAATCAAACCCGGAACCCTTGAGACAGTTGAGGGTTAAAGCAAGCACCTTAGCCACGCGTTACATGACCTATAGGTTCGTTAGAATTGTAGCCTAAATTGTGCACATAACTTTAATTAAGTTATGTTAAGGCGCTGTGACACTTTGGCGCTTGCATTAACTCTCTGTCTCAAGGGCTCTTGGTTTGATTCTGGGCAGCGCCAACATTGGAAATGAACTTTTCATAGTTTAACCTAGTCTGGATCTGGTCCGCTCTTGGGCAGCCCGTCTGGCGGCAGTAACCACCACCATACAGAAGACCACCGTGAAATAACAACATATTGTATGCTGTTGTATCTCTGTGAGTGATTAAGAGATGCCTTATCCCTTCCTAGTTCCTTATCCTTAATCTTATTATGGTCTACAGCTCACTTTCAGCACCTGGGGTGTTGCTTAATATGCTTGCTTAATAAATTTTTATTGACAATGTCTAAATAAATTTAAAAAATAATGGTATAAGAATAAGAAATTATTATAAAGGTTATATACATGAGTATTGGTATACCTGTCTGTCGCTGAGTCTGAGCGTGGCAGCGAGAGCCCTTCTCTCATCGGGGCTGAGGTATTTACTGCCATTAAACCGTCTCTCCAGAGCCCCCGTTTGCGACGCACTGAACCTCACTTGCCCCCCTTTTCTTCTTCCAGCTACCCCCCACCACGAATTGTACCAACTCGGTGGGACTGAAATTAAAAACATAGATTATCCGACATATTTCTACAAAATGCAGAATGAATTGTATCTACGATGGTTTCATAGGCAATAGCGAGATTAGCTATGATACATTTTGGTAAAACTCTAAAGACCGAATCATTTATTTGATGGTATTTAGACGAATAAAGAATTGCTTTACTCGTGGACTATACCTGTATTTTGAACTTTTGTATCTTTGATGTTTTGACACAATTGAAAGTCTAAAATTCTGAAACTCTGACCTTATAGGATCAAACCGTCCCGAGGATCTGAAAGATGATAAGGACATTGACAGAGGTCGCTGACTATTCTCAGCAAATAGCCTTGGCTCGTAGATTTATACATGGGATCAGTAAGCCGCTCTACCCATGTAGGGGTAGCTTCAGCCAGCGAGCATACAGTGACATGTATTCCTAATGCCTTTAGGATACTGCTGGGGCTGCCTTGATGCTGCACTGCTTTGGATATGTTTGCGAAAGTACATACCATCGTGTATTCTGCAATGTGCGCCTTTGTACAGACTCGCCTTTACGGTTTTACCAACCGCAGCCTCTTGACTCGAGACAATACGTCTCGAGTCAAAAAGTACCGCAATCTGAATGTTTATCTTAGCTATCTAACGAGAGCCTCTTAAGTATATTGGCTATATCTACACCGCTCATTGTGCTTATTAACAATTGAACGCATTGTGCCATAATCCTATATAAGGAAATATGTTAAAAGGCATTACCGTTCCTATAAGTCGATCACATGAAAACCCTTAAATACGAAACCTATCGACATCAATAATTGATATCGATGGTGCAATAAAATATCATTGGTACAGGTAATTCATATTTTTTTTTATCAAATAATAATCTTAAGTAATTGTATTGATTGGAAAACATGTTTTTTATCGGTTACTTAAATATTATCAATTAATGATTCAAGTGTACCTACATACACTGGCGAGCATTAAAATTTTATCTTTGGTTTTCTCAATGTTATTAATCCAAATTATCTTGAATCTTTAAATCTTTTGTTTGTCAGAAAGTCAGTTAATTAGTTTAGAATATTTATAATTTAGTCTAAATATAAACAAATTGAAATATCAAATTAAAAAGAAATACAAAATAGTAACTAAAAAAAGACAAATTTTGTAGATTTTCAATCTATTTAGAACATTAGCTGTTACACATTAAACCAACAAATTGAATAATAATTGAAATAATACAAGTGTTTAATTGCTATCATACCAATAATATTTTAGGTTGTGTAAACTTTGTATCATAATTTAGTACAAAAATCAGTTCCGTGGCGACTTATCTCAAAAATTAATAGCAAAACTTTAACCTCGATTTACTCAAAATTTGAATTAAGCGACTTATCACCTTCATCCACTCACGTCTTCAATTGTCCTTTAAATTTAACTTTACTCGTATTATTCTATTCAATGGACTGTTGGCCTATCTGTCAAAAATATTCATAGAAAGCTATTTTCATGATAAACTTAATGTAAACAATATACTACTCATTAAAAGTAAGTTCTAATTTTATTGTCCGCCAGTGTATTTTTGGGGCGTTTATCTTGTCTTGTCTAATCGGGTAAACGGTTTAAATTGTCACTAATATGTAATGTACTATTTTATTACCCAAGATAATGCTAGTATAAGGAAATCCGAGACGGACTTTGCTTTGACAGCGTGGCCAGAATTTGACCGAAAAAGTTTTTTTGAGGACTTAGATAAGATATGAACCTAAATAAATAGACTATTGTACTGATAAAATCAATTACTAGTATATTTAACTTGTATGTCTTATTTCGCAAGGAAAATCTAAATTTGCACTGCGAAGTAATATAATCTAACGTTGATAGTAAAAAAAATAGTAGGACCAATTAAATAGTTGACATTTGACACTTATAAAGGAGGGCAAACAATATGATTTATTTTTTAAAAGAGCACAATGCTTAACTTTTTTTAGTTAAAAATACATAATATTCATTTATTGTTCCGACCAATAGTTTATGAGTTATAGCAATTTTTATGACTGAAAAACGAATTGGTTTATTAAACCAAGAATCATAAGCTTTTGTCTTTATTATAATTGCAAAAAAAAGATATTTTACGATTTACTTGGACTAATGATTACTAATGAACCATTCTAAGTAAATAATTTCGTTTTTCAGTTATAAAAATTGCTGTAATTCATAAACCATTGGTCGGAGCAACTTTTTTTGGATAGGATAAAATTTCTTTTATAAATATGTATTTTTTTCTATCTGTAAAAATGTAAGTCACAATTTTCTTCAAAAAATATAGTGGTGAACCAGCGAGACCTACATAAAAAACCTCATAAGCAATTTTGAAGATCATGTGATTACAAGATCCAATAGCGCATACTTCAAGATCGTTAAAAGCTTTAGAAATTGAAAAAAAAAAAAAAAAAATTGCATTTTAAATGGGATGAAATCAAATTAAAATAGTAAGAATTAATATTGGAATCAAAATCTCATCCTATAGGTTTTTTTTCTATATTTTATGTAGATTGATATTTTGCTTGAGCACCTGAATTATGATATATTTTAAGTACATATATAATATATAAATAATTGAAGGAAATATACATAATATGTTTCAATTTATTACATATATATATAGACACTTTTGTGACGCATGTGATGTAACTAACTGATAACTATATCTATTTTACACAAGGAAAACAAAATTCATTTTGTGCGTAATATTCAAAGCTGTTTTTGACTTAAGTAATCTTTGAATTAATAATATTTTATCACATATTTTTATAATTCTCTATTTAATGACTTAATTGGTTAAGATTACATTGTTATTATAAGGGATTACTGGCATTCATGGGTCAACATAATTACGTTTGGTAAGATTTCATATCGAGTACTGCCATATCTTTATTTTGAGGTGTAGTTAGATACACGAAATTAATTTCTTAAGAGATAATAAATACATTAATAGTTAGATAGTAACTATAATAATTTTATCGCACGATTTTATGTGTGATTATTTGTAATCTATATAATCGTATTGTTTTTAAGTTATTCGAGTCATGATTACGCAGCTTTGTTTTTTATGTTAACGGGTTCACTTGATGGCAAGTGGGAAAAAAACCATCGAAATAATATAATTGAATTGAATTGATCATTTCAGTAAATTCTTTAACTCTCAAGAACTGTCAAGGAACCTCATAGTTGCTCTTTTCAACATCAATTTTAGATGTATCCGTACTTAATATTATAAATGCGAAAGTATGTTTGGATGTATCGATGTTTGTGACTCTTTCACGCAAAAACTAGTGAACCGATCGCCGTGAAATTTTGCATACACGTTGTCTGAGACACCAGAAAGGACATAGGGTACCTTTCATCGTCCAACGCGGACGAAGTCGCGGGCGCCAGCTAATAAATAAAAAAAAAATTCAGCCACCCAGTCCTAAGAAATTCAATCAGTCAAGTAATCTTGTATATTATACTTATACAAGTACCAGGGTGAATCAAAAGTTCTTAGAATTTGAGTCAAAATTAATTACAATAAATAGGTAAAGTTTTTCAATTTCTTTTATTCCTTCATAAAAGAAGCTTTTTACTTGGTTATTCTTTTTGACGAGTCCGTTGGATGAGTGGTAAGGCCCCGGGTTCTATTCCAGGCGGGGTCAACTTTGAAAATGAACTTTTCAAAGTTGGCTGTGGTTTGGTTGGATGAATTTGGAAAAAAGTGGGAGGGGACACTGCGTTTCGCAGTCATTTGGGCATCCCGTCTGGCGGCAGTAACCACCCCCTTACAGAAGACCACCGTGAAATAACAGCATATGTGCTGTTGTGTTCCGGCGTGTGAGTAAACTATGCCAGAGCCCATTAACCCCATATCCCTTATCCCTTATCCCTAATCCTTCTATGGTCGGCAGCGCACTTACAAGCAACATCTATAACGTTGCTGATGTTATAGGCGACGGTAGCCACCTACCATCAAGTGGACGGTCAGCCTGTCCGTCGACTTTAACCTAAAAAGAACATCCTACTTCTAATTGACATTCTTTGACGTGAACCTTTGTTTATCCAATTAGAGTAGGTATTAACATAATCAAATAGGTTTACCTATTACCACTGACGAATAGAAATAGTTAATTAAATGGATCGACTTTATTGAAATTTTTTGTGTGTGTTAAAATTTGTTTGTGTTGAATTATTTAGAAGGATTATTTGGATCCGTTGGGTGGTGCTTCTAATGGATTTTAGTTTTATTTTTAAATGAAAATTTATAGTTATGTCCTCAAAAATTCGGGTCAAATTTCGGGAATTATATACATCGTCTGACGCTTTTGCAATATATTTATACTTAAAGTTAAAGGTTTATAGTTTTGTTAACTTCAATCGCCTATTAATATTCCGCATAATCATAATCACAAGAAAATGAATTTAGATATTGCTGATTGCTAGATCTTAGATCACAGATCGTACTGGCCAGATGAGTTCAACTGACGTACTGACTTCAACTTGAGGCTCGAGTTCACCAACAGACGGTTATTTTTAAACAGCTGTTTAAAATTTAAACAGCCGTTTAATAATATTTTGTTGATCACAATCACTAAACTGCGGGTTAAACGCCCTAAACATCTGATTAACTTAATGATTAATATGATGTTTAGGGCGTTTAACCCGCATTATTAAACGGCCGTTTAAATTTTAAACAGCTGTTTAAAAATAACCGTCTGTTGGTGAACTCGAGCCCTATCTTAATTAACTTTCTGTTACGAATGAAACGTCAAAATTATCTCACCTCTATCGTACCCATAGGCAGGTCTCATAGACAAAGGATGCGAAGTGAACCTATTCGCCGCCAACTGACTCCGCAACATTTGTTCACTATTCAACATCATATCGCTGTAATAATTGAATTGCCTGCCGCCTATGGCCCGAGGAATATCTCTTATTCTATAAGGCATAGGCTTTACCGCAGTGGGATACAAAGGAAATGTATTTCTTCTTTGTTCAAGGTTGACTTTCGCGTTGTTTAATTCGAGTTCATTTTGAACTTCGCAAATGACATTGAATTTGACAATTGCATCATCGGTAACGATCGGCTTCTGTTCGTCAATCTTCGCGTTACACGTCAAAGGTTTTGTTGGTGCATTACTCAAAGGCTTGTGCGGCTTTTTGCCGACATCTCTCAGTATGTCTTCGATAAAAAACGACGATTTCTTCTGACGACAAGCACACATGTTGGCCGTTTGATTAGTACTGCCGAATTTGTTATCGCCATTGAAAATTATCGCGTAATTGATAGCTACTTATTTAATGGACATGTCTAATCTATTCGATTAGCTTTAACCAATATTACTTAAATGCGATTTAACGTAAAACGTCGTATGTGCCAAAGGTTTTTTCGCCTTTATTGCAGCAGATATGGTGTCACATAAGCAGTGTTAGGATGACTCCCTCGTGAGGTCTTAGCTTAGTTTAGAGAATATATTATTATTATCTAATAAAAAAAATCGACAAACAGACAGGCGTGGTTATTTATATTTAAGACCATTCCAAGATAACAGAAATGAAATGAAAGAGAAAAGAAGAAGGATACAAGACGATTTAAAAAATCTAATAAATAAATTTAAATAAACTGTGTGACTATGCCCTAATAACACCTCATAGCTATATTTCCTTACTTACATTATATCCTGACGACACGTTTGGTCTAGTGGCTAGTAACCCTAGCTGTTAACCAAACGGTTGCGGGTTCGAATCCCGCTAGGGGCAAATGTTTATGTGTTAACATTTTACCTTTGTACCTGAGTCATGGATGTTTTATATTTATAATATGTATGTATTTAAAAAAAAAATAGTTATCTATGTAGTATATCAACTGTCTGGTATCCATAATACAAGCATTAGTTGCTTACTGTGGAACTAGATGGCGCTGTGTGTAATGTGTGAAGATATTATTTATTTATATTTATATTTATCCTCAACTTATATATACTAATATTATAAAGAGGACAGATTTGTTTGTTTGTTTTTATTGAATAGGCTCCTAAACACTGGACCGATTTGAAAAAGCTATATTAGCTGTTGGGAAGCTATATTATCAGCGAGTAACATATGCTATATTTTATAAAGTTACGCGGACGAGGTCGCGTGCAACAGCTAGCTCTAGTATTATATATTTATATTATATATCAAAGTCGGTCAGCGTTGTTTTTGGTTTCTAGGCGATGGTAGCCACTTACATGCAATTTAAAAGAATTATACTTATATTTTAAATCCGTACTAATATTATAAATGCGAAAGTATGGATGTATGGATGTTTGTGACTCTTTCACGCAAAAACTACTGAACGGATCACCATGAAATTTTGCATACACGTTGTCTGAGACACCAGAAAGGACATAGGGTACCTTTCATCGTTCAACGCGGACGAAGTCGCAGGCACCAGCTAGTTGACAATAAATAAGTCCATTTGATGAGGTAGGTGGGTACCATCGCCTGTAATACAAGCTAAGCCTCAGGTGCTGCAAGTGCACCTGAGTAGACTCTGGCATCCCTTAGTCACTCACTGAAACACAACAGCACATGTGCTGTTATTTCATGGTAAAGGGGTGGCTACTGCCGCCAGGCGGACTGCCCAAATGATTGCGAAACACAGTGTGCCCTGTCATTATTTCTAGATTCAGACTAGAGCCAACTATGAAAAGTTTATTCCCGCCGCAGTAATCGAACCCGGAACCACAGAGACAGAGCGTTAAAGTTTAACTTGACCACTCATCAAATGGGCTCGTCAATTCAATTTAATTACATCCTTTAATTTCGAAAAATATTATTTAATCCTAAAGGGCTGTTTGTTTAATGGATTTAATATGGAATGACATGACACAACCTATCTTATCCATTTTTGGATGGATATTCTTTTATCTATGTATTAATAGGTTGTAACGTTATTAGTGGTTAGATGTCACATTGTTTATAAGTGGACGTAGATAGGATAACATGATTGAAAGGGAGATTGAACAATAACCAAAATATATTATATAACAAATTTCACTATAAATGTTTTTTTTTTATCTTAAGGTCGACAGACAGGCTGATGGTCCACTTATTAATGGTAGGTAGCTACTCGTCTATAACACAAGCAGCACATTCTGTAAGGAGGAGGTTAATACTGATTAAGATTGCGAAACATACACTATGTTGCCATGCCACTACTAGGTATTATATGTTCTCTTGTATGCTCATATTTATATTAAAAAAATATATTATTCAAGGTTAAATCAGATTCAATTTTGTTGCCGATAAAAATACTTACATATGTTTGTGCCTTAAGCCGATTTGTGTTACGAATTTCCGATTAGATTGTAAAATCTTTTTAAAAATAATAATTGAGACGACTATTCGTCAAGATATCATATAAAAGTACTGACTTTTTTTTAACTTCAATTAATCGCATACGATTTATATAATATTCGATTGATAAGACCAAATTTGGTGCACTTGCGAAAAAATATTTTCATATTGTGTTGCTATCAGTAAGTACGAGTAAACTAAAAGTTGTACCAAGTATAGATTACTAATTTTTTTTTTTCAACAGATTTTATAATTTTGTTCTTTTTATAAAACTTTATTCTTTTGACGTCTGACGCAAGTGGGGTATGTTAATTTTTTTGTAATTTATTTGTTTTTTATAATGTTATTTATATATAGTAATGCCAAGGAGACAACGCATACAATGTAAGCAATCTCGGCCTTTCCCTCACACGAAGCGGCTAACTGTTTCATGGTATAGGAAGCCATCTTGACTGACAACCATAGAAAGTTTGTTTACATTCTTTGCGTTGTCTCGTTGGCCTTGCTTTAGACAAGGTTGTAAGTTTGACCCGTTTACCTGTAGCATATCGTAGCTCCAAAACGGAAGGACAGATTTTGATTAGTTTTTTTTTTTGTTTGAAAGCTGACATGATCGAAATAGTTTTTAGCTATAACTTATAAAGATCTGTTAAGGCGTTTGAAGATCATCAGCTTATTTCCTAGTTGACGAAGGGATCTCACTAATTTAAACAGATATGACTGATTTAAAATTTGGTGAAGATTCTTCGGTAGTATTTGACTCAAGATCAAATTTGACTTTGACCTGTGGTCTCATTAGAATGTCGCGGATTATATATAAATTTATATATATACAAATTTCGTGTCACGTTATTTGTCTGCGAAGAACTCCTAAACTACTGAATCGATTTTGATAAAATTTCGTAACTATGTGTAATTTGGTCCAATTTAAAAGATAGGATAGTTTTTATTTTGCACCCATGCGAAGCCGGGAGCGTGTAGCTAGTAGTTTATAATTTTTAATCTAAGTTGTATTTTTAGAGAAGTTGCTAATTTAAATCGACTGTCAAGACATAATATAACATATTGTGTATAAAATATTATGGAATATTTTCATCTCTATAATAGTTTCCCGAGAAAGTACTAGTTCTTAACTTTCTAGATAGTAAGAGAGAAAGCATAAACATCTAACTAGTACATTTAATAAACATTAGCAAACATTAATGATTGCGAACACTGAATTTGAGTTAAAATG